>JAJHZJ010000154.1:4622062-5140826 GCA_023548195.1 Bettongia penicillata ogilbyi | reverse complement strand
GGCTCAGTTCCTTCAGGGGCTTTATGCAGAGTCTTTCAGGAATGGAGCGGGTGGGGGCGGGGTGGGGGGCCTGCCTCCCAGGCTCAGTTCCCTCAGGGGCTTTATACAGAGGCCTTCAGTAATAGAGCAGGGTGGGGGCAGGGCCGTCTCCCAGGCTCAGCCCCCTCAGGCCGTTCATGTAGAGACCTTCCATAATGAAGATCCTGCCTGCTGCTGGGGGATTCCTGAGTCCCGGGCCGCTGCTGCCTCAGCCACCGCCCACCCCTCTGCCTCCGCCGCTTCCTGCCCCTGTCTCTGCCACCGCCGCTTCCTCCCGAGGGGGCCCGAGTCATGGCGATGCTCCGCTCCACTCCTCTAGCCCAGCCTTCTTTCTCACTGACCTGTAGCTTCTGTGGGCAGAGGGACTTTCCCGGCTGCTGGAGCTTCCGTGTCTGAAGCCTGCTCGGATCAGCTTCTCTGTGGCCGTGGCCAAGGCCACGCTAGGGTGGGGTCCACTTTCCAGGGCGCGACGGACCCTGGGGATGGTTCTTCAGGGCTCTCTGGCATGGAAATCTCTTCCACTCCGTTTCTGCACACCTTGTATAGACCCAGAAGTTATGGGGGTCTCTTTTTGCATTAATTCTATGGGCTTTGGTTTCGGAGCTCCTAAACGTGCGTCTTTCTACTCTGCCATCTTGGCTCCGCCTATCTTCCTGTTTTGTCATGTTAACCAACCTGATAGGTGCGATGTGGCACCTCAGAGTTGTTTTGGTTTGCATCTCTTTAATCAATAGTGATTTAGAGCATTTTCATATATCTACAGAGAGCTTTAATTTCTTCCTCTTAAAACTGCCTGTTCACATCCTTTGACCATTATTAATTGGGGAATCATTCTGCTTTTTAAATCATTCTTCTCCTCATAGGTTTTTTGGACCTCTTTTGCCATTTTGGTTAATCTCACTTTAAAGGTGATATTTTCTTCAGTATTTTTTTGGGGGGGTTTCCTTTAGCAAGAAGTTGACTCATTTTTCATTATTTTCTTGCATCACTCTCACTTCTCTTTTCAGTTTTCCTCTGCTTCTCTTACTTGATTTTCAAAATCCTTTTTGAGCTCTTCTATGGTCTGAGGCCAATTCATATTTTTCATGGAGGTTTTGGATGCAGGACCTTTGACTTTGTTGTCTTCTTCTGGGTGTATATTTTTACCTTCTTCATCACCAATGATTTAAAAAATACCTCTTCATTGAGAAAGTAAGAATCAATACTCTGTTTCTTTTTGCACTATTTGCTTATTTTTCTAGTCAATTACTTGGGAGCAGCTAGGTGATGCAGTGGATAGAGCACCAGTGCAGGAGTCAGGAGAACCTCAGGCACTTGACACTCACTAGCTGTCTGACCTTAGGCAAGTCACTTAACACCAATTGCCTCATCTTAGGTCATCTCCAGTCACCAATATCTGGTCACTGGATTCAAATGGCTCTAGAGGAGAAGTGAGGCTGGTGACCTGCACAGCCCTCCCTCACTCAAAATAAAGTCAAGTGCAAGTCGTATCATCATTTCTCTGATGGCATGGTCTTCTTCGGCAATGAAGGATGAACATACACACACGGTTACTTGACTTTTGAGTTCTAAGTGGAGGGCTCCAGCAGTGGTTGCAGCTCCCCTGGGGTTGGGGCAAGACCATGCTCCCTTTTCAACCAGATGAAAAACCCTTCCCTCTGACCTTTTAAGCTGTCCTTAGTGTTTGTTGGTTAAGAAGTGGAATCCATGTAACTACCAGGGATTTAATCCACTAAGGCCTGCTCCTGCTCAGTCCATACCAGCGTGGCCTGTGCTGAACTGCATTCTGTCCCCAATATGGTGCAATAGATCCTTCCCATCAACCTTCCAGCTTGTTTTGGGCTGGAAATTTGCTTCAGTCTGTCTTTTTGTGGCTTCTTCTGCTCTAGAATTTGTTTGGAATCATTTTTACAGGTTTTTTGAGGGGTTTGGGGGGAGCTGTAGAAGGTCGCTGCTTTTACTCTTCCATTTTGGCTTTACCCCCTTCAAGTCAGGAAATCCAGAATCTTAAAGAAGAAAATGACACCCTGAAAATTATAATTGAGCAAGGTGAAGTCAGTGAAGTTATAAGAGATCAAGAAATAATTAAAATATGAAGAATGAAAAAATGAAAGAGAAAGTGATACATAAGAAAAACAACTGATCTGGAGAACATATCAAGAAGAAATAACATAAGAATAATTGGACTACCTGAACGTTGTGATCAAAAAAGAATATCGATACAATAATACAAGAAATAATTAAAGAAAATTGTCCTGAAGTGTTAGAACAAGGGGAGAAAAGTAGAAAAGCACTTGAAAGAGATCCTATGATCTCTTATGAGAAAAACTCATAGGAATATTATAGTTAAATTCCCAAACCTCCAGTTCAAAGATAAAATATTAAAAGCAAATGAGAAAAAAAACAACTGAAATATGGTGATGCCACAAGTAGAATCATACAAGACCTAGCAGCAGAGGCACCAAAGGATCATAAGTCTTGGACTATGGTCTAAATAGGCTCCAGGTTTTGCCCAGAGAGTTGCCAGGGATGAAAGAAGCGGAGGGGAGAACACTGAGCTATAAGGGATGAAAAGAAATGGTGGAGTTGCATTGGAGACAAGCCTACATGTCACAGGTACCATAGAATGTGATCAATTTACTCATCCTCCCCTTCTATTTTGCCATATTTCCCTTGACATCAGTCCTATAGCTCTAATAAGGCAAGTGACTTGTCCAGAGTCACACAGTCAGGTTGTCAGAGGCAGAATTTGAATCCAGCTCATTCTAGCTTCAAAGCAAGGTTTCTATGTTGGCTGCCTATTAACATTATAATTATGTTTGTTTCATTATCATTAAGTCAACATTTATATAGCATTGTAAGGTTTGCAAATTGCCTTATATTAATCATCTCTTTAAAGAAGAAATATAACAGTTCACAGATAAGAATAGCATGCCATATTACATTACAATGAATTCATTGGAAGGAAGCAAAGGTCTGTTTGAAGAATATGCTGCCTGAAGGACCCTGACAAGCTGGAGAAGGTCTAGAGGGTGCAAGCTCATTGGAGGATCTGGTGTTTAGTCTGGCAAAGAGAAAGTTCAGGGAAGACTTGGGAGTTGTCACATGGATGGAAAGTTCTCCCTCTTCCTTTAATTTTATATATATATATATATATATATATATATATATATATATATATATATAATAAATTTATTTATTAAACTTTTTACATTCATTTTCACAAAATTTTGGGTTCCAAATTTTCTCCTCATTTGTCCCCACCCCCACAACAATACACCAAGCATTCTAATTTCCCCTATCACCAATCTGCCCTTTCTTCTATCATCCCTCCCTTCCCTTGACCCCATCTTCTTTTTTGTCCTGTAGGGCCAGATAACTTTCTATTCCCCATTACCTGTATTTCTTATTTCCTAGTAGCAAGAACAATACTCAACAGTTGTTCCTAAAACTTTGAGTTCCAACTTCTCCCCATCCCACCCTCCCCACCCATTCCCTTTGGAAAGGAGGTAATTCAATATAGGCCATATCTGTGTAGTTTTGCAAATGACTTCCATAATAGTCGTGTTGTGAGACTAACTATATTTCCCTCTATCATATCCTGCTCCCCTTTGTTTCTATTCTGTCTTTTGATCCTGTCCCTCCCCGAGTGTTGACTTCAAATTGCTCCCTCCTCCCATTGCCCTCCCTTCCATCATCACCCCCACCATGCTTATCTCCTTCTTCCCCACTTTTCTGTATTGTAAGATAGGTTTTCATACCAAAATGAGTGTGCATTTTATTCCTTCCTTTAGTCGAGTGTGATGAGAGTAAATTTCATGTTTTTCTCTCAGCTCTCCTTTTTTTCCCACCACTAAAAAGTCTCCTGCCTGCCTTTTCTATGAGAGATAACTTGCCCCATACCATTTCTCCCTCTCTCCTCCCAATATATTTCTCTTTCATGGTTTACTTTAATTTTTTTTTAAAGATATGATCCCATCCTATTCAATTCACTCTGTGCTCTCTGTCTCTGTGTGTGCATGCATGTGTGCATGTGTGTGTGTATGTGTGTGTGTGGTCCCACCAACTACCCAGATACTGAAAAGTTTCAAGAGTTACAAATATTGTCTTTCCATGTAGGAATGTAAACAGTTCACCTTTGGTAAGTCCCTTATGACTTCTCTTTGCTGTTTACTTTTTCATGCTTCTTCTCATTCTTGTGTTTGAAAGTCAAATTTTCTTTTCAGCTCTGGTCTTTTCATCAAGAATGCTTGAAAGTCCTCTGTTTCATTGAAAGACCATATTTTCCCCTGAAGCATTATACTCAGTTTTGCTGGGTAGGTGATTCTCAGTTTTAGTCCTAGTTCCTTTGACCTCTGGAATATCCTATTCCACACCCTTCAATCCCTTAATGTAGAAGCTGCTAGATCTTGTGTTATCCTGATTATATTTCCACAATACTGGAATTGTTTCTTTCTAGCTGCCTCAATATTTTCTCCTTGACCTGGGAACTCTGGAATTTGGCCACAATGTTCCTAGGTGTTTCTCTTTTTAGATCTCTCTGAGGTGGTGATCGATGGATTCCTTGAATACCTATTTTGCCCTCTGGTTGTAGAATATCAGGGCAGTTTTCCTTGATAATTTCATGAAAGATGATGTCTAGGCTCTTTTTTTGATCATGGCTTTCAGGTAGTCCCATAATTTTTAAATTGTCTCCCCTGGATCTATTTTCCAGGTCAGTTGTTTTTCCCATGAGACATTTCACATTCTCTTCCATTTTTTTATTCTTTTGGTTTTGTTTTGTGATTTCTTGGTTTCTCAGAAAGTCATTAGCCTCCATCTGTTCCATTCTAATCTTGAGAGAACTATTAAATTCAGTGAGTTTTTGAACCTCTTTTTCCATTTGGCTAATTTTCCTTTTGAAAGCATTCTTCTCCTCATTGGCTTTTTGAACCTCTTTTGCCAATTGAGTTAGCCTATTTTTCAAGGTGTTATTTTCTTCAGTATTTTTTTTGGTGTCATTTACCAAGGTATTGACTTGTTTTTCATGCTTTTCTTGCATCTCTCTCATTTCTCTTCCCAGTTTTTCCTCCACCTGTCTAACTTGATTTTCAAAATCCTTTTTGAGCTCTTCCATGGCCTGAGCCCATTGGATATCTATTTCGGATATTTGGGATACAGAGGCCTTGACTTCTATGTCTTTACCTGATGGTAAGCATTGTTCTCCCTCATCTGAAAGGAAAGGAGGAGATATCAGTTCCCCAAGAAAGTAACCTTCTATGGTCTTATTTTTCTTCCCTTTTCTGGGCATTTTCCCAGCCAGTTACTTGACTTCTGAGATTCCTCTCCACCCCCGTCTAGATCTGCCCAGCTAGTGCTTGGGGTCTGAGATTCAAATGCTTCTTCCCAGCCTCAGGGTTTTCAGTGGGGGGCAGGGCTGCTATTCATTGTGAGAAATTAAGTTCAGGTTCTCAGGTGGGGGCAGGGCCACTGCCCAGGCTCTGTTCCCTAAGGGGTTTATGCAGAGACCTTCAGCAATGGAACTGAGCTCCTGTCTGCTTTGGGAGCCCGGGTCTGCTGCTGCTTCTGCCGCTGCCTCCCGAAGGGGCCTGAGTTATGGAGACACCCCGCTTCCCTCTTGGGTGGCCAGATAGGGTCTCTCAATGACCTGTAGCGTCTGTGGGTTGAGGGACCTGAATGGCCGCTGGAGATTCCATCCTTGAAACCTGCTTGGATCTGATCCTTTCAGGGCCACGTGGCCAAGGCAGGGCTGGGCTCTGCTCTGGGTCCAGTGCACGACGGACCTTTGGTGACGGTTTTTCAGGGCTCTGTGGAACAGAAATCTCCTCCACTCCATTGCTGTGTGGCTTCCACTGCTCCAGATCCCGTTGGGAGTTCTTTTTACAGGTAATTTATGGGCTGTGGATTCGGAGCTAGCATATATGAGTCTTTCTACTCCATCATCTTGGCTCCTCCTCTGATATATATATATATATATATATATATATATATATATATATATATATATTTTAAACTAAGTAGACAAACAAGGAAACACACAATCAAAATCCCTGAAACCAAAACACCCCTGAACTGTGATCAGGGCTGATGTTTCATTTAACTACATTCTTTTTGTACTTAATTCTTTTTAAAGGGAGGTCATACACTTTAAGTCTGGTAAGATCAGCAGCTAATATTTATATAGCACTTTAATGTTTGCAAAGCACTATATGGACAGACATACATATATATGTATGAATACTTACATTCATATATACATATATAATCTCATCTGGATCTCACAGCAACCTTTTAAAATAGATGGTCATATTATCTATATTTTACAGATGAGGAAGCAGGCTCAATTTTGGACTTTGTTGTTATTTAATATTGTTTTTGTTTCCATAGTTATGGTCAGTTTGTGGACCATGTGCAGCAGATTTGCTTCCTTCATTTTGCATCCTTTCCTATAACACTTCCGCTATTCCCTGAATTCTTTATGTGTCTTGTTCATTGTGATGCCATAAGGATCCATTTTATTCACATAGCACATTTATCTCAGACATTCTCCAGTTATTGGAGATATAGCTTGTTTCCAACTTTTTGCCATTATAAATAAATAGTGTGTATCAATAACACATTTTTTTTGGCTTAGTATAATCAAGCACCTCTGATTGAATAGTGTGATTAAAGGCCATTAATGGGCCTGGGAAGATTTGTAGGAAGGTCTACATCTTTTGTTAATGAGGCACAGGTTCTCAAGGGTTGTGATGACCTCTGGCTCTGAAAAATCTATAAGTACTCTGAGATGAGGTTTTACTTTGGAATTTACTGACTGAAAGTGTTTGTTTGGCCAGATAAGAGGGAAGCCAGTAGGCAACTCTCTGACTTTGAAAAACCCAGCTGCTGGTGCTTTTCTCTCTGGTAACTATATATATATATGTAATGGTTAGACAATTGGATCTGTCAGTTTATGATGTATATATTGTTTTTGTCAGATAGTTGGAAATCATGTCTGTTGATCTTGATTTCTCTGTATTTTCTCTGAAATTCAAGGTGCTGACTTTTTCCCCTGAATTTAGCACATAATACATGTGCTTGATTAAAGCGATTGCTGACCACCTCAAAAGTTGTCTTTCCTTTTAGTAAATCAGATTGAAGAGCCTGTGCAAATGGTTGCTGTCTGTCAGAGTCCTTGCTTTTACATAGTGATGCTATGAATACTTTTTTACAGATAAATATTTCTTTCCTGTCACTGATTTTCTTGGCAATATAAACCTAGCAGTGGGATCACTGCATCAAAGTATAAGAACAATTTTGTAACTTTTTGGATATAGCTTTATTTTCCCCTTTTAATTGGACTTGTGATTTCATTGGCCTAGGGAACTTTAAGTGAGGAAATTCCACCAACCAGATGGACACCTGCTCTGTAAATTGTAGTCTTGTAGAGCTTTCTATGACTCCCAAGAAGATTAACAACTTTCCAGGATCACACTGCTAGTACGTGTCATATATAGGACTCAAAACCAAGTCTTCCTGAAGTTATTTCTATCCAGTATATCACTCTGAATCTCCACATTGTTTTCTAAAACCAGCTGGATTAATTCCCAGTCAACAGTGAATCAATGTGCCTGATTTTCCACAGTCTGGAAAGCACTGAAATTCCACCCTCTCTGGCCCCCCAGAAAGATCTCCTTTACTGGATCTGATACATCCCTTTTAGGAATTGTAGTTAATTAAACAGCTGTCTCCAAAACTGTGGGGCTAGTCATACTATTACTTTTCCTTTAAAAAGTTAAATTCATCTTGAACTTAAATTTTAAAACAAGAAGAACAACAAAAGGACATTTCCATGTACAGAAAACTATATAAATAAGATTCAATATAAAACCACAAATTTCTATTTCATATTTTTTACTTTTCAAAAACTATGGAGAGAAGAGAGTGAAGGTGGTGGAGTAGAAGCAGAGACTTGCAAGAGCTCTCCCCCCAAGCCCAGCAAAATACCTGTAAAAAGTGACTGTAAATTTTGGAGCTGCAGAACACACAGAATGATGGAATGAAGCAAATCTCCAGCCCAAGATAGCCTGAGAGGTCGACAGGAAGTGTCTATTGCACTGTGCTGAGAGCAGAGCACAGTCCAACATTGACCATAGACGGGACCTGAGCAAGTCTTGGGGGAACTGAATCTCTGACACCTGCGGTCATTTCCAGAAGTCACAACTCCAAAACAATGAGGATAAATTGGAAGGTCAGTGGAAAAAACCTGTCTGACCTGTGCGAGAGAGTAGAGTTGTCTGGCCTTAGCCCCAGGGTGGCAGAGGGAGTAGAAGAGTCTGCAGTAGTCACAACAGCATCGGTGGCAGCTGCAGTGGCTATTTCTGGAACTCTAGGTCCGCAATTTTTTAAGGAACTTAGCAGCTGATAGTACACCCTCTCATACCCTACTGGAAGCAGAAAACTACCTTGGCAGAGAGCTCAAAAGTCAAGTAAATGGTTGGGGAAATGAACAAAAATCAGAAAAATAATCAGACAAAAGAAACTTACTTTGGTGACAAGGAAGAACAAAACATGCAAACATAAGAAAACAAAGCCAAAGCTTCTCCATCCAAAACCTCCAAGAAAAGTAAGAATTGATCTCAGGCCATGGAAGAGTTCAAAAAGGATTTTGAAAATCAAGTAAGAGAAGTAGAGGAAAAATTGGGAAGAGAGATGAGAGTGATGCAAGAAAATCATGAAAAATGAGTCAACTACTTGCTAAAGAGGACCCAAAAATGCTGAAGAAAATAACACCTTAAAAAGAGACTAACCAAAATGGTAAATGAGATCCAAAAACTCAATCAGGAGAAGAATGCTTTAAAAAGTAAAACAGGTCAGATGAAAATGGAGGTCCAAAAGCTCACTGAAGAAAATAATTCCTTAAAGATTAGAATGGAGCATTTGGAAGTTAATGACTTTATGAAAAGTCAAGAAATTATAAAACAAAACCAAAGGAATGAAAAAAAATAGCAGACAATATTAAATATCTCACTGGAAAAACAACTGACCTGGAAAATACATCCAGGAGATAGAATTTTAAATTACTGAAGTACCTGAAAGCTATGACCAAAAAAACAGCTAGACATCATCTATCAAGAAATTGTCAAGGAAAACGGTCCTGATATTCTAGAAGCAGAGGGTAAAGTAGATGTTGAAATAATGCATCAATCATCTCCTGAAAGAGATCCCCAAAGGAAAACTCCTAGGAATATTGTAGCCAAATTCCAGAGTTCCCAGGTAAAGGAGAAAATATTGCAAACAGCCAGAAAGAAACAATTCAAGTATCGTGGATATACAATTGGGATAATATCTACATTAAGGGATTGCAGGGCTTGGAATATGATATTCCAGGAATCAAAGGACCTAGGATTCAAACCAAGAATCACCTACTCTGCAAAACTGAGTATACCACTTCAGAGGAAAAATGGTCATCCAATTAAATAGAGGACTTTCAAGCATTCTTGATGAAAAGATCAGAGTCGAATAGAAAATTTGACTTTCAAACACACGAATTAGGAGAAGCATTAAAAGGTGTACAGGAAAGAAAAATCATAAGGGACTTAATAAATTTGAACTGTTTACATTCCTACATGGAAAGATAATATTTGTAATTCTTGAGACTTTTCTCATATTAGGGTAGTAGTAGGGATTACATAAATATAGACAGGGGATGTAAGGTGAGTTGAATATGAAGGGATGATATCTAAAAAAAATTAAGGGATGAGAGGAATATATTGGGATAAGAAAGGGAAAAATAGAATGGGGAAAATTATCTCTCACATAAAAGAGAAAAGAAAAAGCTTTTTCAAGGGAGGGGAAGAGGGGGTAGGTGAGAGGAAAAGAGTGAACCTTACTCTCTTCGCATTTGGCTTAAGGAGGGAATAACATGCACACTCAATGTAGTATGAAAATCTATCTTACCCTACAGGAAAGTAGGGGTAAAGGAAATAAGCAGGTGGGGGGTGATGGAAAGGAGGCCAAATGGGAGGAGGGGTAGGAGTAAGCACTTTTGAGGCAGGAGGTCTGGAGAGAGAGTAGAATAAATGGGGGGGTGGGATAGGATGGTGGGAAATATAGTTAGTCCTTCATGTCATGACTGTTTTGGAGGTGATATGCATTACTATACATGTATAACCTATATTGAATTGTTTTTCTTCTCAATGGGGATGGATGGGGAAGGAGGAAGGAAGAGAAATTGGAACTCAAGGTTTTAAATATGAATGTTAAAAATTTTTTTTATATGCAACTAGGAAATAAGACATATAGGCAATAAAGTTTAGAAATCTATCTTGCCCTATGGTAAAATAGAGAGGTGGGGGATGAGAGAAGGGAGAGGTGTGATAGAAGGGAGGGCAGATTGGGAGAAGGGGCACTGAGAATGCATGATATCTTGGGATGGGCAGAAGGGAAAGATGAGGAGAAAATTTGGAGCTGAAAATCTTGTGGAAGTGAATGTGGAATATTAAAAATAAATCATTTAATTTAAAAAAGCCATGTAATAAATTTACACATCATGTTCAAAATTACTCTGCTTTTGTGTTCTTACTTCTAAGTTTTACTTTTTCCTGCAGTGAACTCTTAATTTTTTTCTCTCTCCCTCCCCACTCTGCACTAGAGAAAGGTGTCATTAGACAGAAATGTATATGTATATGTATATATATACACACATATATACATGCACATATATATATATATATATATAATATGTATTGTATAGGCACACACACATATATGGAGATAGAGAGAGAGAGACAGAGACAGAGAAAGAAGCAGAGAGACAGAGGGAAGGAGAGATATAAAGCTATACTATAATACTTCTATTTATCAGTTCTTTCCCTGGAGGTGGATAGCATCATCCTTAATACATCCTTTGTATTTGAGTGTTTATGATACTCAAGATTAATTAGTCATTCCACGTTGTTCTTTGAAGTCAATATTTTTTTTTTCAAAGGCATTATTTCTGTTACTTTGTACAACGTTCTCTTGGTTCTGCTTACTCCACTTTTTTATTTCATGTAAGTCTTTCTACATTTTTCTAAGGTCATCACTTTACATGATCACTTCTCATCACTTCTAATAGCACAGTAGTATTTTATCACAGCAATTGTACCATAATTTGTTTAGTCATTCCTAATTGAATTCCCTCAGTTTCTAGTTCTTCCCACCACAAAGAGCTGCTATAAATATTTTAACATATATACATAATTTCCCCTTCCCCCTAACCACCTAATTAATACTGAAACCTCTGAACCTATAGCTGTTTCCTTGTAAAATTCAGACAAAATTACCTAGGAATGCCAGAGAATGAATTCAGGAGCTGTCCACGATTGTGAAACCAGATAGCTAGTTCCCCAGCTCAGGTTAGTATACATAGAAGCTTTCAGCAATTCTGTGTTAGTGATTAATGGGCCCATCAGCGGCTCTATTTGCTCTCATGCCTACTGACAAATATCATCCTCAGAACTTAGGAATACATTTAGGTCCAGGTATATTAAAGCATGAACTAGGTATCAGTCCCTACACATGACTGGGGAAGCTGTGGTCTCGAGGCAGCATGTGGCCTTCTAGGTCCTTGGGTGTGACCTTTTGACTGATTCCAAGTTTTGCAGAATAAATCCTTTTACTAAGGGGATTTGTTCTGTGAAGTTTGGATTCAGTCAAAGGGCCACCCTTGAGGGCCTAGAGGGTCACATGTGACATTGAGGCCATGTGTTCCCCAACCTTGTGGACACTTTCTAAGAGGTCCTTGCTACACATGAGTGATCCATGCACTATATGTAAAAGAAAAGACTAAACAATAAAATTATTTATAAACAATGAATTTTAATTGCGTTTTTGAACTCAAAAGGGACCTTGAAGATTCTTTAGTTCGGCCCCCTCATGAGTTTTGGAAGGGTTACAGTTCTAAAATCTAGAGTTGGGAAGGAGCTTGGAAAGAGGACTTGACTAAGTTCAAATGGAAAGTAAGTAGTAGAGTCAGGATTTGAACTCAAGTCCTCTGAATCCAAATCCAGTTCTAGTTCTACCATAGCACTAGAACCTCTAGTGGATGGAAGGACATGACTACCATCATTACCATTCCTAATATTATGACAATACTAGATATCTCTCATATTAAGCTCTTATGTTCATCAAGTGTTTTATAGTTTACAAAAGCTTGCCTATACCCATTCATTGATGCAATATTCATAATGGCCCTTTGAGGTAGGCAAGGGAGAGTAAACCTCTCATTTTCCAGATGAGAAAAGGGAGGCCCAGAGATGAGAAGTTTATTGGTGAGAGATTAGAGGCTAGAATTCTAGTCTCTCGATTCCTACTGCAGGCCTGATTCAGTTCTGTGGGCCTTACTGTCCCAACATCATCTCTAGAGGATGAAATATCCCATTCTTTCAATGACATATCATTGGAAGATCAAACCAAAAGCTGGATAGTTAGTTATCTCTGTTGCTGTGCCAATAGATAAACCTTTGTATCTCAATGTTAAACGCATCTGTCTGAATTATGATCAGATGACTCTGAGAGTCTGTCAGTCTGGGCATTTGCCAAGAATCCTTCCATGTATGCATACAATCATCCATCCAATAAGAATCTATTAAGTACCTACCTTGTCCATACACCAGAAATTTTACAAAGGCAAAAAAGAAAACACTTACTGCTCTCAGGGGGCTTACATTCTATTAGGGAAGTGATAGCTAGCATTTATAACTATATAAAGGGGGATAGGAAGGTTCCTTCCAGATCTAAATTTATTAACTAAAGAATAAATGTGAGGAGAATAGTACCCCAACTTCTTTTTTTAAAAATTATTTTATTTGTTTCCAGTTTTCTACAATCACTTTCATATGTCTTAGATTTTTTCCTTCCCTCCTCCTCCTTTCCCTCTCCCTCCCCACTCCCTCCCCAAGACAGCATGTAATCTTATATAGGTTCTACACATACATTTCTGTTAAGTACATTTTCACCTTAGTCACGTTGCATAGAAGAATTAAAATGAATGGGAGAAACCATAAAACAAAGCATAACAAAAAAGAAAATGATCTGCTTCATTCTGTGATCCAATTCCGTAGTTCTTTCTCTGGATGTAGAAGGAATTTTGCCTCAGGAGTCCATTGGGAATTTTTAGGTCCTTGCATTGCTGTGAATGACTGAATTTTCCAGAAAAATTCCTTGCACATTGTGATTGTTCTGTATACAAACTTCTCCTAGTTCTGCTCCTTTCATTCAGCGTCGGTTCATACAAGTTCTTCCAGGTCTCTGTGACGTCTTCCTGTTGATTGAAAATGCATATATTTTGAAGGGTTTTAAAAAACACCACTTTTCCCTTATTATCAATTCATTGCCTTGATTCCCTATATAACCTGCTCTGGTGGAACAGTGGTCTGGTTTCAGAACCACGGACAGCTTCCTGAGCACCTTTAAGCATTTTCCATGATTTATAGCCAATTTTGTCAACATTTCACAAAGTAATTGAAATCGCTCTATGCTCACAGGGTTTAGTGTTGAAGGAGGCTGTGGGACCCTCTAGCTTGAGAGAATCTCTCCAAACCTAGCCTCCCTCATTCTCTTCAGCTCGGAAGGAACTGCCAGTGCTTTGAGAGCTCATTGGGACATTAGTGGAAGAAGAAAGACGCCATCAGCACTGACATTTATAGGATTATCAGTAGCAGTGTAGGGCATAAAGGGCCAACTTTGTTCTAAGAACAACCTAGGTTCTAGCCTCTGTTACATGTTGGTTATGTGACAAGTGACTTAACAAGTCACTTAACATGTCAGTGTCCTGGACAATTTCCAAAGACCCTAAGTTGCATGACAAGTTGCTTATATTTATTCATAGAGCGCATTAGCGCATTTTCTTACCTGGAGTT
The DNA here is from genome assembly GCA_023548195.1 of Bettongia penicillata ogilbyi. Lineage (NCBI taxonomy): Eukaryota > Metazoa > Chordata > Mammalia > Diprotodontia > Potoroidae > Bettongia > Bettongia penicillata. The sequence continues at coordinate 5,126,904 of JAJHZJ010000154.1, read as the reverse complement.
CATTAGACCAATAAAATCATGCAGCTGGAAACAAACAGAAAAAATCCCTAAACCATTTACAAAGTTCTTTATGGCTGCAAATACTTTACAATATGAATGCTTGAACTGGAGTCAAGACAATTGTTTTCAAATCCTGCCTCTCACTTATCCACTATGCCACTATGGGCAAGTTACTTTACCTGTATAAGCCTTGGTTTCCTCATATGCAAAATGGTAATAATTGTATCTATTTCACAAGGTTGTTGTTAGTGTAGAGTGGAAAAAATGTAACACAGTTTGAAAGCTTTAAATCTCAAAAGAAGTGTTGGCTCTTTTTATTATCATCTTATTTTCTCTTTACAACAAGTGTTAAGTATCATTACCCATACTGGAGCCCAGGGATCTTGGCCCAAAATAAAGGCTCTTTCCATTCCTTATTTCTGACCTTCTCACTGATGACAAGTTGGACATATTTCTGAAAATATTTTGTATCATTTTCATTACTGTAAACAAGAGTGGAGAAAGTCATCCTTAGCATAGCTGGTGACCAGAAAGGAAATTGTCCTCTTAGTAGACACTGGCTATCTCTTTGCTCTTTTCAGGTTCCCTCGCCTCCCAAATCCCATAATACCCTTGTGCTTCTTTGATATATAAGTCCTTCAAAACAATAAGAGCTGATTCATGAAATGTCCTATGGACTGAACCAGCAGAAGGGGTTCAAGATAACCAAGAAGGAGGCTGCCCTTAAGATGAAGCTAACAGACACATCAGAGGGGTCCTTGTGGAGAAATATTGTCAACATCAGTGGCATCCTCCTCCTGGATGTAGTTGTCTTCTGCCATGCATTTGTATAGATTCAGCTGACCCTCTTCTGCAAACCAGGTTCTCGAATGCCAACCTATTATCTTTTTTCCATCCAATTGATTCTATGCTGCATTGTCATAACAGAGGGAAAGAGAGAGGAATACAGTCGAAACTATAACTAAGAATATGAGTGTATATGTTTTTAATTAAAGTCTACACAAATGAAAATAATTTACTCATTGTTAAATTATGTTTGAAGCAAAGTGAAGGAAGGGGTACATACTAAAGCCTTCTAAAGCAAGAGGAAAAGACCACTTTAGTTTCCCTATAGATTAAGCATCTACCATTCTGCTAGGTGTCAGGAAGATAAAGATAAAAACAAAACAGTCCTTGAGAATATGCAGACCTAGAGACTTTGGCTTCCATGAGATTGGCTGCATTTTGACCCTAGGAATCAGAGAAAGCCTGTGTGATAACTGTCAGAAGAATTGGGGTAGTTGATGATCCTCCAACTCCCAGTAACTTTCTAGGTTACTTTGAGCAAGTTCCTTCCCTTCTCTGAGCTTCAATTTCCCCACTTATAAAATGAGGGCTTGGACTAGTGTCTTTTCAAAGTTGCCCCTAACAATTAAAGCTGCCCCAAAGGGCAATGGGCTACCTTGGATATTTGTAAGTTCCTTTTCTTTGTGGATATTCAAGCAAGACAGAGACGACCACTCAGTCATATTATTATGGAGATCTCTTTCCCATGTGGATTGGACTACATGGCCACTGGGGCTTCTTCCACTTCTCAAATTATCTGATTCTTTGACTGGATAGTCTCTGAAGCTTCCTTCCACTTCTAACACAAGAGACAATCTGGTAGAAAGGAAAAGGTAGGACTTAAAATTCCACCTCTAGCACTGACTGTGTATGGATTCTTGATTTCAGTCCCAGTTCCTTTGACTTCTGAAATATCTCATTCCAAGCCCTTTAATCCCTTAATGTTGAAGCTGCCAGATCCTGTGCTATCCTGATTGTATTTCTACAGTACTCAAATTGTTTCTTTCTAGCTGCTTGCAGTATTTTCTCCTTGATCTGGGAACTCTGAAATTTGGCCACAATATTCCTAGGAGTTTTTCTGTTCAGGTCTTTTTCAGGAGTTGATCGGTGAATTCTTTCAATATTTATTTTACCCTCTGATTCTAGATCAGCAGGGCAGTTTTCCTGGAAAATTTCATGGAAGATAATGTGTAGGCTCTTTTTTTGATCATGACTTTCAGGTAATCCTATAATTTTTAAATTATTTCTCCTGGATCTATTTTCCAGGTCAGTTGTTTTTCCAATGAGTTGTTTCACATTATCTTCTATTTTTTTCAAATTTTGGGTTTTGTTTGCTAACTTCTTGGTTTAACTCAAAGTCATTCATTTCCATGAACTCAATTCTCTCTTTCAATGAATTATTTTGTTCAGTGAGCTTTCGGACCTTCTCCTCCATTTGGCTAATTCTGCTTTTTAAAGCCTCCTTCTCCTTATTGGCTTTTTGGATCTCTTTTTCCAATTGAGCAGCTGGAGATTCTGTCCCTGAAGCCTGCTTGTATCTGCTCCTTTTGGTGCTACATGGCCAAGGCAGGGCTAGGCTCTGCTCCATGTCCAGTGTGCAACATACCTTTCCTGATGGTCTTCCTGGTCTCTCTGGAACAGAAATCTCCTCCATTCCATTGTTCTGTGGCTTCTGTTGCTCTAGAGAGTTCTTCTTTACAGGTATTTTATGGGCTGTTGGGTAAGAGCTAAGCGTATATGCTTCTTTCTACTCTGCCATCTTGGCTCCTCCCCTGAACAATCCATACTTTTCAAATTTAATCTAACATGTTTGGCTGAGTGATTGAGATTTATTTTCGCCTGTTGAGGTATCAGGGCATCTAACCACTTACATTGTGTTCTGGGGTAATTCAAGTGATTTACACAATTTCCACACTTACAATATATGGGAGTAAGTTTGACTTAATAAAATCAAAAAGTGTAAGATAAAAATCTAAATAAGAAACTCCAAGTAGTTGACAATCCACTGCTTCCAATGAAGTCTGAAATTTGAACTTTCCAGAGAGGAGTGGAGCCAAGGTGTCAGAATAGAATCAGGGATTTGCCTGATCCATCTCCCAAGCCCCTCCAAATATCCATAAAGATGACTCTGGATAAATTCTAGAGCAGCCTAACTCACAAACTGACAGAACAAAGCAGATTTCCAGCCCAAGACAGCTTCAAAGAGTGACAGAAGAGGTCTGTTGCATAGGGCTGGGCGTGGAGTGCAATCCAGTGTGGGCCATGCTGGCACACATGGGGCCTGGTCAGGCCAAGGGGCACTGAATTACTGTCAGCTGTGGCAGTTTCCAGACTTCTCAATACCCCAAACACAAAGGACAAATTGGAAGATCAGCAGGGAAAGTTGGTTAGAACTGTGTGAGAGAGCAGAATGGGTCTGGCCCCAAGCCCAGGGCACAGATGTTTCTAGAGCTCTATGCCCACAGATTGTGGGGGGATTGAGTGTCTTATCAGAGGAAGATTGCAGAGATCTCTTTGTCAGTGCTGAGGCAGGATCCTGTTGCTTTGCCCTGCCTGCATGTGGGTTGCAGTCTTGGGTGGTGGTCCAGCAGCAAGGAATGCTGGCATAATGGAGTTTATGCAGTGGTGGAGAAGTTCCAAGGCAGAAAAAAAGTGTTTTAGATCTCTCACAAACCAGAACACAGACCAGTAGAGGAATAAACACCTCTCCTTTGATCACACAACCTTAGAAGAGCTGAAAATTTTCAGGTCCCTAGAAGTATCCCTGAAAACAGCTGCACAAAATCCCTGAAGCTTGGGACAGTACACAACACGACCCCAACCTCTCACTGGAAGCAGAGACCTACCTTGGCAAAGAGCTCAAAAGACACATAACTGGTTGAGAAAATGAGCAAATAACATAAAAATAATCAGACTGTAGAATCTCACTTTGGTGACAAGGAAGATGAAAATATACAACCAGAAGAAGACAACAAAATCAAAGCTCCTAAGTTCAAAGCCTCCAAGAAAAATATTAATTGGTCATAGATAATGGAAGCACTCAAAACGGATTTTGAAAACCCAGTAAGAGAAGTAGAGGAAAAATTGGGAAGAGAAATGAGAAGGGTTCAAGAAAATCATGAAAAATGAGTAAACAGTTTTGCTAAAGGAGACACCAAAATGCTGAAGAAAATAATACCTTAAAAAGAGACTAATCCAAACGGCAAAAGAGGTACAAAAAAAACAATGAGGAGAAGAATACCTTAAAAAATAGAATGGACCAAATGGAAAAGGAGGTAAAAAAAGTTCACTGAGGAAAACAATTAGTTAGAAATTAGGATGAAACAAATGAAAGCTAATGACTTTGTGAGAAATCAAGAAATTACAAAACAAAACCAAAAGAATAAAAAAAAAAATAGAAGACAAGGTGAAATATATAAGTGAAAAAAACAACTGACTTGGAAAACAGATCCAGGAGAGAGAATTTAAAAATTATTGGACTACCTAAAAGCCATGATCAAAAAAAGGAGCTTAGACATCATCTTTCAGTAAATTATCAAGGAAAATTGTCCTGATATTCTAGAACAAGACAGTAAAATAGATACTGAAAGAACCTACCGATCATCTCCTGAAAGAGATCTCCAAAGGAAAACTCCTAAGAATATTGTAATCACATTTTAGAGTTGCAGATCAAGGAGAAAATATTCCAACCAGTCAGAAACAAACAATCTGAGTATTGTGGAAATACAATCAGGATAACATAAGATCTAGAAGCCTTTGTATTAAGGGCTTGGGAGATGATATTCCAAAGGTCAAAGGAGGTAGGATTAAAATCAGGAATCGCCTACCCAGTAATACTGAGTATAATACTTCAGGGGACAAAATGGATATTCAGTGAAAAAGAGGACTTTCAAGCATTCTTGATAAAAAGATCAGAGCTTAAAAAAAATTTGACTTTCACATACAAGAATCAAGAGAAGAATGAAAAGGCAAACAAGAAAGAGAAATAATAAGGGGCTTATTAAAGTTGAACTGTTTACATTCCTACATGGAAAAATAATATTTTTAACTCTTGAGACTTTTCTCAGTGCAGGTGGAGGGAATATATAGACAGAAGGCACAGGGTGAGTTGAATATGAAGGAATGCTATCTAAAAAATAAAATTACTGGGTGAGGGAGGAATATATTGGGAGAAGATGAAAGGGAGAAATGGAATGGGGTAAATTATCTCACCTAAAAGAGGCAAAAAAACCATTTACAATGGAGGAGAAGAGGGGGAGGTGAGAGGGAATGAGAGAACCTTAGTCTCATTGGATTTGGCTTCAGGAGGGAATAACATGCACACTCAATTGGGTATGAAAAATCTATCTCAGTTTACAAGAAAGTAAGGGCGAAGGAGATAAGATGGGGAAATGATAGAGGGGGAGGGTAAATGGGAGGAGGGGATAATCAGAAGCAAACACTTTTGAAGACAAGGTCAAAGGAGAGAATAGAATAAATGAGGGCAGGAAAGGAAGTAGGGAAATATAGTTAATATGTCTTAACATGACTGTTAGAAAGTGTTTTGCATAATGACACATGTATAACAAAAATTGAATTGCTTGCATTCTCAACGTAGATGGGTGGGGAGGGAGGGAGAGAATTTGGAACTCAAAAAGTTTTAAGAGCAAATATTAAAAATTGTTTTTACATGCAGCTAAGAAATAAGACATACAAGCAATGTATATCTTCCCTACAAGAAAATAGAAGGGAAAGGGAGAAGAGAAGGGAGGTGGTAGAAGGGAGGGCAGATTGGGGGAAGGGATAATTAGAATGCATATCATCTTGGGTGGTGGAGGGGAGAGATGGGGAGAAAATATGGAGCTCAAAATCTGTAGAAGTGAATACTGAAAACCAAAATATATCCATTAATTAAAGATAGTATTTGCATTGCCTATATCACAATGTCATTATGAAGAAAGTGTTTTGTGAACCTTAGAACACTATGACAATGTAATTTTTGTGTATCAATATAAAGAGTTATGGACAAATGAATATGAGTGAATAAAAGGGCATCAATAGAAAAAAAAAGCTCAACTTTCCAATCAACTTACTGTTTCTAGTGAAAACAAAGTCAGCATCTGCTTTAAGTCCTTCTGAGCACTAACGTCTGGCCACTCTTAGTAAGCTATCATGTCTCAATTTCCTAGACACTCTTCTGAGTTTGCTGTTTTTCCTGACATGTTCAAAGACTACATAGGGAAAGGCTATCACCTCAAATATTTTGGTAACAAAAACAAAGGGCACGTGAGAATCTCCAGGTGAATTTTACTGCTTTATAAGCTTTAGTCATGGTAACACAAAATAGAACTTTATTGATTGAATATGGGAGGGGAGAGGGGAGAGGGGAGAGTTGAGGATGACTCCTAGGTTTAGAACGTGGGTGACTGGAAGGATGGTGGTACTCTCAACAGAAACAGGGAAGTTAGGAAGAGGTGTAGGTTTGGGGATAGACAATGAATTCTGTTCTGGACATGTTGAGTTTGAAGCATTGTTGGGATGGCCAAGCTGAGATGCTCTGCAGGGAGTTGATTGTGTGGGAAAGATGTGCTGGGCACATCAATTTGGAAGTTATTTGCATAGATATGGATATAGAGGACAAACAAAGAATCATGAAAGTCAGAGACACACACCGAGAGAATAAGAGAGATTTAAAATAAGAGAAACAAACAAAAACACAGAGACATACAAAGAGAGAAAGAGCCAGAGCCTGCAATTGAGCCAGGTCTGGGGGATAGAGCCCTGGGTTCTTTGTGGGAAGGATAGGACTGAGGATACAATAAAGGAGACTTTGAAGGAGCAGTCAGACAAGAAAAGGACCAGGAGAAAGAAGTATTACAAAAACCAAGGGAGGAAGGAAGTACTTAACTGTGTCAAACATTGTAAAGACTTCAAAAGGGCTGAGGGCTGAGGAAAGAGGATTGGATTTCACAACTGAGAAATTATTGGTAACCTTATTGAGACCTGTTCAGTGCAGTGGTGTGATCTGAAGCTGGAATGTAAGATGCTGAAAAGTGAGAGATGAGGAGGTTGATGCGCAGAGTGCAGATAACTTTTTAAAGGATTTTATAAAAGGAAGGAGTGATGCTGAAAGACAACTTGAAGAGATGGAATGGCCAAGAAAAGGTTTTTTTCAAAGGAAGAGCTAGATTTGGGCATGTTTGTAGGAAACAGAGCAATGGGTAAGAAAAGACTGAAGACATTCCATTGCAACCTTCAAGAAATGCAAATATACTGTAAATAAAATCAAAGGGAGCCTAAACCCTTAGGGGTATGGAATGAAAGTAATACACACAATATATACATCATTACTGCCTGTGTATGTTTTATAAAATACCAAATTGTGATAAAAAAGGTAAGGAAAAAACAGGCAATGGTGAAATTTTAATAATGCAATTAACAAAAGTTACATATTTCTACAAACATTTGTTTAGCTTTTTACATATCTATCCCTATAGATCAAAAAGAAGGGTTACTTTAAAGCAAAATATGTAAAGTGTAGGCAATGAACAGATCCAAATGATCTACTCTGGTAGAAAGAGTACCTGAAAAACTATGGATAGAGGTTCACAATTTTATATGGGAGACAGCAACAAAAACAAAAAAAAACATTCTAAAGAAAGAGAAAAGCAAGAAAGTAAACTAGCTATCCAAAATGAGGAAAGAAAGAGAAAGGGAAAGGTACACCCAACTGAATGCAGAATTCCAGAGAATAGCAAGGACAGATAAGATGGTTTTCTTAACTAAACAATGCAAAGAAAGAGAAGAAAACAACAGAATGGGAAAGACAAGAGATCTCAAGAAAATTAGAGATATCAAGAAAAAGATTCATGCAAAAATGGACATGACCAAAAACAAAAAAGATAGGGATCTAACAAATAGAAAAGATTAACAAGAGGTGACAAGCATGCACCAAATAGCTGTATAAGAGAGATCTTAACGTTACTGATAACTGCAATGGCATAGTTACCAATCTAGAGCAAGACATCCCAGAGAGTGTGAGAAATAACTCATTCAGGCTCTGAAAGGGGGAAGATAAAAGCTAAATTTCTTATGAGTGAGTATAGTGCTGGGTGTCTTTTAAAATAGGCATGCCCTACAGAAACAAAAAGAGGCCTTAAAAACCTATGCCTGACCACAAAGTTCCTTCTGCCTCCCCACTGGCTGGGTAATCAGGGTGGATAACTTTCTGATATGATCACTACATAGTTCCCTTGATATGTTTCCCCTTTTGCTACATTCATTGTATGACCATTAAAATGAACCTTTGGTCCTCCCAGAGAAGATGTTAATATTCATAAGCTTATTATGCATGAGCACTCGAAGCAAGACTTCACTTTGACTCTATTTAGCTGACTTCCAACCTCAAAACAAGATAAAACCAATTGGATCCTTGGTTTACTCATTATCTTCTATGTGAGATGTAACTTCTCTGTTATAATAATCATTATACTGATTATTATTCTGAATTTATGGAAACAAATTTCTCCATTATATCTCTCAATTTTCCCTTTTCTCCTAGAAGATAATCTAGTACTAATCTGTGTTGATAGTGTTCCTGTTTAAATGTCTCATTTTTAATATCCATAGTCAGAGAGATTCTCTTAGGTATGCTGATTAGCCTGATGAGCAGAAATGCTTAATTAGCATCCTCCACTTCTTTCTTCACAATCAATTCATTTCCCTGCATTTGCTGTAAGTTAAAATACCTTCTGGCAGCTCAGCCCAGGAAGCATGGAGTGCATGCAGCACAGCCCAGGAAGCATGAAGCAAAGCCTGATGTGGCAGGGACAGGACCCTGAATCTTCTTCAGGGAGCCACTGGCAGCACCAGTTCTCAGATTGCTCAACCCACAAACAGCTTCAAAGGTCAGTGAGAGGGCCAGTGAAAGGGGAGGCTGGTATGGACCCCCAGCAGTGACAGCTTCTATTTCTGAAGCCCTCCACCTAAAGCCCCTGGGAGAATTGAGCAGCTGATCTGAATCTCATCCCTGAGTGGCAGCCCGAGGAAACCTCTGCACACAGGAAAGCACCTGTGTGAATTGAGCAGTTGATCTGAATCTCAGCCCTGAGCTCATCCCTGACAAAGAACTCAAAAGTCAAGGGGAAAATGGGAAAATGCCCTCCACAAAGGAAAAAAGGATAAGACAATGGAAGGTTACTTTCTTGGTGAGCAGGTATTTCCTTCCATCCTTTCAGATGAGGAAGAATGCTTGCCATCAGAGGCCTCCAAAATAAATATGCAATGGTCTCAGGCCATGGAAGAGCTCAAAAAAGATTTTGAAAATCAAGGAAGAGAGGTGGAGGAAAAATTGGGAAGAGAAAGGAGAACATTGCAAGAAAACTATGAAAAGCAAGTCAACAGTTTGCTAAAGGAGACCCCAAAAATGCTGAAGAAATTAACTCAAATGGCAAAAGAGGTCCAAAAAGCCAATGAGGAGAAACTGCTTTAAAGAGCAGAACTAGCTAAATGGAAAAGGAGGTTCAAAAGCTCACTGAAGAAAACAATTCTTTAAATATTAGAATAGAGCAGATGGAAGCTAATGACTTTATGAGAAACCAAGAAACTACAAAAAGAAATCAAAAGAATGAAAAAACTGAAGATAATGTGAAATATCTCATTGGAAAAACAACTGACCTGGAAAATAGATCCAGAAGGCACAATTTTAAAATCATGGGACCAGCAATGATTAAAAAAAAACATCATCTGTCATGAAATTATCAAGGAAAACTGCACTGATATTCTAAAACCAGAGAGTAAAATAAATATTGAAAGAATCCACTGATCATCTCCTGAAAGAGATTCAAAAAGTGAAACTCCTAGGAATATTGTAGCCAAATTCCAGAGTTCCCAGGTCAAAGAGAAAATATTGCAAGCAGCTAAAAAGAAACAATTTGAGTGTTGTGGAAATATAATCAGGATAACACAGCGTCTGGCAGCTTCTACATTAAGGCTTTTGCTTGCCTCTTTGATGAGAGACAATTTGCCCCATTCCATTTCTCCCATTATCCTTCCAATATATTCCTCTCTCATCCTTTAATTTTATTTTTTTTAAATATCGTCCCTTCCTATTCAACTCACCCTGTGCTCTCAGTACCATGAGAGTTGTATTATAAGGACAATTGAGCACTGTAGAGTCAGCACTTTTGAATTGTGGTACTTGAGAAGATTTTTTAGAGTTCTTTGGATAGTCAAAAGATCAGATAAGTCAATACTTACATCATTTAACTCAGGCTATTCACTGGAAGGTTATTACTGAAGCTGAAATACTTTGGCCACATGATGAGAGGATAGGACTCAATTGAAAAGACCCTGATATTGGGAAAGATTGAAGACAAAAGGAAAATGGGATAGCAGACAATGAGATGGTTTGGTGTGTCATGGAAACAATGAATATGAACTTGGACAAATTTCCTGGGATAGAGAAGGATAGAAGGGCCTGCATGCTATGATTCATGGGGTCAGAAATAGTTGCATGTGCCTGAATGAGTAAACAACAAAAAAAACTAAAGATTGAGCCACATGATGAAGTTCTATTCTAGATCACTCTTCTAGTGGATATAATAAAATATGCTAAAGTTATATAGTATCAATACAGAAAAGACAAAACAAATACTTACAATTGCCAGCAGGTGGCAGCAGAGCTCTCTTCTAGCATCACGGAGACAACATTTGTACTGGGTAAAGGGATCACTCATGAGATACAGAATCTCTGAATTATCGTGTGGGAAGAGGTTTCAGAGAGTGTGTTGTCTAACCTGCATTTGATCCAGAATTCCTTTTTCAGTATGTCGCCAGATGGCTATCTTACTTTTCCTTGGAGAGCAGAGAGGGTGAAGGGATTGACCATTTATTAAGCACCTACTATTCATCCCCATTCGGTTTGGGGACTACCATTAAGAGGGAATCCATCAGAGTCCATGGGAAAGCTTTGATTCTGCAGAAGTTCTCCTGACACTCAGCCTGAAGCTGCCTTGCTTTAACTCACTCACTGCTCTTGTTTCTGCCCTCTGAGGCTAAGGAGAATAATTCTTTCTTTAAAAATTTAATTTAATTTCCATGGATAGCTTTGGGAATGAAAGTGATAAGAACAAAAGATATCAATGAAATTTAAATCATTAAAAAATAAAGCATATGGAGTGGTATCTTTTGTCTTTGCATCGTCTTCATTTCCAAATATGTCCCTTCTCTCTTCCTTATTTATTCATCTGTTCCTTGTAACAAGGACTAAAAAAAGAAAGAAAATAACAAAAGTTAATTCAGTAAAAATCTGTCAACATGCTCACTGAATCTGTTGGTATAATAACAAGAACTAGCATTTCTGTAGTATTGTAAGGTTTGCAAAGCACTTTACAAACATTGCATTTCATCCTCACAACAACCTGGGAAGTAGGTACTATTATTATCACCATTTTACAGATGGGGAAAACTGAGGGTAAGGGAGTCAAGAGACTTGCCCAGGGTCCAACATCTAGTAGGTATCTGAGGCAGGATTTGATCTCATATCTGTCTGACTCCAGGTCTAGTGCTCTATCCACTGTGCCATTTAGCTTCCTAGTCCTTCATCTCTGCAAAGAAGGGAAGGTGGTGAATTTTCTCATTTTGGGAACCAAGCCTTGCCATTGTAATTCCATAGGAAATAGTTTCTTTTTTCTTCTTTCCAGTTATATTATTTCAGTGGTTGTAGGGTAGCTTGATGGTGGGGCTGGAGTCAGGAAGATTTTTTCCATTGCATTCCAGTGTTGAAATTGGTTTAGTCATTCCCCAGTCGATAGACATCAACTTTGTTTGTGATTCGTTGCTGCTACAAAAAGTACAAGCAGGACAATTCTAATCATTCTCCCTGAATACTTGAACACAGTTGTCATGTTCCCTCAAGTCCCCTTTTCTCTCAATTAAAAATCTCCCACTCTTTTAGCTGATCTTCATGTGACATTGATTTGAGTGTCTTCACCACCCTCTTTGTCATTCACTGGATGATGCCCAGTTTTTCCATGACCTTCCTAAAATGTGACCTTCAGAACCAACAACGACCCTCCATATGGCATCTGATCAGAGCAATACATCAGAACCCCAGACTCTCAGAACCTCTGAATCAGGGATGTCAGAGGTCACCCAGTTCAATCCACCCCAAAACCAGCATTTTTTCTCCAACATGGTAGCCATCCAGTCTTTATTGGGATTTATGCTGAGAGAGGAGCGGAAGATGAAAAAATTGGCTGGATACTCCTAAAAGGGCCTCCCAGCTCAAAATTGTTAGGATTTTCTGATTCTTGGCATGCTACTTTTACCATCTGATTTCACCAGAAATTTTCTTAGGTCAAACAGGAGCTTCGTAATTTAGAAGAAAAAGATGCTCCAGGCTCTTGCTTTCCTGCTGTGTCAACCTGGCTATAAGCCAGTTTGTACCATTTTGTTTGAGGCTTTTTACAATCAATAGAATATGTACCTATTGACAGCTCTGTGACCAGAGGCATGTCTCTACCCACCACTAAGCTACAGTTTTCCTCTCTGTAAAATAATGTGGGAGGAGGCTGACTAAATAATATCTAAGGTTGCTTCCACTTCTAAATCCTATGATCTTATAAGAGAATTCCCTACCCTTGAGAACCTTTCAGCTGCATTAGGAAGCAATGGTTTAAACTTCTGAAGCATTTAATTGGATAACATTAAGTGCTTACACAGTTCCAGGAACTGCTTTAGGGGATGGAGCTCTAAAGAGCAGAAAGGAGATAGTCTTCTTCTTTAAAGCCCAAACATTTTATGAGAAGGAGATGAGGTGAACAATTTTAGCCTGTGGAGAAAAATACAGGACAAGATGCCAAAGATATTGAACACAGGGCATGAAAACAAAGAGCCAAATTATATGTGATCCACTCCCTAAAATCTATTCATGACCTATATGACCATATCAAGTCAGTTAGCCTTTCTGAGCCTCAGTTTCCCCACCTATAAAATATAAAATAATAGAATTGGATTAGATAGCCTTTAATGTTCTTCCTGGTTCTGCATCTATGATCCTATGTGCCTGCTCTTATTCCTATTAGATAAGGGATCAGAACCCATTGTCCAGACAGTGGGTGCCATAGAGAGTTAGGAAGGGGAGAGAGACTAGAGACATTGGGGAAGGTCTCCTCAAGGGTCTGGGACTTGAAATAAGCTTTCAAGTTTGGGTAGGACTTGAATTAGAGAATGAAGGGCAAGGCATTTCAGGAAAGGAGATCATGGTCAAGTCCCTACCTTTCCCCAAGACTCGGTTTCTTCACCTATAAGAACATAAGTAGCTCAGAATCATAGACAGATTGCTGGACTTCGATGAAGGAAGACCTGGGTTTGAATCTCACCTTAAGTATTAACTGTATGAACAGGAGAAAGTCACAATGCCTTGGGGGCCGCAATTTGCTCCTTCTTGGAACATGGTGAATAATCCTTCTACAACCTTTGTTAATAATAATAGCTGGCATGTCTATATTGCTTTAAGGTTTGAAAAATGCTTTACTTTGTTGTTATCCAGTCATGTCTGACTCTTCCTGATCCCATTTGGGGTTTTCTTCGCAAAGATACTGGAGTAGTTTGCCATTTCCTTCCCTAGTTCACTTTACAGGTAAGGAAGCTGAAGAAAACAGGTTTAAGAGACTTGTTAAAGGTCTCACAGCTAGTAAGTGTCTAAGACCAGATTTGAACTCATGAAGATGAGTCCTTCAGATTCTAAGGTCAATGCTCTATACACTGCACCATCTAGCTGCCCCAATACTTTACTTGCATAATTTTATTTTACTTTTTAAAAATTTATTTAACTTTTTACATTCATTTTCACAAAATTTTGGGTTCCAAATTTTCTCCACATTTGTCCCCTCCCCCCACTCCCATACACTGAGCATTCTAATTTCCCCTATCACCAATCTGCCCTCTCTTCTATCATCCCTCCCTTCCCTTGTCCCCATGTTCTCTTTTGTCCTGTAGGGCCAGATAACTTTCTATTCCCCATTAACTGTATTTCTTATTTCCTAGCAGCAAGAACAATACTCGACAGTTGTTCCTAAAACTTTGAGTTCCAAATTCTCCTCATCCCTTTCTCCCCATCCATTCCCTTTGGGAAGTCAGGCAATTCAATATAGGCCATATCTGTGTAGTTTTGCAAATGACTTTGATAATAGTCATGTTGTGTAAGACTAACTATATTTCCCTCTATCCTATCCTGTCCCCTATTGCTTCTATTCTCTCTTTTGATCCTGTGCCTCCCCAAGAGGGTTGACTTCAAATTTCTCCCTCCTCCCATTGCCAGTTCACTCTGTGCTGTCTCTGTGGGTGTGCATACGTACACGTGTGCGTGTGTATGTGTGATCCTACCAACCACCCAGATACTGAAAAGTTTCAAGAGTTACAAATATTGTCTTTCCATGTAGGAATGTAAACAGTTAAACTTTGGTAAGTCCCTTATGACTTCTCTTTGCTGGTTTACTTTTTCATGCTTCTTCTCATTCTTCTGTTTGAAAGTCAAATTCTCTTTTCAGCTCTGGTCTTTTCATCAAGAATGATTGAAAGTCCTCTGTTTCATTGAAAGACCATTTTCCCCCTGAAGTATTATACTCAGTTTTGCTGGGTAGGTGATTCTTGGTTTTAGCCCTAGTTCCTTTGACTTCTGGAATATCCTATTCCATGTCCTTCAATCCCTTAATGTAGAAGCTGCTAGATCTTGTGTTATCCTGATTGTATTTCCAAAATATTTGAATTGTTTCTTTCTAGCTGCTTGCAAGATTTTTTCCTTGACCTGGGAGTTCTGGAATTTGGCCACAATGTTCCTAGGAGTTTTTCTTTTTGGATCTCTTTCACATGGTGATTGGTGGATTCCTTGAATATTTATTTTGCCCTCTGGTTGTAGAATATCAGGGCAGTTTTTCTTGATAATTTCATGAAAGATGATGTCTAGGCTCTTTTTTTGATCATGACTTTCAGGTAGTCCCATAATTTTTAAATTGTCTCTCCTGGATCCTATTTTCCAGGTCAGTTGTTTTTTCCAATGAGATATTTCACATTTATCTTCCATTTTTTCATTCTTTTGGTTTTGTTTAGTGATTTATTGGTTTCTCAGAAAGTCATTAGCCTCCATCTGTTCCATTCTAATTTTGAAACAACTGTTTTCTTCAGTGAGCTTTTGAACCTCCTTTTCCATTTGGCTAATTCTGCTTTTGAAAGCATTCTTCTCCTCATTGGCTTTTTGAACCTCTTTTTGTCAATTAAGTTAGCCTATTTTTCAAGGTGTTATTTTCTTCAGCATTTTTTTGGGTCTCCTTTAGAAAGGTGTTGACCTGCTTTTCATGCTTTTCTTGCATCTCTCTCATTTCTCTTCCCAGTTTTTCCTCCACCTCTCTCACTTGATTTTCAAAATCCTTTTTGAGCTCTTCCATGGCCTGAGCCCGTTGAATATTTATTTTGGGTGTTTGGGATACAGAAGCCTTGACTACTATTCTTTCCCTGATGGTAAGCATTTTTCTTCCTCATCTGAAAGGATGGGAGGAAATAGTTATTCACCAAGAGAGTAACCTTCTATGGTCTTATTTTTTTTCCCTTTTCTGGGCATTTTCCCGGCATTTTTCCAGCCAGTTACTTGACTTCTGAGATTCCTCTCCACCCCAGCCTTGCCTCCAGATCCACCCAGCTAGTGCTTAGGGTCTGAGATTCAAATGCTGCTTCCCAGCCTCAGGGCTTTCAGAGGGGGTGGGGCTGTTAGTCAGTGTGAGATTATGTTCCGCTGCTCAGGTGGCGGCAGGGCCGCCACCCGGAGCTCAGTTCCCTCAGGAGGTTTATGTGGAGCCCTTCAACAATGGATCTGAGCTCCTTCCTGCTTTGGGAACCCCTGTCTGCTGCTGCCCCTACTGCTACCTCCCGAGGGGGCTTGAGTTGTGGAGACACCTCGCTCCCCTCTTGGCCAGACAAACAGGCTCTCTCACTGACCTTTGGCGTCTGTGGGTGGAGGGACCCACGCTACTGCTAGAGATTCTGTCTCTGAAGCCTGCTCAGATCTGCTCCCTTTGATGCCACGCAGCCAAGGCAGGGCTGGGCTCTGCTCCGGGTCAGTGTGCGACGGACCTTTGGTGTCGGTTTTTCAGGTCTCTCTGGAACAGAAATCTCTTCCCCTCCATTGCTGTGTGGCTTCCACTGCTCCAGAATTTGTTGGGAGTTCTTCTTTACAGGTATTGTATGGGCTGTGGGTTAGGAGCTAGCATACGTGAATCTTTCTACTCCACCCATCTTGACTCCTTCCCCTCCAGGAAGAACCACTTGCATAATGCTAATTGAATCTTTCGATGATGATGATGATGATGATTGTGTGTATTAGGGCACCCGTTTTACATTTGTGAAAACTGAGGTTCAAAGAGTTGCCCATGGTCACCTAGTTAGCAAATGTTTGAGGTGGGATTTGAACCCAGGCCTTCATGCATCCAAGTCCATTGTCCTCATGCTGCATTTTAAACCTTAAGAGGCTCTAGAAAAGGGAGTTGTTATCTTGTCCACTTTTACTTTACAGGGATGAAGCTAAGGTTCAGAGAGGGAAGGGGACTTGCCAGTGTCACAGAGGAGTTTGGCAGTATGGTTGGAGTTAAAATGAGGTGTTTGGGATAGGTAGCTTCCAAGCTCTCTTCCAACTGTATCAAAGGAGACCGGGGCCAGATCATGGAAGGCTATGCTTTCCAAGGCTGGGGAGTCAGATGCCTACTGCAGAAGTCACTCAACTCCCAGCAGGTGATAATTGATTATGATACCAATGAATTTCAAAATATGTCCTTTTTACACACTATGATGATGAATTGTTCACTAACCAGACTGTTAATTTGAAGGGTAGAGAAGAATTTTAGAGAATCCTTTCAGAACTGGGAGGAAAGAGCTAAAGAGACTTCTGAGGCCAGGGCCTTGTTTGTGTGGAGAGAGGCTTATAGGTCAAGTAGGAGCAAAAGGACCAAACGGTCTGAGTAGCAGTAGCTGCCCTCCGGGGCCGCAACCTGTCAGTTTGAGTTGGACATTGATGCGTCCTCCTTCTTCTACTTCTACTTCTCATTCTTGTTCTTCTTGTTCTTGTTCTCGTTCTTGTTCTTCTTGCTTTTGTTCTTCTCATTCTTGTTCTTCTCGTTATTGTTCTTCTTCTTCTTGTTCTTCTTCTCGTTCTTGTTCTTCTTCTTGTTTTCCTTCTCTTTCTTCTCCTCCTTCTTCTTCTCCTCCTTCTCTTTCTTTTTATTATCCTCTTTCTCCTTCTTCTTGTTATCCTTCTCCTCCTCCTCCTCCTCCTTCTCCTTCTTCTCCTTCTTCTTCTCCTTCTTCTTCTCCTTCTCCTTCTCCTTCTTCTTCTTCTTCATCTTCTTCTTCTTCTTCTCCTCCTCCTCCTCCTTCTCCTCCTCCTCCTCCTCCTTCTTCTTCTTCTTCTTCTTCTTCTTCTTCTTCTTCTTCTTCTTCTTCTTCTTCTTCTTCTTCTTCTTCTTCTTCTCCTCCTCCTCCTCCTCCTCAGCATAGTCCATCTGATCACATGGGTAATAATACCCTTATATATGGGTACTCTGTCCAAATGATGTCATTTTTGGTCCCTTATATCTTTTAAGATATATTGACATTTGGGGGCCAAATTTTTAAAAATTCCCTGTTTATTTTATCTTTTCCCCCCATAAAGCTGGAACAATTAGCTCTTTGTCTTACACAGTTTTCATTTTTGATTTCTTGGAAATATAGTTTTGAAAAAACCAAGTTTTGGTAAAAAAAAAAAACCCGTTATGATTCACATGGAAGTACTTGACTATACCTTTAAATCCAGATTACTCTGGCTTTCACTGAATTACCAATGATAGATTCCAGTCCACGCCTCTCTTGCTCATTGTTTGGGTTTTGATGGCTCAGACTGAGTGTAAATAGCAATTGTTTTTTGTTCTGATCAGAAATCCTGAGGGTCATCTCCTCTCACACTGACTCTTTTGTTTTGGCAACCTGGACCATCTTTTATCTCAGTTCTCACTGATCATTTAATGGCATTGCTTTAGACCAACTGAGACCTGGGAAAGATCTTAATTTAGAAAGGTCAAGGTGACCCACCGCATCCTGGGCCATCTCCAGTAGTCTTGACTTTTGTCTTACCACTATACTCTGGACTCTGGAGGGGAGATTGAGATCAATGACTTTGTGCAGCTTTGCCTCACTTAAATTCAATTCTCTCAAAAATCAAAACATCACTCTCATGACATCATTGGCCCCCTGAGAATGAAGAACAAATGAAAAACAATAGCAACCACAATGGCTACAAATTAAACAAGCATGCTATTGATGCCTTTAAGTGTAGCAACAGAATTTTTCTTGTTTTTTTATGGTCCAGAATTGTTCAGAATTTTCTTGATCTGTTTTCCTCAGTTTAGGTCAGACCCCACTGAGAGTATTCAGGTCATGAATCCATCAACAATCCACAGGGCATTTTAAAAGGATGTTAAGCTCCCTGTGAGTCAGCAATGTGACTTGGAAGCCATAAAAGTCAATGTGATCTTAGGATCAAAGATTCAAAGCTTGGAGTCCTCTGAGGACTCAAGGATCATGGTGATCAACCCCCTCATTTCACAGAGAGAATGTGAGATGCAGAGAGGAGAAGTGACTTATCAAGGTCATGCAGCTAGTAAGTGGCCTTGGAAAATTTGCTTCTAAGATTTACATAAATAGAGCCATAGTGTCTTCATATTTTTATGTCTGCCCTGCTCAGACTACATAGGGAGGATTGTGTTCAGTCCTGCACACCACAGGTTAGGGAACACATTGATAAGCTGGAGTGTGTCTAGAGGAGCATAGTTAGGACATTTAAGTCAATGTCAATGTCATGTGGGAATCCAATGAGAGAACTGAGAAGGAATTTTCACTTCATGTTGGCTTCATTCTAAAATGCTATTTAAGCTGGAAGCCTATTCCGGGGAAGAGATTTGTTCTGCTTGGCCCCAGAGGGCAGAACTAAGAAATTGGGGGCCAAGCTAGAAAGAGGCAAATTTGGGTGGAAAACTTCCTAACAAGGAGACTGTCCCATGGTGGGTGGTGGCTGGGGTGCTTCCCCTCTTCTTGGAGATCTTAGAACACAGGTTGAGTTGATCATTCATCAGGGAGGCGGTGAGGGGACTTTGAATGGACCAGAGGACTGACTCTCTCTGAGGCTTCTTCTGGCTCCAAGATGCTGTGATTTAGCTGATCATAAAATGCATGAAACTGCTCACGTGTTTGTCATGGCCAAGGGCCAGTAAAATCTCTGCTCAAACATGGAATGTGCAGATCACCCAAGGGTTGACCTCTTTATTATCACTCAATGATGTGCTTCTTTCACTTCCCTCATTAGACTTCAGCACCACGTTCAAAGGATGCTTGAAAAACCCATAATTAGCTTTGGCAAAGGAAGATTAAACACAAACAGGGTTTGCTCAATTTTCCCAGCTCGATGAATAACATTTTGTTAAGAGAAAAGTCTTCAGTAATCACATAGGGCATCAGTTAAACAAACAAATTGTGATGTTGGCAAAGAATGGAATAACAAAGGCACTGTGAAATAAATGGGTGGGCATTTATGGGTATTAGCCAGAGAATGGCTCTTGGTTGTTGGGAATAATAGATATAAACATATTTATCTATAGGTATACCCAACTGTGTTTCTATACCCATTTCAGGGCCTGTGATCAAAAAAGACTTCTAATAGAATTGTGGAACATCAGATCTGGGAATGGACTCAGAAAAGGATATGGAAGAGATGGGATGGGCTTAGAACAGTGGATATCAGAGCTAGGAAGAGCCTTAGAACATGAATGTCAATTCTGGGTGAGGCCTTAGAACAAAGAATAGCAGAGTGACTTGGGAGCTCAGAACATGGAATGTCAGAACTGGGAGGGAATTACAGAATGTCAGAATTAGAAAGGATATTTAGGGGCTTTAGGTTTCTATATTTGTTCATGGGCTCTGGTGAAATGAAGACTTTTCCATACTAAGTTCCCAAAGAAATACACTGAGTGCTCATTTGAGAACTGGAGACCTTGTTATTGGAGTTTGCGGAAACTCTAGACTTGAGATATGCTTAGATTTTACTTTGAAGATCTTGCATTAAGGAAAGAAACTTACCCTCTGAGGACAGGCCCTTAGAATCAAATAAGACCCATGTGAGACTCGACACTTTAGTCCTGGGTCATATGTGACCTTGATATGCCTGGTGTGTCTCTTCCAGTAGAATGAAAGTTCCTTGAGGAGGACTGTTTCTTTTCTGTAGCCCCAGTGCCTAGCACAGTGTCTGGCATAAAGATGCTTAAGAAATGAGATAGCTACAAAATTCAATCTGGGTATAAGGACCAAGTGACTTCAAGGGATGTAAAGAGGAGTTGGGGTTCTGCTGATCTCACAGGGCTTGTGTAAAGAAAATTTTGTGGTTTTATTTTTGCAAACCTTAAAATATAATAGAAATGTTGCAACTCATAGATTGCCAGAGTTATAAGGGACATCAGAGAGCATCTAAATGGAGATCTATCCATATGTCCAGCCTCTGTTTCCAAATATCGAAGGAAAAGGGTCCACCAACTCCCAAGGCAGCCTATCCCACACTGGGATGGCACTCAGCATTGGGAATTTTTTCCTTGTATGAAGTCTTAATTGCCCTCTTTGCAATGTCTCTCCTCAGTTTCTGGTTCTGTCTCTAGTGACAAATATGCGAAAGGTAATTTTTTTCCACATGCCAGTCCTTCAAGTACTTGAATACAGCTCCCATCTTACCCAAGAACCTCCTCTTCTCCAGGCTAAGCACCCCTGGTTCCTTCAATCTATCTGAAAGGGCATGAAGCTAGAGCCCTTTGCTGACACCATATTAAGGACTATATGTAAAATCATTTGCAAATCTTAAATTACTCTATAAATGTAACCTGCCATACTTATCACCATTCATTCTCCTCTTCTTCCTCATCACTATCTTCAATATAATCTACTCATCCATCTATCTTCATCCTTATCCATTCATTTGTTTTCATCTCCATCACCATCTCTCCATCTCTCTCCCCATGCTTGCCATATATAAATGAATGAAAAAGCATTAAGTCCTTATTACGTGCCAAGCACTATACTAAACTCTGGAGATACAAATGCAGGACAGATGGAAAGGTCCAGAACTCTACAGTACACAATAGAAGACCTGGTAGGAAGGCCCATGGGTCCTTGGGCTACAATTTGTGTAGGTCAGATGACAGTTTTCAGGGACTGCATTGTGCGGACCTGTCCATCTATCCATTCTCCTCCCCATCATCTCTCCATCCTTATTATCTATTTATCTTCTTCCTTCTCCTTCTCATCACTATCCATCTTCCTTGCCATCTAACCTTCTCCTTTTTCATCTTCATTTTCATTTTTCAATATATTTTTCTATCTACCTATCTATTTATCCACCCATCTTATCATATCCACTTCTATCCATACTCCTCATACCCCTATACCCATCCACCCTTTCTCCACATCCATCCCTCCATCTTTTTCCTCACCTTCTATTTATCTATTAATCCTCCTCCTCATCATTGTTAATTCATTCATCCATATTCTTTCTCCTCTATCTGCCCACTGACACATGCATCCATATATTCACCCATCAATTATTTTTGTCTTAGCTTTCCATCTTACTATCTTCTCACCACTTTATTTGTGTCCTTCACAAAACATGATACACAGAACTGAGCACAATGCTACAGACATCCTCTGTATGTAACCAGGGCAGAGAACAAGAGGATAATACCATTTGATCATAATCAGCATCATTTTTATTATCATTATTAACCTGGGCAATGAGGGGACAATAAGGAAAGAAGTACGCACATTGTGAATGTAAAGGCTGACCTGCGAGTCAGGGAAACCAAAAGAACAAGCATGGGGTCAGGAACTCCAGGAGTATCAGAAATCAGGTCCAAGTTCTGGGGCAGGGCGTGGGAAGGTCAGAAGACAAAGCCCACCTGGACAAATAATACCAAATGACATCGGAGACATGAAGAAAATGTGGGCTGGGAGTCACAGGCAAGGAGTCAAGATCTAGAGACCCAAGAGGTTCAAGAACCGAGCAGCCGAAGTACAGGCTGAAGGCTCCAGTAAGGAGGTGCTGGGGCCTGAGCAACTTTTGGAATTGGTGACAGATTTTTTACCTGGCTGCTCATGGACTCATCCAGCACAGACTTTGCAGGTGAGAGAAAGTGAGTGAGTACTCCTGGCTGGGAATAAAAAGAAAGAGATTCTGACAAACGAGAAAATAAGATAATTAATAACAAATAAAATTTAAAAAGCAGGTGCTAGCAGGTTCAGCTGGATAGAAATGGAGATTGACAGTTACCAAAGGTCAGAAAGGGCTCAATGTTTATATTCTGAGCAACCCTGGGAACCTTGCTGAGCCTCAGTTTCCTTACTTGGGAAAAGGGGGAGAAAAGTCCTTACATTTCTCACCTCTCAGGGATATTGTGAGAAAAGTACTTTTAATAAAATGAAATTTCACGGGTGCACATGCAAAGACTTACACTTAGGTCTAGGATTCTTTTGGATAGGTTAGGGTAGAGAAGACAAGAGAATACGGCTCAGTCCTGTTTCAGAGATCTCTTCTGTATGAACCAGTCTGGTCCATTCCCTTAGCCTCAAAGAAACCTCCCCACCCTAGTTCCCTTCTCCACTCTTTCTCAATCTCCACAGTTGCTCCCTATCATCTATGATCAGACCCTACTAACCCCTCATCCCTTTCCAATTCTTTCTTTTTCACCCGCATCCCTATCAGTCCTTACCCCTTTAATACTCCCTTCATTCAGTTGCCTCCTCAGCCATCTTCTACAGTCCGTCAACTCTTAGCCTCATCTCCTCCTGGCCTCAAACCAGTCAAGGTTCCTACCCAGTGTACAGTCCATCTGAGCCCCAACTGTCATTCTACCCTCAATATTTCTTTCCCATTAGTCCCTATTCCCACCCTTTTTAGCACCAGTTTCTACCTCAGAGCCAAGATTCAAACCCTAGGTCTCTGAATACAAGTCTAGTATTCTTGGTGAACAGCTTTTTGCCACTAGCAAAGGGAAGGGGATACAGTGACTTACATCGAAGTGATACACCCTGAACTCCAGGAATGGACAGTTCATAGGATTATAAGTTTTAGAGTTGGAAGAGATGTTGGGCATTATTTGATCTCATAGGTAACTGATCTCAATTTAAGTCAACTCTCTTTCTCTCTTTCTTCTTCTCCCAGTACATTCCTTTCACTCCTTGATTGTATTTTTTAGATATCATCCCTTCATATTCAATTCACCCTGTTCCCTCTGTCTACACACACACATACACATACATACACGCAAACACACACACACACTCCCTCCAACTACTCTAATACTGAGAAATGTCTCATGAGTTACAAATATCATTTTTCCATGTAGGAATGTAAACAGTTCAATTTATTAAGCCCCTTATGATTTTTCTTTCTTGTCTACCTTTTCATGCTTCTCTTAAGTCTTGTATCTGAAAGTCAAATTTTCTATTCAACTCTGGTTTTTCATCAAGAATGATTGTAAGTCCCCCAATAAATATCCATTTTCCCCCTGAAGAATTATACTCAGTTTTGCTGCTTAGGTGATTCTTGGTTTTGATCCTAGTTCTTTTGACCTCTGGAATATTATATCAAAGTAGAACTGCTAAATCATGTGTTATCCTCATTGTATTTCCACAATACTCGGATTGTTTGTTTCTGGCTGCTTGCAATATTTTCTCCTTGACCTTGGAACTGTGGAATTTGACTACAATATTCATAGGACTTTTCCTTTTGGGATCTCTTTCAGGAGGTGAACAGTGGATTCTTTCTATTTCTATTTTACCCCCTGGTTCTAGAATATCAGGGCTGTTTTCCTTGATAATTTCTTGAAAGATGATGTCTAGGCTCTTTTTTTGATTATAGCTTTCAGGTAGTCCAATTATTTTAAAATTATCTCTCCTGGATCTGTTTTCCAGGACAGTTGTTTTTCCAATGAGGTACTTCATATTGTCTTCTATGTTTTCATTCTTTGGGTTATGTTTTATAATTTCTTCATTTCTCATTAGCTTCCATTTGCTCCATTATAATTTTTAAGTAATTATTTTCTTCAGGGAGCTTTTGGACCTCCTTTTCCCATTTATCCAATTATGCTTTTTAAGACATTCTTCTCCTTATTGGTTTTTTGGATCTCTTTTGCAATCTGGGCTAGTGTATTTTTAAGATGTTATTTTCTTCAGTATTTTTTGGGTCTTCTTTAGCAAGATGTTGACTCATTTTTCATGATTTTCTTACATCACTGTCGTTTCTCTTCCCAATTTTTCCTCTATTTTTCTTACTTGATTTTCTTTTTTCCTTGTTAAATACTTTATTGGAAAAAGTGGGTTGAAGAAGGGTCAATAGATTCATCTGAGGGCAACCATGCCACACAATTTAGGAATGATGAGAGAGGCCATCACAAAGCTCTAGAATCTCAACCTTTTCTTGGACTGTGAGGGATGGCCTGGAATGTTAGGTAAACCCAGATAGAAGTCCTTGACTGAGTTAGTAGGCATGGTTAGAAACAAAGAGAGATTCTGGCTTCAGTCCTGACTTTCCACTTGGAATATGCTTGCCTTGAGCAGCTTGGCTGTCAGCCATGGACCATTTAATATATTCTTCTTGGACAGTCTGGACATTTTCCTTCTTTCCATCCCACATCTTGAGGGCAGATGCCTGCAGGGATTTGTCATAAGAAAAGGAAAGGGAATGTGACTTGTGCAAGGAATAGGTGTTGTTGACACTGAGGTTGATGGAGGCAACCTCTTTGCTCCAACCCTTACCCCCCACAGGTGATACCAGTGACTGCAGGAGGCACAGTCTGCTCAAGGGCACTTAAAGTTGCTATTGTGATCTCCTTATGTGAATACTTCTGGATACAGGCATGGCCAGTGGTGACCATGTTAGGCTTCAGCAAAGTCCCTTCCAGGTAGACATGGTGGTCACTCAAAGTTTTGTAGACAGCAGGTAGGACCTTCCCAGAGACATGCTGACAACACTTCAGGTCATGTTCCCTACCAGGAAGGATCTCTGACTCCATGATGGGGACAATACCATTCTGCTAGCAAATCCTAGCATAGCAGACCAGCACATTGGCATTCTCTATGATGGCAAGTGGGGAAGGCATATTATCCCAAATCTTCAGCATGCAATGCCACTTGGCAAAGTCAGCTCCATCCTTGTTATGCTTGGCATAATGTTCACTCAGTTCATCCGGACTGTGGATGGTAGTATCTCCACTCGTCCCTGCCACAGGTACTATACCTTTGTCCACCTTGATGCCCACAATGCATCAGATGCACCACAATGCCTTTGTGACTTTGGGGAAAGGACAACCATGTTCAGCTTTCTGCCAGAGTGTTTCATGGGAAAGGATAACACCTCCAATATAGAAGTTCACTCAATCATCTGCTATCAGAAGCAATTGCCTGTAGGCACCAATTTTTCTCTGTTTTCAGTTCCAATGTTCTCCAGCCATTTCGCAATGCTGCCAATGGACTCATCTGCTGCCAAGATTCCTTTGCTCAGAACAACAATACGATGAGCTACATCAGATAGTTCTTTTTCTCTGGTGTCAATGCAGGGTATCAGCAAGGTATGTTTTCCTTGACTGTGTTGTTAGCTTCTGGCAGAAAGTAGATTTCTTATGGTTGAGAACTGAACTTCTAAGCTTTCCATATCTGAACATCACCTATTGAACTCAGGAGGGATTTACCTGATTTTCAAAATTCTTTTTCAGCTCTTCCATGACCTGAGACCAATTCACATTTTTTGGAGGCTTCGAATATAGGAGATTTTACTTCGTTTTCTTCTTCTGGTTGTATGTTTTGGTCTTCTTTGTTACCAAAGTAATATTCTATAGCCTGAGTTTTTTCTGTTGATTGCTATTTTTTCTAGTTAATTACTTGACTTTTAAACTCTTTGTTAAGGTAGGGCTCTGCTTCCAGTGTTGAGGGTGCACTGTCTCAAGCAACAGGAGTTGTGTGCAGCTGTCTTAAGAATTATTCCAAGGGACCTCTAAATTTTCAGTTCTTCCAAGTTGGTATGATTAAAGGAGAGGTGTTTCCTTCTCTCTCGGCCTGTGCTCTGGTCTGTGATTGACCACAAGCACTGTTTTATGCCTTGGAACTGTGAGGAAGATTCTGTCTCCACTGCTGCCACTAGCTCTACCACACCAGCACTTCTCACCTTAGGACTGTCCCCAGGGACTGCAACCCAGATCCAAGCAAGGGCAAAGCAATATAATCCTGTTTCAGCATCAGCAAATAAATTTCTGAAATTGACCTCTGATCAGCCACTCGATTCCTCTCACCATCTGCAGGCTGAGGGATCTGAAAGCAGTTGTTGCCACTGTTGCCACCACCAACACTCTCACTCCAGGGCTGGAGACAGACCTTGCTCCTCTCTCACCCAGGTCTGACAGATCTGTCCTACTGACTTTCTCAGTTGCCTTTGGTGTGTGTGGGTGGAGAGGTCTGGAAACTGCCACCACTGCCAGTGATTCAGTTTCCTGAGGACTGTTCCAAGTTTGCTGGGGCCTGGTCTGTGCTGCCACATTTTGCACCGGGCTGTGATCCTCTGTCAGATAGTGCAACACACTTTCCTGTTGATATTTCAGGTTGTTTTGGACTGGAAATTGGTTTTTCTCTGTCATTTTGTGAATTTTGATGCTCTAGAATTTCTCTAGAGTCATTTTTTACAGGTATTTGTAGGGGTTTGGGGGAAAGGCCAAGCAAGTCTATGCTTTTACTCTGCCATATTGCTGAATTGTTGTTTTTTAGGAAAATTCATAATTGAGAGGTGAAGTTACTTGGCCAAGGTCACACAAGTGTTAAATTCCAGAGCTTGGAATTTGAACCAAGCTCACTTTTCACTGCATCAAGTTATCCCTAAGTAGGGAGTGTAAAATTTGAATGTTAAGTGCCTAAGAAAGGGACCAAGAAAATGCTTAGGGTAGTAAAGGATAAGAGGTAGATTCCCTCCCTCCTCTCCTAGTGGACTTCAGAGTAAGCTTCCTGAAGGAGTCAACACTTAGTATGCTCCCTGGAACAACACCATATGCCTATTGCCACAATCACTAATGGTTGTTGCCTGTGTTGGCCTCTCTGTGACAGCATAGAGGAGAGCATGGTAAGCAGTACAGAGGACAAGAGGCTGGAGACTGGGTAAAAGGAGTTGATCTCTGGTTGATTGACCAGTTCTCTTTCTGTGTACTTGGATCTCCTTGACCCTTAAAAACCCTCTCTTGAGCAGAGCAGAGTTAAGATGGCAGAGTAGAAAGACACACATACTATAACTCTTTTCCCACAACCCATAAATACCTGTAAAAAATGACTCTCAACAAATTCTAGAGCAGCAGAAACAGAATGAGAGAGTGAAAGAGATTTCCAGCCAAAGGTAACCTGTAAAGCTGACAGGAAAGGTCTATCCCATAGGATGCTGAGCTGATTGGAGCCCAGCCCTGGCCCCATGGCACCAGGAAAAACAGGACCAGAACAGGCCTCCAGGGAAGAATCCCCAGATCCCTCAACCCACAAGTGCCAAAGAAAGCTTCAAAGATCAGTCAGAGAACTCTCTCAGCTGGGTAAGAGGGGAGCAGGGTCCCCCACAGTACAGGCCCCAGGCGGTGGCAGGGTAGTGGCAGTGATGTTGATCTGTGAAGCACTGCACCTAAACCCCCTAGGGGAATTGAGTAGCTAATCTGAACCTCAGCCCTGAGTGGTGGCCCTGACCCTGCCTAAAGCCTCTGGGGGAATTGAGCAGCTGATCTGAATCAGCACAGTCCTGGGGTGAGGAGGAGCACTGGACCCTCCTCTTGACAAAGGATTCAGAAGTCAAGTAACTGGATGGGAAAATGCCCAAAAAAGGGAAAAAATAAGACCATAGAAGGTTAGTTTCTTGGTGAACAGGTATTTCTTTCCATCCTTTCAGATGAGGAAGAACAATGCATACTGTCAGAGAAAGTCAGGGCTTCTGCATCCAGTATCTCCAAAATGAATCTGCTCATTGGGTTCAGGCCATGGAAGAGCTTGAAAAGAGAGTCAACAGCTTGCTAAAGGAGATGCCAAAATGCTGAAGAAAATAACACCTTTACAAAGAGGCCAACTCAATTGGGAAAAGAGATCCAAAAAGCCAATGAGGAGAAGAAGGCTTCAAAAAGCACAATCAGCCAAATAGAAAAGGAGGTTCAAAAGCTCGCTGAACAAAATATTTCTTTAAAAATGAGAATGGAGCTGAGGGAAGCTAATGACTATATGATAAACCAAGAAATTACAAAACAAAACCAAAAGAATGAAAAATTAGAAGACAATGTGAAATATCTCTTTGGAAAAACAACTCATCTGGAAAATAGATCCAGGAGAAACAATTTAAAAATTATGGGACTCCCTGAAAGCCATGATCAAAAAAAGACTTGAGACATTATCTTTAATGAAATTATCAAAGAAAACTGCCCTGATAGTCTAGAACTAGAGGGCAAAATAAAATATTGAAAGAACCCACCAATCACCTCCTGAAAAAGACCCAAAAAGAGAAACTTCTAGGAATATTGTGGCCAAATTTTAGAGTTCCCAGGTCAAGGAGAAAATATTGCAAGCAACTAGAAAGAGACAATTTGAGTATTGTGGAAATACAATCAGGATAACAGAGGATCTGGAAGCTTCTACATTAAGGGTCTGAAGGGCTTGGAATAGGATATTCCAGAAATCAAAGGAACTGGGATTAAAATTAAGAATCACCTACCCAGTAATACTTCAAGGAAAATATGGTCTTTCAATGATATATAGGAGTTTCAAGCATTCTTGTTGAAAAGACCAGAACTGAAGAGAAAATTTGATTTTTCAAACACAAGAATCAAGAGAAGCATGAAGAGGTAATCATGAAATAGAAATCATAAAGGACTTTCTAAAGCTGAACTGTTTACATTACTACATGGAAAGATAACATTTGTAACTTTTGAGACTTTTCTCAATATTTGGATAGGTAGAGGGATTACACACACACACACAGTGAGCAGAAGTTGAGTTGAATCAGAAGGGATGATATCTATAAAAAATAAAATTAAAGTGTGTGAGAGAGGAATATATTGGGAGGAGAAAGGGAGAAATGGAATGGGGCAAATTATCGCTCATAAAAGACATAAGAAAAATCTTTTTCAATGGAGGAGAAAAGAGATGAAGTGAGAGGGGAAAAGTGAAGCTTACCCTCTTCACATATGGCTTAAGGAGGGAATAAATTGTTCACTAAATTTGGTATGAAAATCTATCTTACACTACAGGAAAATAAGGGAGAAAGGGCCAAGTGGGATAAGGGGGATGATAGAAAGGAGGGTAAATGGGAGAAGGGAATAACTAGAAGTAAACACTTTTAGAAGGGACAAGGTCAAATGAGAGTATTGAATAAAGGGGGGACAGAATAGGATGGAGGGAAATATAGTTAGTCTTACACAACATGACTTTATAGAAGTCTTTTGTAAAACGACATGTATATAGCCTGTATTGAATTGCTTGCCTTCTCAGTAAGGATGGGTGGAGAGGGAGGAAGGGATAGAAGTTGCAATTCAAAGTATTAGAAATGAATGTTGAGAATTGTTATTGCACATAACTGGGAAATAAGAAATACAGATAATGGAGTATAGAAATCTCTCTTGCCCTACAAGGGAAGAGTGGGGTGTGACAGAAGGGAGGGCACAATGAGGGAAGGGGTAATCAGAATGCAAGGTGTTATGGGGTGAGAGGAGGGGAGAGATGGGAAGAATTGGAACTCAAAATTTTGTGGAAATGAATGTCATAATCTTAAAAAAAAAAAGAAAGAAAAAGAAAGAAAGAAAGAAAAAAGAAACCCTGCCTTGTGGCAAAGAGTTGACTTTTTGGCAAACTGGCCAAGACAATTAACATTCCAACCTCTCATCTACTGAGGTAGATCTGTCCTTAGGAGAACTGGGAGCTCCTGTTTTCCTCTATTTATGGTTGTCTTGTAAGCAAAGAGAAGCATTAAGAAGCCTTGAATTACCAATAAAACCCAACCCAGGGCAAGGGAAAGATTGGCTTTATTGAAAATTCGTTAAGGGGATCCTGAAAATCTTTTAACTACTTCTAGAGATATTTGTCTACGAGCCCTGCTCTCCGGAGTTGTCTGTGATAGTTGTCTGCTTTAATCTTTCCCTATCATCATTTCTTTCTCCTACAGCAAGAGAGGCAATGTGTCCAGGAACTCTGCCCTAGTCAGACTGCATCGAGAATGTTGGAGACTAAGTGTTTGTTTGTTTGTTTGGTTGGTTGTTGTCCTTCGTTCTTGAAGAGGACCAAAATGGCATCACCATGATAAAGCGAAGTTTCAGCGTGTACAGCTGTGGCTGATCAGACCAATATGAACTCGGAATTCTCTACCACAGATGAGGGGCTCAGGTAGTCTTGCGAACATTTGGGGTGGTTACTCCAAATTTGTGCATCCTACATTTCCTTTGTGCTGTTTCAGTTCTGCTTTGATCATGATGTGGATATGTCATACTGGGTGGTCCTTTGTCAGTGTCTCCCTGTTGCACAATCAAATCCAAAGTTCTTGAGAGAGACCTTGAAAGTGTTTTTGTATCACTTCTTCTGATCACCATGTGATCGCCTGCCCCATGTGAGTTCTCCATAAAAAATAGTCTTCTTGGCAAGTGTACATTTTGCATTTGAACAACGTGGCCAGCCCATCGGAATTGTGCTCTTTGAAGCATAGTTTGAATGTTTTGCAGTTTAGTTCAAGCAAGAACTTCTGTGTCTGCTATCTTATCCTGCCAGGTGATCTTTAGAATCTTCCCAAGACAGTTCCAATGGAAGCGATTCAGTTTCATGGCATGGCGCTGGTAGACTGACTATGTGTTGCAGGCATACAACAATGAGGTCAGCACAACGGCTCTGTAGACCTTCAGTTTGGTAGTCATTCTAATACCTCTTCTTTCCCACACTTTTCTTTGGAGCCTCCCAAATACTGAGCTAGCTCTGGAAATGTATGCATCAACCTCATTATCAATGTATACACACCTGGAAAGTACATAACCAAGGTAAGTGAACTTATTCACAGCAATCAAAAGTTCTCCATTTGCTGTAACTGATGGTTCTGTGTATTGATAATGTGGTGGTTTCTGATGGGGCACCTGTGTTTTCTTGGTGTTAATTTTGTTAGGTCAAAATTGGCACAAGCAGCAAAGAATCAATACGTACTTTGTTGCATTGTCAGCTTCAGGGGTTGCATTGATGCACAATCATCTACAAACTGAAAATCATGCACCAACACGCCCTCCACTTTGGTCTTGGCTTGTAGCCTTTTCAAGTTGAAGAACTTGCCATCAATATGGTAGTTGACCTTGATGCCTTGTTCATCCTCATTGAAAGCATTTATCAACATGGCTGAAAACATCACACTAAAAAGTATGGGAGCAAGCACACAGCCCTGTTTCACTCCATTGGTGACTGGGAAAATACTGAAGCAGTTTTAACTCATAGGGTATTTGTATTTTTTAATTTGTCCTGATGTAATCTTGCTTTGGAGACAGCTTGTGGTTCAGTGAATAGAGTGCTGAGCCTGGAGTCAGGAAGACCCGAGAGCAAATTCAGCCTCAGATGCTTCCTAGCTATGTGACCCTGGGTAAGTCACTTAATCTCTGATTCCCTGACAAAATGGATCCACTGGATTCACTGAGAAGGAAATGGTAAACTACCATAGTATCTTTGCCAAGAAAACTCAAGACCAGCCTACAACCCTAGGTAACCCCGTCTATTTCTTAGAATCATGGGAGCAATTTCATCCTCCTGGCTGGGGGGTTAAACCAATCAGTAATGTCTCCAGGATTCCCTTCAGGCCTTTACAGTCTCAAGGTACATGTACATTCCCCTGACTGGCATCCCATCTACTTTTTTGTCACCACCACTTTCTGGCATGGATTTTGAGGGATTTATTATAATCACCAAATATTACCAACAATTTCCTGAACACACTGATCAGCTACAAACTGAGGGATGATGTTATTCATAGACATCATATCCAAAATATTCAAAGTCTCCAAACTACAAGACATGAAAAACTATCAAAGTCTAGAGACCTGGATGAGGAAATCCAAGTCATATGGGCCCAGGAGAAGGGGCAACTCATAGATGATTTCCTGTCTGCTAAGGATAAGTCTGTGAGTGAGCCTGCAGTGAGCCTGCAGAGGACGTGTGGACACTGGTGCTTTTATTGAACTACAAGAAAATTTTTTTTATCTATCTGGACAATTGTCTATTGTACATAAAAGAATAACAGAAAAGTGACTTGCTCCAGGACTATTTCTATCTGAAAGCCCTTGGAAAGATTGGGAAGATTAAGGTACTCATAAAGATGGAGCCTGGACCTGTGACTATAGAGAACTGCCAGAACGGGAAAGTCCCTTCACCAATGCAGGTCAGCGCATTCTCTTTAATTTGTAGTCTTAAAGTATTGCTGAGGGCAGTATTTTCCAAGTCTTTCTGATTGTTTAAAAAAATTTTTGGCACCCATCACAATATCATAAAACTTTATTTATAAATTAAAGGTGTGCTTGGTGGTCGTTAAGTCATTTTCAGTCATGTCCAACTCTGAGACCGTATTTGAGGTTTCTTGGCAAAGATATTGGAGTAGTTTGTCATTTTCTCCTCCAGTTCATTTGACAAATGAAGAAACTGAGGCAAACATGGTTACATGAAAGTAACCTTCTGTAGTCTTATTTTTTCCCTTTTTGGGCATTTTTCCAGCCAGTTACTTGACTTTTGAGTCCTTTGTCAAGTGGAGGGTATGCTCTAAGGACCTGTAAGTTCTCAGTTCCTCCAAGAAGGTGCAATCAAGGGAGAGGAGTTTGCTCCTCTCTTCTCTGGGATCAACCACAAACTTTTCTGCCCAGGATCTCCACAACTGTCTCCAGCTCCACCACACCAGTACTCCTTCTTACCCCAGGGCCACCAACTGATTGAGCTTCATATCAGCCACTTGATTCTTCCAGGGTCTTTAGACCAAAAGCTCCAAAAAGCACGCTGCACTGCCTGGGGCCGGGGCCAGGGCAATACCCTGATCCCTTCTCACCCAGGTGAAAGAGCTTTCTCACTGACCTTTGAAACTGTCTTTGGCATTTGTGGGTTGAGGAATCTGAAAACCACAGCTGCTACCTGGAATTCTGTGCCCTGAAGCCTGCTCCAGTCCTGTCCTTGCCAAGCCACATGGCCAAGGCTGAGCTGTGCTCCACTCTGATCCTGGTGTGATGTACCTTTCCTGTGGGCCTTACAGGCTGCCTTGGACTGGAAATCTCTTTCACTCTGTCGTTTTGTAGCTTCTGTTGCTCTAGAATTTGTTTAGAGCCATTTTTATAAGTATTTTATGGACTTTGTGGGGACAGGTACAGCAGGTCCCTCTTTCTACTCCACCATCTTGGCTCTACCCCAATACCTCTTGATTTTTAAAATACTTTTTGAGCTCTTACACAGCTTGAGACTAATCCATATTTTTCTTTGAGACTTTTGGTATAACAGTTTTGACTTTGTTGTCTTCTTCTGAGTTTGTGTCTTGATCTCTGTCAACATAGTAATTTTCTATAGTCATATTCTTTTACTGCTGTTTGATTAATTTTCAAGACTATTTCTCTACTTTCAATTCTATGCTAAAGTGGGATTCTGCTTCCAGAATGGAGGGATTGTATCCAGAATTCTTTTTTGCTCCTGGCATTTCCCCTGAAGTTTTTAGGCAGAAAAAACTATATCAATTATTCCTTGCTCCTTTCTGAAGACACACTGGCTGTCATATAAATGCTCATCCTCCACATGAAGGATCATCCTACTAAGAATGACTCTGGAAAAAATCTTGCCGGTAATGACTAAGAGAGAGACCCCTTTGTGATTCTTGCAGTACAACCTATTTCCTTTATTTCTATAGAGATGAACAGTAGAGGCATCCTTGAACTTCTGAAGGATAATCTCCTCTTGCCATGTAACCTGGAAATTTTCTGCTAGCTTTTGTATGAGCAATGGACTCCTTGCCTTGTATACCTCAGTTAGAATAAAATTAGCATCAAGTGCTTTGCCAAAGAAGAGGAACTTAGTGGCATACAAGTTGGAATTTCATGAAAAGAAGGATTATTTCAAGTTGAAGTAGACAGACAGTCAATGGTTTCAGAATTGATTGGGGATGGTCTGTTGATAACACACTGGAACACTCAGTCCATTTTTCCAGGATCTTGTTCTTATCACTAATCAATGTGACTGTATTAGCATTGAGAAGTTGAGATGGACCATAGGTCTTTGGCCCCTAGATAGCCACTAGGGCACCATAAGAGTGCTTTGGATTATTATCAGCATAAAACTGAGTTCTTGTTTGAACTTATTGAACTAAGAATCCTGCATCTCTCTAAGTTTCTCTTGTACTTTATTTTTGATGGAGTTAAACATTGTCTTTTTAGAGTAAGATGAACTCTTCTGTTAGTAAATCCTTTGGAGTTATTAATTTTTCCTTTAGCAGCTTCCAAGTTCTCTCATCATGTTCATCAAATCAATTTTGTTTTTTGTGATTGTCCTGATCCAGACAAGTAATGTGATGCTGTACACCAAATTTCTGAAAGATACCCACTCCTTTTCTGCTATACTGTGTGTTGGCATAACTTGCCCTTCAAGTTAGCAGTGAAGTGTTCACCTCAGAGCAGTGCTCTAATCTGTTGACTTTAAATCTCCTAGTAGTTGTCTTGCCTTGGGGGGTCACCATTTTTTTAATGGGTATATTTACCTTGGAGTGGATAAGTCTATGATCAGTCCAGCACTTTGCACTACAAATTGCCTTCATCACTCTCTCATTATGTCTCTTCTCCTTATAATGACAGAGTTTATTAAATGCCAATATTTGCTGTGAGGGTGCTTCAACGAAGTTTTATTGCACTTCGGTAAGTGGAAAACAGTGTTGGAAATGAGGTCATGAGATGCACAATTTTCAATAGTAAGTGACCATTGCTGTTATTGTGTCTGACTCCATTCCTCCC
Source organism: Bettongia penicillata ogilbyi (assembly GCA_023548195.1). NCBI lineage: Eukaryota > Metazoa > Chordata > Mammalia > Diprotodontia > Potoroidae > Bettongia > Bettongia penicillata. The sequence continues at coordinate 5,092,000 of JAJHZJ010000154.1, read as the reverse complement.
ATGAACTTCCTTTCATGTCTGGTCCATTAAAGATAAATACTGTGTGTAAAAGGAAGTTTCTTTCAGAGAGAAGGCTCTAGCTTTCTGAAGGACCTTGCAGAGCTAATATCTGAGTCTTGAAAGAATCCAGAAAAGGTAATAGGGGAGGCAAGGACAGAAAAAAATCCAGGCACGGGGGCAGCCAGTGAAAAGGTACAGAACTGAGAAGTGAACGGTCCTGTTTGAGGAACAGCAGGGAGACCAGTGTACTTGCAGAGAAACAAAGTCTAAGACTAAGCGTCAGGGGAGATGGGATAGGTTGCATAGGGCTTGAAATGCCAAAGAGAAGACTTTCTATTTCATCCCAGAGGCAATAAAGACTGAGCCACCCAGGTAGAAGTCAGACATCTTGACAGCTTCAGTAGCAATCAATCTTTACTTAATTTAACTTCACATTTGATTGTCTGAATTTTATCAGAGACAAAGTGCCTCTTACAAAGTGCTTTCAACAATGTAAATAATTGAAACCTGTTTGAAGAGAGAGGCAACCAAGGTTGGGAAGGGAGGCTGGACTGGACGACTCCTTCTGAATCTTAAGGTTCAGTGATTCTAGGTTTTTGAATGAAACCATAATGAGGTAGAGTGCAGGTCCTGGAATCAGAAAGGCCTGAGATAAAATCTGATTAGAGACACTTACTAGCTGTGTGACCCTGGGCAAGTCACTAAACCCTATGTGCCTCAGTTTCCTCATAAAGTAAGCTGGAAAAGGAAATGGTAAACCACTCCAGTATCTTTACCAAGAAAACCCAAATAATGCCACAAAGGCTCTGACAGGGGTAATTGATCAAACAACAAATACTGAGATTGGTTCTTAGTGCAATATGACTGCATGATGGTGAGAAAACTCTCCATTTGCTTCTTTTGTGGGTCGTCTCTCAGTAGTCTGTGTGCCAATTCTATTGTGTCTTCAGTTCTTATATCTTGTGTCTTGTTTGCTCCTTTCTACTCAGGCCATGCTGAAGACCAATCGAAAGACAGTGGGAGGCTTCTTCTTGGATTGTAGTGACATGGTGTGGTGGCCAGTGAGTATGCCCATTCCATCCCCTTGTTATTGATTGGAATAATGGCTTTCTATAGCCTCTCCCAAACTTCATACTCAGAAAGCCTGAAGCTTAGGCTTTAGCCTTAGCCTAAAGCTGAGGACCAGCTTGGATCTGAAATAAAAGAGAGAGGATAAAAGCTGGACTTTCCTTTGGACTCACTTCTCTTTTGTGTACTTGTTTAGAAAGTGAGATGCAGGGGAAAGGAACCCTGGGATCTTGCCCAGTGACCAGGAGAAGAAAAATGGTGGGGAGGGGGGGAATGTGCTTGAGACAGAGGCTCAGGGAAGTATTGGGTTTCAAGTCCCTCCTTTGCTCCTTTTTCATTGTTATTTCTTGGTCCAAGATTTTTTCAACCCCCATCAGGATTTCAAAAGAAAGATAAAAGGTTATATGATAGCTTAGTAGACCAAGAAGCAGTGGCAGGTAACAGACTGGCCGGGGTGGAAAGGAGAAGCTTCCTGTTCTTGTGGAAAAACCATAAGAAGCAAGCAGTATTAATAGACCCAAGAAAAGATCATTTCAATCCCACCTCTGCTACTGCCTAGCTGTGTGACCTAGGGCAGGTCTTCTGTAGAAGGAGGTAGTTGAATCTCAAAGATTCCTTCCCATTCTATGTCCATGGTCCTGCATTCCTATAAAAGTCTCTTATGGTTTCAGTGTGATGTCTGCATGTTCTTCTTCTGGTTTCCAGATCAGTGCCTCCATGTTTTTCAGTAATATTGGCAGTGTCAGTTTCATGGGCCTCACTGGGACCAGTGCAGCCTCGAGAATTGCTATTGCTCTGGTTGAAACAAATGTAGGTGAATCTGTGATGTTTCTCTTTTTTTTCAAATTAGAAATTATTTTAATCACAACAATCCTTTGTATTCCAAAACATCATTAAGACTTACAAACACTTTGACTCATCAAACCTCTGATACAGGTCACACAAGTGGCCTGATCTTGTTCAGTTATTCAGCTATGTCTGACTCTTCATGACCATTGTATGCCAGACCCTTCTATCCTTCATAATCTCCCCAAATCTGTCCAAGTTCATGATCATTGTTTCCATGACACTGTCTATCCTTCTCATTTTCTGATGTCCACTTTCCTTTTTGCCTTCAGTCTTTCCAAACATCAAAGTCTTTTCCAATGAGTCCTATCTTTTCATTATATGGTCAAGGTATTTAGCGTTTTTCTCTTAAAATACCTTACCATACATATGGAGAGCTCCTTCTTAACCTAAGGGAATTCATTCAGCCAATCAGTCAAAAAGTATATTAGTGTTTTACTGTGTGCCAGACACCATGCTGACCACTGAGTTTCCAAAAGAAATCATTTTATTATGAGGAGACAACAGATAGCTGACTAGATGGAAGGAAATTGCAGACAGGATGACCCTTGTGAGGGAGGAGGAAACCTGAGAGGAAGGAGGATCCAGAAGAGCCTCCTATAGAAGGTAAGACTTCAGCTAAGTCTTTGGGGAAGTCACAGACATTCAGAGTTGGGGATGAGAAAGGACAGTGTTTCTGGCATAGGGTACAAGTCAGCAAAAATGCCTGGAGTTGGGGGGCGGGATGTCTTGTGTGACTCTGGTAGTGTTTTTTCTACTGTAAAAGAAGGGAGGTGGATCATGTGATCTCTGAAGTCCATAATAGCTCTTCTTTAAAAATGACTTTGTTTTTATTTTTTAAAATATCCTTTTTTTACAGCATCCCCGTCTTCCAGTATATCTCACCTCCTTTCCCCCTCACTCTCTTAGAAACCCCTTCACTTTCAAATCCATGATCCTATGAGTCAACATTTACAACTGTTGGCAAGTCTTTTCTACCTTCTGTGCCTCAGTTTCCTCATCTGTAAAATGCAATATTGAGTCATGTAACTATATAGTATGCATTGTGAACAAGGCATTTCACACACCTATTTCTGCCAGTGCATGCTGGACTTTCCAATAATGTGTGACATGCTTGCCTACCAACATTTTCTGTCGGGAGACTTGACCACTGATTGGTTGTAACCTGCATTTGGGTGTTTCTTTGGAAAATAATGTAATTACTATAACTGTCTCCCTGATTTCAAGCCCAGCGTTCTATCGACTGCGTCATCTCACTGCCCCAGGGGAGTCTTAAAGACTCCCTGTCAAAAACTAAAAATGTCACTCAGAGGAATGACTTTCTCAAGGTGGGACCCATTTTGGCCTCATCAATTAAAGCTATAAGAGAAGTCTGTCTTGGCAGTCATATTTCCCAGTGTCCCTTTAAATAATTCCATGTGAGCATCAGATGAATAGAGGGGAGAAATCCAAGATCTTGGGGAATAAAGCATTCGTTGAGCAGGACCAGTGGAGAAGAAAAGTCTGATTCCTGTATGATCTCTTCTCAATTTGTTCCAAGGCTTGATATTGCTGTTGGTCATAGGCTGGTTCTTTGTTCCCATTTACATCAAGGCTGGGGTAATGGGAGGGGCTTTCTATCCCTATCTATCCCTTTCTACCCCTCCTGCATCATCAATTCTCAATACAGTACACTTGAAATGCTATTTGCTTTTATATAATGCTTCAAAATTTTCAGATCTCTTTAGTTACAACAACACTGCATGGTATTTGAGATTTTATCTTCTTAATTTCATAAATGAGGAAACTGAGGCACAGAGAGGCCAATTTACATATTCAAGGTCACATGAGGGGTAGAAGTTGAACCAAAGTCCCTGGCTCCAAATACCATGGTGGGATGGTGCCTTTCCACTTTAGCTTTAGGGGAATGATAGTAGCTGGATTGCTGGTACAATGCTTGTGAAAGTCCTTATTCCCCTAATTCCAGTGCCTAATGTTTCCATGATGCTTTGTGGTACAGTTTGACTCTTGCCTCTTCCTACCTGTGCAGGTGGTGACCATGCTTGAGTACCTGATGAAGAGAATTGGAAGGAAGAGGATTCAAATCTTCTTCTCTGTCCTTTCCCTGTTCTCATGTATAGTCATGAACATCTCAGTGAGTTCATCTGTAGGCAGGTGCTGACTCCTTTCAGTCTCTTTCTCTCTATTGCCTAGCACAGCTACTGACACGGAGTATGTGCTTGATAAATGTTTGTTGAGTGAATTTGGGGGCTGTTACCAAATGTACAAAGAGCTCTCATTGGTGGTCTGGCTATGTGAGCTTAATAGAAAGAATGCAAATAAAAGGAAGGAGAAGCTGTCCCTGGACCTAGAACAGTGAATCAGGGGGCTGGCTTATTCACAGAGTGAATAATTGAGCATGGTGGGCTCTGCTATCTTATAATGTGGGCAGCCCCCAAGAGAGGAAAATCATGAAACTTGCTGCTGATGAGCAACACGTGGACCCTTTCAGAGGACTGTGGGGTTGTAATGTGCATATTTAAGGATGAAGAGCTGCTGATTACTGCTAATGGTTTGGTAGGATGATCAGCACCTTCTTACGTTTCAATGGATTCCATTGGTTTGGGAGGAAGAATCATCTGATCATAAAATTATATACATTTGGAAGATACCATAGAGATGGTCTGGCCCAGTCTGGTCATTTTACACATAGGGAAACTGAGGGCTAGAGAGGCTAAGACGCTTGCCTAAAGTGACACAAGCAGCAAGTAACAAAGTTAGTATTTGAATTCATGTGCCCTGACACAAATTCCAGAGCTCTTCCCAATAAACAATACAGTCCTCCAAGGACTCCAGGAGAATGTTGTTGGATTTATGGAGCCCATTATGTGGGTTTCACAGAATGATCTCTCATATACCCCACCAGGGCTAAAATGTCCTGGCAAAAAACCTTCTTTATCTGTCTCTACTGTCAAGTTCCTGGGTCATGTATTTGTCTCACCTTTCACAAGAAAAATGCCTGGTCCAGATGTTTGCTTTCTAACTATGTCTGACTTCCCATGACTGAGCCACAGCCTGAAAGCATGATGCTTCCCAAACCCATTTTAACCATATTCAATGAGCCCTCACTACCAAAGCAAGATGTATAAACTTTCTTCTTCTTGTGCCTCAGTTTATTCCTGTCAAATAAGGGGCTTAAAACACAACGACACTTCTCAAAGTATAGTCTAGGTACCCTATGGGATCCCCAAGACCCATAAACAAAGTCTACAAAGTCAAAACTATTTTCATAATATCAGCTATATGCCCCAGTACATAGAGAACTAGGCCTGGAGTCTTGAAGTTTTGTTTGGTTGTTTTACTTGTCTGACTCTTTGTAAATTTGGGGGTTTTGTGCAAAAATACTGTAGTGGTTTACCATTTCCTTCCTCGGATCATTTTACACGTGAGGAAGTTGAGGCAAACGGGGTTAAGTGATTTGTCCAGGGTCACACAACTACAAAGTGTCTGAGGTCTGATTTGAACTGAGGAACATGCATCTTCCTGACTCCAGGGCCAACACTGCATCCACTGCACCACGTAGCTGCTTTTGTCTTGAAGACACAAGTTCAAATCCTGCCTCAGACACTTACCAGCTATGTGATCCTAGATAAGTTACTTAACCTCTGCCTTCCGTTTCTCAATTCATAAAATGGATGTCATAATAATACCTACCTCACAGAATTTTCATGAGAATCAAATGCAATAATATTTGTAAAGACTTAGCATATTGTTTGGCCCATTTTGTTGTTGTACTGTCCATTAGCTGTGTCTGACTCTTCATGATCCACATTAGGGGTTTTCTTGGCAGAGATATTGGAGTGGTTTGCCATTTCCTTCTCCAACTCATTTTGTAGATGAGAAAACTGAAGCAAACAGGGTTAAGTGACTTGCATCCAGGAAGTGTCCGAGGCTAGCTTTGAATTCAGGTCCTCCTGACTCCAGGGCCACCACTCTATTCACTCAGTTCCTCAGTTCGAATCAGACCTCAAATCACACCTAACTGTCCATGTTTGGCCTGTAGTAAGTACTTAATAAATGCTTATTTTTTTCCATGGATAAGATGTTTCTATTGCAAATATGACAAATATCAATGATAATAAGCTACATAAAAACTCTCAGGGAAGTTCTCAGTAATTTTGAAAAGGTTTGAGAACTGCTGGTCGAGATTATATCCAAGGTCCCTATAATTCAGATATCCTGTCTTGTGTTTGTAAGCCCTGCACTGACACAATCCAGGGGCAAAATTGAGGGTATTAGGAGTTTCTAAGAACAATGAAATACAGTTTTTACTCTCAGGCAGCTTTCAGTCTGGTGAAGAAGATGGATTAAGGTCCATTTCAGCTCTGACAGTCTATGAGTCTGTAAGGGAAGACCCAAATATTAGCTGAGGGCTTCTTGGAGAATGAACTGTCCAGCAGAAGAGTTTTAGTTTTTTCTCCTAGACTGGAAAGAAATGCTAGAAGTTGTAAAGAGAGACAGATTTAGGCTACGTCAGAAAAAAAAATTTCCTTATAAGGCTGTCCAAAGTGACTTCCCGACTAGGCTGAAGATGAGAACTCTTTTATTTCAGTCTTTGGATCCCAGGATCTGAACACAGAGCAGGAGCTTAATAAATGTTCATTGAATTGGACAGAAAAATTGGATCCTCATCTTGAAGGTCTTAAAGCAGAGCCTGGATAACTACATAATGGAGGTGTCATGGAGGGGATCCTTAGTCAGTACAGGTCTGTCAATCAGCATGGTTTTATTTAGTGCTTATTATGTGTAAGTGCAAGTTGGAGTAGAGAGCCTCTGAGGTCCCTTCAGACTGTGAAAGCCTGTGTTTTTGTGGCTAGGAAGGCAGCAAGCTCTCTTTCCTTTTCCTTGGTTAGACCTAGGGTATTGTGTTCAGTTATGAAGGACTTCAATAAGCTACAGAGTGTCCAGAGGATAAGCAGGATGAGGACAGTTGGAGGATCATAGGACTAGGAATATCTCTGAGGGGAAGTCAAAGTGAGTCTTATGGGAGAAAAGTCACCCAAGTTGAATGGAAAGACTTTGGGTATTAGGAGGCTTTTCCATACATTGAGCCAAAATTTGACTTTCTTTACAACCTCTAGCATTTCTTTTCAGTCAAGTGGAAGAAATCGGGTCCTTTGTCCTGAGTAATTCAGTTGGCCCCTTCTTGACTGACCAAAAAACTGCCAAGACCATATGTCTGGATATTTCTAGACTCATAGAATGTCAGCGCTGCAATACCATCTGGTCCAATTCCCTCAGTTTACAGATGAGGGAACTGAGGTCTAGAAAGGCCAAATGAGATCCTCTATGTCACACAGCTAGTCAGAACTTAAGGGATCTTAGGAACCATCTATTTCAATCTTCTTGCTTTACAAAAGAGCAATGCAAAATTACAGGGTAAGAAAACAGAAATGGCAGAGTCAGGACACCCTAGGGAATTTATAGCCCCTCTCATCTGCCCTAGTCACAGGCATCCAGGTCATATGCTGGGAATTTGGGCCACAGAGACAGAAATGAAGCAGTGTTCTTCCTCATCGAACTTAGGTTCCATCAGAGGAGATATTGAGTACACTCATTTGACAGACAGAAGAAGCATTAGGTTTGTCCAGCTTGGACCAGTGAACAGAAGCAGGGAGAACAGGAAGAATTTCCAGAGGCAGATGCTGAGGTGATAGAGGGAATAACTATTTAAGAGTTAGAGCTGTCCCAAATGTCTTCAGGCAGACCCTACAGGAGCACTTCCACTGAAATGGGAATTCACATTCAGGTATGGCAGGGACTCTTGACTTTCTTGGTGCTGTGGCCCCCTTGGGTGATCAGGCTAGGGAAGCTTTGAGACCCCTTCTCAGACTCAGCTTGTGCAATGAATAACATGAGGTGCATATGGTTACAAAGGAAACCTGTCCATCTGTCTATCAATCCATCCATCCATTCGTCCACTTATCTATCTGTCTGTCCATTTTTCTGTCTGTCCATTCATCCATCTATCTGTCCATCTGTCTGTCTGTCTATCATTCACGGACCCCATGCTAAGAACCCCTGGTTTATGATTTGAACTCAGTGGTTGCCGAAATCCCATGAATACTTGCTCTCTGGAATTTTGGACAGAGATGAGACTTGAAACAGTTTCTCCAACATAAGTGGTAGAATTTGAGTAGGGAGAGAGGGAAAAGCAAAAGAGGTATTTGTCCCCCCTGAACTTTGTGCCTCCCAGTGCAAAGTACAATCCCCTTTTCAGTTTAGGGTTAAACAGTATGAGCAGAGGTGTGGAGGTGAGAGTGAGCTGGGGTGAAGATGTGCTTGGCTTTCCTGGGGCTGAGGGCACATAGTGGGGAGTAGGGAGTGATAACAGTGGTCTAACAGGTCAGGCCAGATTGTGGGAGGCCATAAATGGCGGCTGCCCACTGATAATGTTGGAGTGGCAGTCACACAAATGGAAGTTCACCCTCGCCTTAGCCTGTGGTGAGAAATTTTAATAGCTATTAATCTCAAAGACATGACCTTTTGTTCACTCTTTTTCCTGCCCTGGGTGATAAGAGATTCTCATCGGGTTTACTAATTAAGCTGCAATTTCTAACCAGACTTGAACCTTTTCACAGCATCATCCTAAAGCTGGCAAGGAACCAAGAGTCCTCTGGCTCTTGTCCTTTTACAGATAATGGGAACTCGTCCAAGGTCACACAGCGTAAGTAGAGTAAAAGGAGGTTCATTAGAAAATGCACATTGAACGGTGAAGACACTGTACCAGAGCCTTGAGCTTGGGGCTGGAAGACTTAATTTCTGCAACTCTGATCTGTCACTCACTGCATGACCTTGGCCAAGTCATTGCATGTTTCTCAGACTCAGTTTCCTATTCTGTAAAAGTGGAGCTGGCACCTGATGATCTTTGTTTTTCTTTCTGTTCAGACACGGAGAGTTGGGAAGCAAAAGAAGGAATGTTATTTCCCAGGACAGAGAATCCTACAAATGCTTTAGCTTGTAATGGACATTTCAAAGGACAGCGATAATGGGGGGACAGAGGGACAAGTAATGAGCTTCTAATCAGTGTATAGTTTTTTGAGCTGTATCAGGACTTGTCCAGAACCCAAGAAATACCAGGGTGTGTCAGAATCCCAGAGTATCTCCACAGCTCCCACATTCCTCATGACACATGTTGTTTTTAACTCATTGATATGACATTCATGCTGTCCTCAAATAATGTCTACTAATACATTTGCTATCGCTTCTTTTTCTTGGTTGAGGGAAGCTTGGGATTTACACCTGAGTAGGGAATTTCCAGTGTGGAAACTCCTTTCATTAATGCAGCTCCTCTATAACTTAGTCTTTGAGAGTTCCCTGGAAGCACTAAGAGATGAAGTGATTTGATATTCAGAGCCCCTGTGGGACAGGGACAGGACTGGAACCCAGCACTACCAGACTGGCTCTCTCTACTATCTACCCTGCCTCAGTGTCTCAGAGCTCCATATGCAGGGTCTTTAGGGAGAGACTGGACCCTCCAATTTTCTGCACATTTTTCTCTTGTGTGGGTGTTCTGCTCACTATTTAGAACAGGAAGGGGTGGGAACCTGTAGCCTTGAGGCCACATATGGCCTTCTAGGTCCTTTTGACTGAGTCCAAGTTTTTTTTTTTTTTAATTTATTTATTTAAATTTTTTACATTCATTTTCACAAATTTTTGGGTTCCAAATTTTCTCCCCTTTTATCCCCTCCCCCCACCCCAATACCCCAAGCAATCTAATTTTCCCTATCTCCAATCTGCCCTCCCTTCTGTCATCCCTCCCTTCTCTTGTCTCCATCTTCTCTTTTCTCCTGTAGGGCCAGATGACTTTCTATTCCTCCTTAACTGTATGTCTTCTTTCCTAGTTGCAACAACAATACTAAACATTTGTTCCTAAAACTTTGAGTTCCAAATTCTCCTCATCCATCCCTCCCCACCCATTCCCTTTGGGACAGCAGGCAATTCAATATAGGCCATATCTGTGTAGTTTTGCCAATGACCTCCCTGATAGTCGTGTTGTGTAAGACTAACTGGATTACCATCCCTCCTAACCTGCCCCTCATTGTTTCTCTTCTGTCTTTTGATCCTGTCCCTCCCCAAGTGTTGACTTCAAATTGCTCCCTCCTCCCTTTGCCCTCCCTTCCATCATCCCCCCCCTTGCAATATCTCTTTCTCCCCCACTTTCTTATACTGTAAGATAGGTTTTCATACTAAAATGAGTGTGCATTTCACTCCTTTGCTTAGTCAAATGTGATGAGGGTAAACTTCTTGTTTTTGTTTTTGTTTTTTTTTTCTCAGCTCTCCTCTTTTTCCCTCCACTAAGAAAAACTCCTACCTGCCTCTTAAATGACATATAGTTACCCCCTTCCCTTTCCCTCCCCCTACATTTCTCTCTCACCATTTACCCTAGTTTCTTTTAAGGTATGGTCCCATCCTATTCAGTTCAATCTGTGCTCTCTATCTCTGTATGTGTGTGCATGTGTGTATGTGTGTGCATGCGTGTACATGTGTATGTGTGGTCCCACCAACTACCCAGATACTGAAAAGTTTTAAGAGTTACAAATATTGTCTTTCCATGTAGGAATGTAAACAGTTCACTTCTGGTAAGTCCCTTAAGACTTCTCTTTGCTGTTTACTTTTTCATGCTTCTTCTCATTCTTGTGTTTGAAAGTCAAATTTTCTTTTCAGCTCTGGTTTTTTCATCAAGAATGATTGAAAGTCCTCTGTTTCATTGAAAGACCATATTTTCCCTTGAAGTATTATACTCAGTTTAGCTGGGTAGGTGATTCTTGGTTTGAGTCCTAGTTCCTTTGCCTTCTGGAATATCCTATTCCACGCCCTTCGGTCCCTTAATGTAGAAGCTGCTATATTTTGGGTTATCCTGATTGTATTTCCACATTACTGGAATTGTTTCTTTCTAGCTGCTTGTAAGATTTTTTCCTTGAGCTGGGAGTTCTGGAATTTGGCCACAATGTTCCTAGGAGTTTCTCTTTTTGGATCTCTTTCAGGTGGTGATCGATGGATTCTTTCAATACTTATTTTGCCCTCTGGTTCTAGAATGTCAGGGCAGTTTTCCTTGATAATTTCATGGAAGATGATGTCTAGGCTCTTTTTTTGATCATGACTTTCAGGTAGTCCCATAATTTTTAAATTGTCTCTCCTGGATCTATTTTCCAGGTCAGTTGTTTTTCCCATGAGATATTTCACATTCTCTTCCATTTTTTCGTTCTTTTGGTTTTGTTTGTTGATTTCTTGGTTTCTCGTAAAGTCATTAGACTCCATCTGTTCCATTCTAATTTTGAGAGAGCTATTAAATTCAGTGAGCTTTTGAGCCTCTTTTTCCATTTGGCTCATTCTGCTTTTGAAAGCATTCTTCTCCTCATTGGCTTTTTGAACCTCCTTTGCCAATTGGGTGAGCCTATTTTTCAAGGTGTTAATTTCCTCAGCATTTTTTTGGGTCTCCTTTACCAAGGTATTGACCTGTTTTTCATATTTTTGTTGCATCTCTGACATTTCTCTTCCCAGTTTTTCCTCCACCTGTCTAACTTGCTTTTCAAAATCCTTTTTGAGCTCTTCCAGGGCCTGAGCCCACCCACCACCCCCCTGGGGTGTCTGGGGTACTGAGGCCCCGCCCTCCATGTCTTTCCCTGATGGCAAGAATACGTCCTCATCTTCGTCAGATCCGAAGGTCGGGATCATTTGCATTTGTTGGAAAAAACTCTCTAAAGTCTTATTTTTCTTCCCTTTTCTAGGCATTTTCCCAGCCAGTTACTTGACTTCTGAGATTCCTTTCCACCCTTGCCTGGATCCGCCCAGCTAGTGCTTGGCCTCTGAGATTTAAATGGGCTTTCCTCCTGCCGGCTGTCAATCAGTGAGCTTTAGTTCAGGTGCTGGGGTGGGGCCAGGGCTGCCTCCGAGACTGATCCCTCGGGGGCTTTCTGCAGAGACTTTCAGGAATGGAGCGGGTGGGGGCGGGGTGGGGGGCCCGCCTCCCAATCTTAGCTCCCCTGGGGGTCCCGAGCAGAAGCCTTCAGCAACAGAGCGGGGTGGGGGCAGGGCCGTCTCCCAGGCTCAGCTCCGTCAGGTTTTATGCCCCTGTCCCCGCTGCCACCGCTTCCTCCCAAGGGGGCCCGAGTCACGGAGACGCCCCGCTTCCCCTCTCCTTCAGCCCGGCCTCTCTCACTGACCTGCTTCTGTGGGCGGAGGGACTTTCCCGGCTGCTTCAGCTTCCGTCTCTGAAGCCTGCTCGGATCTGCTTCTCTGAGGCCTCGGCCAGGGCAGCGCTGGGGGTCGGGTTTACTCTCCGGGGCGCGCCGGACCCTGGGGACGGGTCCTCAGGGCTCCCTGGAATGGAAATCTCCTCCACTCTGCCTCTGCACACCTTGCACTCACCCAGAATCTATGGGGGACTCTTTCTACACCAATTCCATGGGCTTTGGTTTCGGAGCTCGTAAACGTGCGTCCTTCTACTCCACCATCTTGGCTCTGCCCCTTCCTGAGTCCAAGTTTTACCGAAAAAATACTTTTATTAAGGGGATTTGTTCTGGGAAGTTTGGATTCTGTCAAAGGGGTGCACTTGAGGACCTGGAGGGCCATATATGTCCTTAAGGCTGCAGGTTCCCCACTACTGAGAGAGCATTCATAGGTGTGGGGTTGTCAGATGGTGCCATGGAACATCATGGGGTCCAGAAGACTTGCCTTCTTGAGTTCAAGTTTGGTCTAAGATCCTGGGCAAGTCACTTATTCTGTTTACCTCAGTTTCCTCATCTGTAAAATGAGGTAGAAAAGTAAATAGCAAATTACTCCAGCATCTCTGCCAAGAAAATCCCCAATGGGGTCATGAAGAATTGGACACAATCGAAAAAAACTGAACAAGAAAAATTCCTAAATCTCATGACCACTAAGATGTCAGGGAAAGAAAGCTGGAGCTTTCTTTGAGCTTTCTTAGCTATATGACTTTGAGAAAAATCACTCAACTTCTCAGGCATTCCATATTCTCCTCTTGGCAAGAAGGGCTTTAGACTAGGGGACCACTGCAGTCCCTTCCAGTCAATTCAAAGACTGTACAATCCTCCTCCTGCATTCCCATCACATCAGGACATTATCCTACGAGTCTAAGTATGCTGCACAAGAATTTTTATTTTTTTGGCCAAAGAAATCTGTCAAAGATTGTCTACTGAGGCACAGATGGGCTGCATTCTGGCATGGTAGAGAGACCATCCACAGACAAAATCACGTATTCTGCAGGTGCTAAAACATTCGTAGAAAATAAGAACTGCGGGTATCATCACTGCCAGTATCATCACATCCAGATCCTTCACTTCACAAATGAAAAAGAGGTGAAGAGTCTTGCCCAGATGACATCAGTAGTAACAGACAGAGCTGAGATTCAAAGTGAGGTCTTCCTCCTACAAACTCAGGGCTTTTTCCATTACTTCCCCATCATCTGAGTCTGAATTCCTTACATTACACAAGAGAAAGGTGAAGTCCAGTAACAGGAAAATCCCAGTCATTAAGTCATTGAGCCAGGATTCAACTTAAGTCTTGGGATTCCCAATTCAGTGTAGCCCTGTAGTCATCTTAGTCAGACCTCCCCATTTTATAGGGAACAAAATTCCAGAGAGGAGAAGCCAGTGGTCAAGATCACCCAGGCAATAAGTCAGAGAGCCAGGGTTCAAGGTCAAATCTTCTGATTCCAAATCAGATACACTTTCCAGTAGAACTCCACACAGCCTCTCCATCATCTTGATCTAACCTTCTCTTTGTACAGATGAGATAGTGAGGCCCAGAGAGGGAAGGAGATGTCCTCAAGGATACACAGTAAATTCAGGGGCATAACCAGGACAGGACCCAGATCCTGACTCAGATGCCAGGTCTCCCACATGGAGCATTTTTCTATATTCAGTCATTTTCCTTTCAGGATCCATGAGCCTTCCTTCTCCTTTAGCCTGACATCTTCTCTCATTCTCAGGGGGACATGTTCTCGGGAGCCATATTCATCGATGTGGTCCTTAGGTTGGATCTTTATGTAGCCATCTTCATCCTATTGGTCATCACGGGGATCTTCACTATTGTAGGTGAGTCCTTCAGTCTCAGATGAGTGTTCTCTATCTGACTCACTGCCCTCTTGGCCCCTTTACTCCTCAGTACAGTGCCTGATATGACACTGATTGAATAAACTTGGGGTGTTTTGCCTGCAAGAGAGCAGACTTAGGGATCCTAGCTTCAAGCATTTGAAAGGGTGTCATGGAGCAGAGGGATTAGATTTGTTTGTTTTGCTTTGCCCCACAAGGCAGAACCAAAAGCAATGAGTGGACATTTTGAAGAGGCAAATTTGGGCTGAATGGGTGAAAGAACTTTGTAGCTGTGGGAGCTGCTCCAAGGTAGAACAGGCTGCCTCCAGAAGTAGTGAGGTTCCCATCACTGGAGACGTTCATGTAGTGACTGCATCATCATGTGTCAGGGATATTATCGCAGGTATACTTTGAGGTCATGGCCCAGACTCAGTGGCCACTGAGGTCCATTGAAGCTCTGAAATATTGTGTTTCTGTTACTAAGATAAGGAGGAAGGAATGTAGTATAAAGGAAGAAAGCAGGAGGCCTGGGTTTGAAAGGAAAGATCAATAATTTAGAGGAACGCTAGGAAAAGCCAGGAGTATACAGTTTAAAGAAGCAAGTGAATGTTTACTCAAGGGGATCCAGAAGCATAACACATACATGCACATATACACACATGTGAGTACAATCCTCTGTACACAGTTATACACATACACATACATGTGAACACCCATTGAATGCCAAGGTCAACTCAGTTGGTCATATCAACCCAATCAGTCAAGACATTGAAGCATCATGCGAAAAGCACTTGACTCGATTTCAGAAGCTTGGTTCCAAATCCCAGCTCCTCTACCTGGGTGATTTTAGGTGGCCCAGAGCCTTTTTCTGGACTTCAGTTTCTTCCACTGTAAAAAAGGGGTTGGACAAGATGGTCCTCTGTGGCTCTAAATCTCCTGGATACCAACAACTGACAGGAACATAGGACTTTACACTGCCTTACTAAGCATCACATCAATCCTGGGGGAGTTGGGCATTACAGGTGGGACCATAGATTTGCAATCAAACAGGACCTTAGTGGTCCTAAGTTCCAACTCTCTTACTTTACAAGAGAGTAACTAAGGCCTGAGGAGGTAAATGTACCTATCCAAGGCCAGACACCTTAGTGCCTAGTACACAATAGGGGCTTAACGAATACGTTGTGATGAATTGCTTGATTGATTGGTCAGAGCACAGATTTGAAACCAGGTCCTCAGAATCTCAATCCACCCTTTTCTTCACTATGTAACACTGCTATTATTATCTTCACTTTTATAGATAAGGAAACTGAGAATCACAGAGTTTAAGTGGCTTGGCTTGGGTCACAAGCTAGTCAATGCCAGAGGCAGGATCTGAACCTAGTTCTCTCCAGACTCCATAGTCACTGCTATGTCTACTATACCAGATCATACATGATTCCTGGCTATTGTGGCAGAGTATTGGGTCAGGGCTTGCATAGAGCAGAGAGGAGAACTGGGAGACACAGAACTGAAGGACTCTTCAAGATGGGGGAGCCAAAACCATGGCAGAAAGCCAGGAGTACAGGGAAGATGAGAGAAGGGAAATACAACATGAAAGCAGAAATGGTTTTTATTGTTACTTCAGTGGGTTCCTTCCCCTGGAATCCTAATATCCTCATTTCTCTCCTTGTCCTCGGTAGGTGGTTTGGCTTCTGTGATTTACACTGACGCCCTGCAGACAGTCATTATGCTCGTTGGCTCTTTCATCCTTACTGGCTATGGTAAGTACAGACAGGGGTGGACAGAGACCTCCCTGGGGAATGGAGGGTGGAATTCAGCGGTAGGAGGTGTTAAATGAGATCCAGGAGCCAGGGAGCCTATCACTGCCTCTGTCCTTCTGCTCCTCTTTTCTAGGCTTTCTATTCCTGTTCTCGGGAAATCTGTGCTTTTAGCAGTGAAGGACTCCAGGGAGGAGAGGAAGAGTCCTCTTTATCAGGGGGAGCAGGGTGGTCTAGTAGAGAGGGCACTGGCCTTACATTCAAATCTCAACTTTGTTTGTTTTGCTTTGCCCCACAAGGCAGAACCAAAAGCAATGAGTGGACATTTTGAAGAGGCAAATTTGGGCTGAATGGGTGAGAGAACTTTGTAGCTGTGGGAGGTGCTCCAAGGTAGAACAGGCTGCCTCCAGAAGTAGTGAGGTTGCCATCACTGGAGACGTTCATGTAGTGACTGCATCATCTGTGATCCTGGCCAAGTCACTCCACTCTCTTTGTCTCAGTGTCCTTTTCTGTAAAATGACAGGATTAGACTAGTTGACCTCTGAGGGTCCTTCTAGTTCTACATCTGTGATTAGGTTGTGGCCCACATTTCTCAACTCTCAACTCTCTCCTGTTTGACTCTTGTCTCTGTAATGAATTACTTACTCTACCTACATCCACTTTAGTACATCAGAATAATGTCCCCAGAGGTGTGGCCAGCCTCTATCTCTGTTTCAGTCTATCTCTCCTTCTCTCTTTCTTCCCCTCCCCCCCTCTCTCTGTGTCTGTCTCCCTAACTGCATCCTAAGGGTATCACTAGTGTATATTTGTATGTGTACATGTATATATTTCTACTATATGCCAATATAGTTTCTGAACACCATCTGGTCCACTTCCCATTTATACTAAATCAGTTATCATGACACCATTAAAACATAAAAAGTTTCCTAAACAGCAAGGCAAGCGCAATAATAACATAACATTTACCCAATAGAAGACAAAATCAGAAATAATAACTTTTGCTCAAGATAAAGCAAATCATGAATAACCCAAACATCCCCCCAGGAAGCTGGATCACACTCTCTTACCATTGCATACCAGTCCTCATGTGAAAAATCATGCACACACTTAAAGAAGATTCATTTCCCTCTCACCTTGTAATGTGCATTCATAGAAGTGAGTTGGGGACCATTTTCCTTTCCATTATTAATATATTCCTTGTTGGTCAATCTGCTTCTCAAAATCTTTGATTTTTTTCTTCCTGAGATTTTAGTCATTTCGGTTTTTTCATTTTCCCCTCTATTGCTCACTTTTTGACTCCCTTTTCTTTGATTACAGTTTCCATGGAAGCCGGCCCTCAAAGCTGTCTCAACATTCTCCCACATTGGGTAACTCATAGTTCACTAATCTTTGACCCAAATGACTTCTGGGAAAACAGAATTTGTCCCAGTTGTCCCTCAGGTCTAATGGAATACCACAAATTCCCATTGCCCTCGAACACACACACACACACACACACACACATCCTGCCCCATTTTCTGGTGAAGCTCTGATGTGGCACCTCTCCTCGATGCTGCCATAATCCATCTTGCTTCCATCACAGCCTAATCGAATTTCTTCAGTTAAGCTCTCCTTGGCAGCATGGAGGAAGGGGGTAGAGTGTAGAGTTGAGTTCTGATGCAGTTCTGTGCAGTTTTGTTGTCTGGTGAGTAATGAGAGAGGGAGTGCTGGGTGAGCATGGAATAGGAGTAGATATTACCCTTCTCTGTTGTTAGCTCATTGAGTTTTTGCCTTGTATGACTTCTCGGTGTCCTACACAATGGAGATGAAGTTGCTTTATCTTTTGCACATAATTCTAATTTTGAAGAGGTATAAGTATGCCACATGAAAATCTAATTGTGAGTCACATAGGGCCTGCCCAGGGTCAGAGTTTAGATAATAGTCCAGGGAAGACTTGTCCAATCATCTATGCTTTCTGCATGAGTGGGAGCCCTGTTGTGGGATTTCACAATGCTCTGTGTACTTTTGGGGCTTGGCGTTCCTGAGGAAGTCGTCTTGTGCTAACAAAGTCCATAGCGGGTCAGTAAAACTTTCTTCTTGTACCCACATCATTCAGTCAATAAACATTTATTAATCCCCTATTATTTGCCAAGCATTGTGCTACACCCTGGACAGAGTGATGAGGGGTGCTAATTAATTCAATAATGAACAAGAATGCCATGACAAAAGACAACTTGAAGTGGGAAATAGGATTATCTGGGGGGAGGGGGAATCAGGAAAGTCTTTTGCCAAGAAGAGGAGTGGGAAATACAATAGACTTGGGACACTATGAAGACTGATGACCTTCATGTACACGGATATAATTATCATGGCCTGAGGACAGGGTCACCTGATATGGCTTCTTGGATTCCATTGGATGCTCAAAATTAACTTTTTTTCCTGATGTTTTTTAGCTTTTGCAGAAGTGGGAGGGTATGAGGCCTTCACAGAGAAGTACATGAAAGCCACCCCATCTGTCATCATGGACAGAAATGTAACTTTGAATCCAGAATGCTACACTCCCAAAGCAGACTCCTTCCACCTCTTCCAGGATCACTGGTGAACTGCCACGGCCAGGAATCCTCATTGGAATGAACCTCGTTTCTCTTTGGTACTGGTATGCAGACCAGGTGAGAGGTTCATAAGAGAGGAGAGATTTAAGGGCCACTTCACTTTTCTCTATACCATAGAAAGAATGGGATCTTAGACCTAGGGCTGGAAGGAACCTTAGAAATTTTCTAGCCCAGCCACCTCCTCAAACAAATAGGTAAACTGAGGCTCAGAGCGGCTAAATGATTTGCTCAAACCTATATGGCTACTGCTACTGAGAGACAGGGACAGAATTCACAACTGGATCTTTGACCCAAAGCCAGTGTTCTGCCCTGTACAATTCAACTCCTTCATTTTTCAGGTAAGGAAACTTGCTTAGACACCTTAGGTGATTTACCCAAGGCCACCCAGATACTGTATGAAAAGCATGCCTCAGGCCCTCCCTGTATCACCTGCCTCTTAGAAAGCGTGGCTTCCTCCAAAGCTCTGCCCAGGGCTTTCCTGGTCCTCCTGTTGTTAACTACTCTGTACCACTGGAAATTCCTTTGTGTATACTTTAACTTCCCTTACTTGGGTACATTCCTTTAGAAGAATGGAAACTCCTTCATACAGGGACTGATCTATTTTCAACTCAGTATCTCCAGGGATTAGTACATACTGGGCATTTTATAATTATTTGTTGAGTCAAATTGATTAGAAGAGGTGAAATTGAACTCACTGTGTGACCTTGGGTAAGTTACTTAACTGTGATTGCTTCCTGAAAAAAAATTTTGAACCCAAAGCTGATGAAGGCAAGTGCTTTTTTCATGCTACCTAAGCTTGTTTGTGCAAAGAACTTTCTTCTTTTCAAAGTGTTTCCCAACCATTCTTCCATCTGAATGTCCCAAAAATGCTTTGAGGGAGGCAGGGCAAGAATGAACAACCTTATTGTACAAAGAAGAAAGCTAAAGCCCATGAAAGGGCAATGACTTGCCCAAGGTCACAGTTAACCAGTGAGTGAGTGGTGGAGCCAAGGACTCAAATATCAACAGTCCAATGTAGAAGTGGCAATGCCAGTAAAAAGCCAGTAGGACTTGGAATACAGAGTGAGATCAGAGGAAGGAGGGAACAGAACCACTGAGGCACTGAGTCACAGAATCTCCAAGTGGAGTTGGCCATTCATCCAGTCTTTGCTTGAAGATGTTAATGGTGGGAGCACTATCTGCCTCCTGAGATATCCCACTCCTCTTTGGAAAAGCTCTAATTCCTAGGAAACAAGCAGACCAATCACTAACAGACATCAAATTCCAATTTTCAAAGATCTATTTCTCTTTACTTCCTAAACTTCTCTTTTTCTTTTTCTCTCTCCCTGTTTCCCCTTCCCTCTCTCACATCCTTTCTCACTTTTGCCTTCCTCTGCCACTCCTTTCCTTTTCTCTCTCCCTTCCTCTTTTCCTTCTATTTTCTCTTTCCTTTCCTTTCCCTTCCCTTACACATACACACACACACACACGCATGCACAACAATTTCTCATTTCTCAATCTCTTCTTGAACACATACACAATCATTTATTCATGTATTTATTCAGCAACAGTTCATGGAATCAAACATTTAGAGATCTCTGAGATCCTCTTTAACTTGCGGAGGGGAACAGATCTAAAGATGGGAAAGGACCTGCCCAATGTCACATAGCTAAGAATCCCAATCAGAAAGATTGCAATAGAATCATGGCTATAATTCCCCACAGGGTCAAACTCACTCAGCTTTGAAGTCTCTCTCTCTGATTAGAAGCAATAAGAGTAGGTTGTGATGATTTCATGGTTGTCTTTCAGGACCTTAACCTCAGGATATTAGGAATGTGTCCACAAGCATGCCCAGCTTGACTCAATGAGCCATTATGCATTAGTCATACACTAATTCATCTAAAACCTTCTCTAAACAATATTTTTGGCCAAAAGTTATTTCCTCATTTCCCTTTGGTACCTTGAATCCAGAATTTCTTATTCAAAAATACTCATGAAAGGCAAGGTCTTTTTTTTCTTCCCCCTCCTTCCATCATCTACCCTTTATCATGTCTCCTTATCAGCAGCAAACTCAGAGGATTACATTGATCATAGCATCCAGTACCTTCATTTTATCAATGAAGAAACATGCTCGGAAAAATTTAAATGTTTGCTTGAGGTCGCTCATGGAATACTTGGAAGACATGAGATTTGAACACAGACTCTGACTCCAGAACCAGTTAGTTAATAAACATTTATTATGCACTGACTATGTGCCAGGAATTATGCTAAGTATCCACGGTACAAAAAGAGGCTAAAATTCCCAATCTTCAAGGAGCTCACAGATTAATGGGGGGAGAAAACATGCAAACAAATAAACATAAACAAGTTCTATAAAAGATAATGGAGATAATCAACGAGGGAAGACCCTGGGGTTACAGGTGTTGGGGAAGGCTTCCTGTAGAAGGTGAGGTTTTAATTGGTATTTGGGGGATGTCAGGAAGATCGGGAGGAGGAGGGAGAACTTCCCAGGCATAGCAGATCGCCAAAGAAAATACCCAGAGCTGAGAGATGGAGGGTCTTGTTTGTGGGACAGCCGGGAGGCCAGGGGCACTGGGTGGCAGAGGACATGGGTGGGATGTACAGTGTGAGAAGATTGGAGAGGTAGGAGGGATGAAGGACCTTGAATCCAAATAACATTTTGTATTTGATCCTGAAGGCAATGGAGAGTCACAGAGGTTTATAGAGGAGGGGATGACATAGTTGCATCTGTACTTTAAGAAAATCACTTTAGTGGGTAAATGGAGGCTAGAGAGACACTAGACAGAGGCAGAGCCTCCAGCAGCTATTGCAATAGTCCAGGCATGAGATATTGAGGGTCTGAACCACAGGGGTGGCAGTATCAGAGGAGAGAAGGGGATGCATTTGAGAGATGCTGCACATGTGAAATGGACAGACCTTGGCTCCAGCTTGGATATGGCAGAATGAGAGAAAGTGAGCACTCTGGGATGACTGCTGGGATGGAAACCTGAGGGACTGGGTACAGGGTGTTGTCCTCTACAGCAGTAGAGATGGAAGAATCAAGTGAGGGTTTTTTTTTCAAGATAAAGGAGACCTAGGTATGTCTGTAGGGAGTAGGATATGAGCCAGTAATCATGGAGAGATGGAAGATAATTAAAACAGTGGGGATGATAGAGAGAGGAGTCAATGTGTTGAAGGAAATGGGATGAAATGGGTCACTTGAGCAGGTGGAGGGGTTAACTTAGCTAAGAAGTAAGATTACTTCAGCCTGAGAGACAGGCTTCAAGGAGGAGGAAGTGTAGAAGTCATCTGAGTGATAGGAGATGAAGAAAGAGGAGAAGGGGGAGCTCAGAGTGAATGGCTTCCATTTTATCCTGTAAAAATGAGGTTCTTAAAGTTCTCATCTGAGAGGCTAGGGGAGAGGGGCCATGGGAGGCTTGAGGAGGTATGAAAATGTCTGGAAGAGCCATTTTGGAGAACGGAAGTGGGAGTTGATAAAGGTGGTACAGCAGGATTGCCGAGCAATAGTGAGGGCACAGTTGAGATTGTGTAACAAAAATTTGTAGTGGACCTGAATATCTCCTCCATCCTCCAGCAGCACGTATGTAGGAGGATGTGAAAAGTGGAAGTGATCTGTGGCTTAGGCTTGGCAGGGTACACTCAGCAAAATCATACTTTCTCTGCCATGATACATTTCTCCCCTTTGCTTAAATACTGTGTTTTGGTCAGCAAAAACAGCAATAAAAACAACAAGCCACTTCACTGTCTGAGAGGCCACATAGGTCAAATGCCTGTTTGTAACATTGTCAGTAGGTGACTGTCCATCCTCTGATTGAATGTCTCTTGTGGTGGGGAACTCAGTAGCTATCACCTAGGCTGTCCATTCCAGTGCTGAAGTGCTGGACAGTTCAAATGGGCAAACATTGTTTCTTACACTGAGCTGAAGACTGCCCACCCCGAACTTCTACTCATTGCCTGAAATGAGAATCAGGCCACATTCTCCTCTGCAGGCAGGGGCACCGTTTAACTTGAGTAAGGGAGCCCTGGGGCCCTGCACCATCCACACTCTCTATTTCTCTGGCAGGTGATTGTGCAGCGGTGTCTATCAGGGAAGAACCTGTCCCATGTGAAGGCTGGCTGCATCTTGTGTGCCTACCTGAAGCTGCTTCCCCTCTTCCTCATGGTAATGCCGGGTATGATCAGTCGCATTCTGTTCCCAGGTAAGTCCTCCCTGACATCTGCTCACCCTCAGGCCTTTGGAAACACTGTGAAGGTCCAAGTGTTGGCCATACATCTCTGTGTTGTGGTCAGTAATGAGTGCTATTAACATGTGTTTCTCTGCAAATACTTTTCACTTCAAGATCTCATTTTTGGGGTGCAGACTATATTCAAGGGAGCTTGCAATTTGGAAGTGATATAGCACAGGAGAAGTGCACTAAACACAGTGTCAATGATCCCCGAGTTTGGGTCTAAGGTTGTAACTTACTAGCCATGTGATTGCCCCTTACCACCCAGAAAGTCATTCTCATCACTGAACCTGAGTCTAATGCATGAAATGAAAGGTTTGGACCAAGTGGTTTCTAAGGTTCTTTCTGGTTTTAAACTTGGTTCTCGATCTAGATCGGTATGGGTCTTTCCGATGGTGGTGGAGCCTTGATTACCTAGAACCCTTGTGGATTGGGACATTTGGATTAATTTAATTTTCAATCTGGTGATGAGTGGTCCCCAAAACTCCTATTATTTCTACTCTCATATTTCTGAAGAGCCAACTTTCCTGCTTTAGTAAGGAGGAGTTCAGGAGCATAACTGAATTCTCTGAAGATGATTGAAGATCACGTTG
Source organism: Bettongia penicillata ogilbyi (assembly GCA_023548195.1). Classification (NCBI taxonomy): domain Eukaryota; kingdom Metazoa; phylum Chordata; class Mammalia; order Diprotodontia; family Potoroidae; genus Bettongia; species Bettongia penicillata. Next base: position 5,068,827 of record JAJHZJ010000154.1, on the reverse strand, counting down.
TGGGGATCCCATGACTTCTGACTACAAGGTCCCAAGAGTTTTTTATAAACCCATTCCAGAGAATGGAGAGAAGTAAGGAAATATGCACTGATTAAATGTCAATGTGTGTCAGGTATTATGCTAAGTGATTTACAAATATTATTTCATTTTATCCTCACGATTCTGGGGGATATATACTATTATTATTAAATAATTTTACATTTAAGGAAACTGAGGCAAACGGAGGTTAAGTGACTTGCCCAAAATCACAAGTCCTCCTGAGTCCAAACCTAGCATTTTATCAACTGTGGCACTCCACAGAAAGGGGAAGTGGTTATTTCTGGTACTGTGACATAGTGGTATTGCTATCCCAGACCTTTGATGTAGCTCCATGGGTTACAGCTTTCTCTTAACCTGTCCCTGGGACACATAACATAGGGAAACATGGGAAAAAAGATGAGTCAAGTGGGTTTCCCAGAATTCCAAGGTTCTTCCCCTCCTGCAGCTCTTTTGCTCTCCCTTCTGTAAATACCATTCCCCTGTGAAGTTTAAGGGTCACTACAGAAATCCCACCTTTGTTCTCCTGGTCTGACTCCCATCAGCCTCAGTGGAAGGGAGAGGTCTTGGTCCTCCACAGGGTCACTTAACAACAGGGGCTGCCTTCCTGCTTCACAGACTGTGATAACACTTGTAGGGCCTGGGGAACATAAATTGTCATGGCCCCAGCTGTCTCCAGGGAGTTACAAAGCCCAAAGACATTCCTGGAAAGAAAGGGGAGCAGGAACAGAGAGGTAAGAGCATGTTGTGTCTTCCCCAGTCCTTTATCCATACACTAAAATTAAATTAAGCTCAAATGAACACTAGGAGAAGCCTAGAAGAGAAACAAATGAGAAGATTTAGCAGCAGGGGAGGGGAGTGGCGAAAGGAGAAGGGGACATTTCCTCTTCTTTGCTTGAGAAAGTCCATTGGCTGTTGGAAAGAATTATTGGGTGGAATGCCCTCTTTCCTCCCCCTTAGTCTGTCTTCCTGAGTCACTGTCCAGCCCTTATCTGGTGCTCAGGCTGAGAGGCCTAAGGCAATCTCCTGCAGACTGTCAGATAGGTAGGTTTGTCTGTAGACAGACAAACAGATAGACACAGACACAGATGGGTAGATACATGTAGCTAGCTATGTCACTATGCAGATAGATAGATGATAGATAGATCAATAGATAGATAGACAGACACACACAAATAGATGGATAGATACATACATATATATGAATACATATATACATAGATATATAGATAGAATATATACATATGTATATATAGATACATAGATATAAAGATAGATACGTAGACAGACATGCATAGACAGTCCAACGCAGGTGAAAGAGAAAGATGCACAGGCAGATATAAATAAATAGATGCCTAGACAGATACATCAATGGATTGATAGACAGGTGCATAGATAGATAGATAGATAGATAGATAGATAGATAGATAGATAGATAGATAGATAGATAGATAGATAGATAGAACTTCTACATGATTTCTTGATGTGCCAGGCACTATGCCTGGCACTAGCCAGGAATATAGTTCTTTCTCTCTAGTAGCTGAAATTCTAATGGAGAGAGTTAACACATAAAGTGGGGTGGTGTAAATGTTGAGAGTGTGGCAAGGAGACCTGGTTCCAAGCAGGATGAGGCAAAGTATCACCTATCACAACCCATTTTCTTGGGGACAGATATCTAGGTTATGGCATTGGGAGGAGGGAGGAGGCTAATGGCCAGAGAACAGGAAGTCTCATAGTGTGGAGATGCCTGGGAAATGGCATAGAGGCCTGATTCAAGGAAAAAAAAGCACAAGATTGCCTACCAGAGACCAGAGTCTGGGGGGTGGGGGATGTAGGTGTACAGGCAGATACAGCAGGGGATAAGGCAGAAAAATCAGCACACAGCTGGAAGTTGGGGATTCTAATCAATTTATGGCATGAACCTATTTTTCTGTGATCTGGACTTGAATGTGTAAACCTGAATATGGGAAATGAATTCATAGGGACTTGGTGGATGCTTATCAGTTTGCTTCTAGCTAACTGAAGTTTTCTTATTTCTACAAGGTTGTTTCATTATCTTATCAAGTACTAAAACTCATCCCCAGATCATGAAGTTCCAGGGGAAATGTTTCTGATTAAAAACAATGACAAACACCATCCCAAACTGCTGTATAAACTCTGGTTCAGGGGAGAATTCGTAACCAATCAAAAAGTAGAGAAAATGATACAAGACAAAATAGACAATGTTTAGAAAAAAAATTAAATAACTTTTGTTAAAACCAATCTGATTGAAATAGAATAAGAAGAGAAACTGCATAGTGAGAAAGTTTCATATACAATGTATATATAGGGGAATAACAGAAAAGTCATTCTCTAATGGAGAAATGGTCAAACAATATAAGTAAACAATTTTTCAAGAGAAGAATTTCAGACTAGGAATGGTCATTTGAAAATATGGCTAAATCCCTAAGACTAAGAAAATGTAAATCACAACAGCTCTTGATTTTTATATCAAACCATGAGAATTGGTAAAAATGACAGAAAATGTGAACAGTCAATAGTCAAGGGTCTGGGCAAAGACAGATATGCATACATTGTTGGTGGAGCTATGAAGTGGTCCAACCATCTGGACAGCAGTTTTTAAATTATGCAAGAAAAATGATCAAACCAAATCAAATCCACATTCTTTGACTCAGCAGTCCCATGCCTGAGCAGAGTCCCCAAGAAGATAAATGGCAGAGATGAAGGTTCACAATTCAACAAAACATTTGGAGCAGTACTTTTGTGCTGTTTGGTTGTTGTTCGCGTTCTTTAAGAGGACCAAAATGGCATCATTATATTGGGGGCAAGTTACAGTGCATCCGACTGTGGCTGATCAGACCAGGATGAGCTCAGCATGCCCAACTACAGGTGAGGCACAAATACTCCATAAGAACATTTGGAGTGTGTGCATCTCTAGTTTCTTTGCAGCTACTGCAATTCTGCTTACCTCATAGAGCACAGTGCTTTTTTGGATGACGTATGTTGTTTTTGCTGGTTTCTCCCATGTCACACAATTGATTCCAAAGTTCTTCAAGAAGACCTTGAGAGTGTCCTTGTCTTGCTTCTCCTGACCACCATGTAAGCACTTGTCTTGTGTGAGTTCTCTGTAAAATAGTCCTTTAGGCAAACCTACATTTGACATTTGAATGTGGCCAATCCTTCAGAGTTGCTCTCTCTGAAGCACAGTTTGAATGCTTGGCAGTTTAGTTCGAGCAAGGATCTCGGCGTCTGGTACCTTATCCTGTTGGGTCAGAATCTTCCTAAGACAGTTCAAATGGAAGCAATTCAGTTTCCTGACATGGTACTGGCATACTGTTCAGGTTCCACAAGCATACAACGATGATGTCAGGACAATAGCTCCATAGGACTTCAGCTTGGTAGTCAGTCTGATACCTTCTTCTCTCACACACTTTTGCTTGGAGTCTACCAAAAACTTTTGGGAGTGTTAGCAACTGCTGAATTTCCTCTTTATTTTCATCAAACCAGCTCTAGCAAAGTGTCCATTAACCTCATTATCTATGTGCACATGCCTGAAAAGCATGTTGCCAAGGCAGATGAACTTATCCACAGCATTCAAAATTTCTCCATTTGCCGTAGCTGCTGGTTCCACAGCTGGTGGAGATCTGTTGTTTTCTGGGTGTTAATTGTTAGGTCAAAATTAGCAGAGAATCAATTCATACTGTGTTGTATCTCAGCCTCAGAGGCTGCTTTGAATGAACAATCATCAGCAAACAGCCACATACAAACTCTCTCTCCACTTTAGACTGGTTGTAGCCTTTTCAAGTTAATAATTTAACATTAGTGCAGTAGCTAACCTTGATGTCATTTCATCTTTGTTGAAGGCATCTGACAACATTTCAGAAAACATAATGCTTAAAAACATGGGAGCAATCACACAGCTCTGCTTCATTCCATTGGTGACTGTCACATACAGAACCTGGAAAAGTATGCTGTCATAAAATTGACAAATAATACTGATGAACTTCTCTGAGCAACCAATTTTAACATAATTTTCCATAAGCCTTCATGACTGACAGTATCAAAGGTTTTAGTTAGATTTATGAACATTGTGTGTGTAGACCTCTGTTCTACTGTGATATTGTCTGGCAGCAAACACCATATTGACCAATCCTCAGCCCTTGCTGAAGTCACACTGGCTCTAGGGTAGATGACCATCTTCCAGGTGAAGGATAAGTCTACTAAGAAAGATTCTGGCAAGAACCTTGCTGGAAGTGACTAACAAAGGGACCCCCCCATCCCATGACAGTTACAGGAGAATCTATTTCCTTATATAATTTCCTTATAATCTTATAGAGATTGAAAATGGAGGCATCTTTGAACTGCTAGAGGGAGTTCATATACTCCAGAAAATTTCATTCAAGAGTATGAACAGTGGACCACTTGCCTTGTAAATCTCACCTGGAACTGAATCATCACCAAATGCCTAGGCACACAAGAGGAGCTTAACGACATTCGAAATCTTGGCTTCAGTTGAAAGTGTCACTAGTGAGAGATGAACTTCAACCTGAGGTAGATAGTCAATGACTTCAGCATTAATTAATGTTCTTGTGAGAACATTATGGAAGTGTTCATCTGATCTCTTCAGGATCAAGTCCTTATCACTAATCAATGTGGCTCCATCAGTACTGAGTAGCTGAGATACACCATATGTCTCTCGCTCATAAATAACTTCCATGGCATCATAAAAGTGCTTTGGATTGTTACTATCATCATAAAACTGAATTTTATCTGCCTTCTTACTGAGCCAAGAATCCTTCATCTGTCTAAGCTTCCCTTGTAATTTGATTTTGATGGAGTTAAACAATGCTTTCTTAGAGATGAATGAACTCTCCTGCTGGTAAACCCTGTGGAGTTCTCATTTTTTTGCTTAGCAGCTTCTGAATTTCTTCATCATTTTCATCAAATCAGTCTTGATGTTTGGGAATATTCTGGTCCAGATGAGTAAATGCAGTGCTGCACACCAAATCTATGAACATTGCTCATTCTTTCTTTGCTCCACTGTTGCCAAACATGTGTTGGTTGAACTTTCACTCCAAGTTAGCAATAAAGTCTTCCAGTTCAGAGCAGTGCTCCAACTGGTTGACATTAAATCTTCTGCTAGTTGTCTAGTCTAAGGTCACCACTTTTTTGAATGGGAATATTTAACTTGGAGAACATAAGTCTATGATCAATACAGCACTCTGCACCACAAAGCACCTTCATCATGCTCACATTCTGTCTGTCTCTTCTTACAATGACATAATCTATTAAATACCTGGAATTCAATTGCACTTACTGAGTTCCCTGGTTTCCTTTAAGTCCCACCTTCTGAAGAAAGCCTTCTCTGATACCTCTTAATTCTAGTGCCTTCCATTAATTGTTTCCCATTTAATTTTCTTTGTGTATGTTTGTTTGCATATTGTCTCCCCCCGTCAATTAGACTGTAAGCTCCTTGAGGATAGAGAGTGACTATTCTTCTTTTTGTACATCCAGTGCTTAGTATAGTGCCTGACACATAATTGACACTTAATATATCTTGATTCACTGATTAATTATACAGAAATGTTCTCTAAATCAGGGGCTCTTGGCCTGGGGGTCTGTGAACTTAAAAAATACCTCTTTTTGATAGTTTAGCTGCAGTATGATTAGCTTCCTTCTGAATCATGTATATTTTGTTCTATTTTGTGCTCAAAAACTTGTTGAGAAGGAATCTGCAGGCTCCATGAGACTGCCTAAGGGATCCAGGACACCTCCTCAACAGATGAAAAAAGCTGGATCTAAATGAAGAATATGGTGTACATTATCAGATGAAATCACTTCATTGGATGACAATGACCTTATTGTTTTTTGCTCAATCTTGGGGCAGGGGAAGAAGGTGATTGTGATGTAATCAATCAAATGACACGCATTTATTAAGTGCCTACTATGTGCCAGACACTGTGATGGTTCTGGCAATACAAAGACAAAAAGTATCATATTCAAGGGGTATAACCAAAACAGCAATAAAATGTGTTTTTTTAAATATGTTTTTAAGAATCAAGACATTCTGGGAGATTTCATTGAAAATGTGGGAAAAGCAGAACAGGTTTTTGTGCCCTATTAGCTAGTAGCCCCAGGTATCAAACTGGGCACACGTCTCAAGGGGGTCATGTCTACTTGGGAGCTGCCAGGCAGAACGTTCTAGCTCCAGGTGAAGTCCATCAGCCCCTGCCAAGGCACACTCTCAGGACCTTCCTTTCCAGCTAATACACTACTGGACTTGGCTCTCCTCACAGCTTGGATTCTGACTGACCAGAATTCTCTCTGGCTCTTTCCACAGATGAAGTCACCTGTGTCGTGCCTTCAGAATGTGAACAGCATTGTGGCACCAGTTCAGGTTGCACCAACATAGCCTACCCAAAGTTGGTGGTAGAATTCATACCCAATGGTTAGTATCTTATTGGGGTCTTCATATCATCTACAATAGGGTGCCATGAACATTGGTGGTCTCTGGCAAGTAATGGAACCCTTTCTCATTCAGTCCTACAGTTGGGAAGGACCTCAGGGGTTATCTATTACAATCTGGCCCTAAGAACCCCTTCTACATTATCCAACAAGGGGTCACTCATTCTGTACTTGAAGACCTTCAAAGGCAGTCCATTCCACTTTGGGTTAATGCCAATTGTTAAGATGTTTTCCCTAACATCAAGCTGTAGGCCATAAAATGTCAATCTGTATCAAAAGTCATTGAGAACAAGCTCCAAGCATATTCCATTTATCGGGGATACTGGTGGTGCCTAATTAAGTGGGTCCAAGATCTTCTGCATGAACAAGGACCCCTTCCCTTGGATCCTAACTACTTTTATATACTTGAAAAGCACTAAAAATAGGAGAACATTACAATTCATTGGTTGGTCAACTCCAGAAGTGGGAAAATCTAAGGGAAATGTCCATCAATCACAACAAATTTATCAACACAACTTGATAAGTCATGAGACCCTCCACAGGTCATCAATTCCAGGTCATTCAGCAGATGTTATCACAGGACTCCTTCAGTAACATCTCTCCACAAGTTATGAGATGCTTGTGTTTGACCAAGAGTATCCTAGGGCCCAGGAAGTTGTGGGTTTGAAGCAAAGGTCACAAGGGAGTGGACAACAGGGCTTCAAAGGGGTGAGGTGTATAGTACCTAAAAATGAACCTTATTGCATCACATTACAGAGCGGTTGGGTTGGGGTACTGTGGCAATTATATTTTCATTACTTTTCCAGCTAACGTCATGGATCTCACTGATAGGTATATGTAACATAATCATCAGTATATGGTGGACTAGTTAATTATGACACTTATGGCCACATTAACATTTATAACTTAACAGTTCTGTTCTATGTAATTCACTGATATAATCACTGATACCCATCAAATCACAAGGAACTGAGTAAATGTGGAATAATTTCAGTAGGGGGCATCAAAATTATTGCCACAAAGTCAATTCAGCACCCTTGCAACTTCCACCCGTGGCTCCTGGTTCTACCTTCTGGGGCCAAGCTGAGCAAGACTAATCAAGCTCTCTTTCTTATGATTGACTTTCTAATATGTGACTACAATTAACATACCATCTGCCCCACTCCTCACTATCCTTCTGGACCTCCCCCAGACAAATTTTAGCTTCTCTCATTGAGGGTAAATTATTCTCCCTTACTTTCGAGAAACTTGAATCCAAGATGTAGGTTAAAATTTTGCCAGCACTGACTGTAAGACCTTGAGGAAGTCACTTAACCTTTGTCAATTTTCTTCTGTGTGAAATGAGGTAGTTGAACCAGATGCCTTCAACTTCCCTTCCAGGTCTCAGTCTATGATCCAGTGAGTCATCAAGTGAATCCAGAAGGTCTGGTATGCTCTAGTTATCTGGAAAAAGTAGAAAAAAGATCGGCATCCCCATAAACTCTTCTAATCATAGAAACCAGACCATTGCCCTGACATGATGTCAAGAAGGACCCCCAAGAACTGACCACGGTTGCCTGGCTAATAACAAAGCTGATGAAGCTCAGATTGTATAGACTTCTGGAGAAATCACTCAGGCCAAACCCTCATTGAACAGCTAAACAGTGAAGCTCAGAGAGAGGAAATGACTTCATGATAATTGTGTCTCTCATCTCTCCAAGATTTTGAAGTCTACAAAGTGAGTTCTTTCCAACGATTCCTGTGAAGCAGGTAGCATAAGCATGATTCGACATGATTAACACCATTTCACAGAGGAAGAGGCAAAGGTTCAGATACAGGAAGGAACTTTTCTAGTCTCACACAGCTAGTAAGGCAGAAGAGCTGGAATAAAAATCCAGCTGTCTTCTGAAACTAGAAGGTGCCTTTCTCTGGAGTCATTTCGGGATGATCAAACTCATCTGGAATTATTCCAGGAAATCTCCAAAATAAAATACAAGTATGGCTCATATCTATGCTTCCCCAAATATATAAACACTCAAGTTGTATGTGTGTGTGTTGAGTCATTTTTCAGTAGTGTCTGCCTCTTCATGACCCCAATAGTGTTTTCTTAGCAGAGACATTGGAGTGGATTTCCATTTCCTTCTCGAGCTCATTTTGTAGCTGAGGAAACTGAGGCAGACAGTGGTTAAGTGATTTGCCCAGTGTTACACAGCTATTCAGTGTCTTAGGCTATATTTGAAATCAGATTTACCTGACCTCAGGGTCCAGCACTCTATGAACTGTGCCCCCTAGCTGTCCAGACACTCAGGGTAGCAAATGCAAATTGAGTATGGGTCAGCCCTCGTTTTACCTTCTTTGTGCTATGGTCCATTCCAATACTGACATTCTGTATTCTAAAGACCCTTTCAGGTCTGATATTTTCTTTCTAAAGTCCATCTTATCTCTTTCATTCTCTGATCTTGCACTCTGCCAATTCTGACATTCTGTGCTTGGATTATTCTCAAAGGTTCAGAAGCTATGGAAGGATAGATAGTATAAAGCCATGGACATTGGTTCCTAAATGCAGAAGAAGATAATTTCCTCTTTTTTCGGTTGTTCAAGGACTTCGGGGACTGATGTTGTCAGCCATGTTGGCATCACTCATGAGCTCCCTCACCTCCATCTTCAATAGTGCCAGCACACTGTTCAGCATTGACATCTATACAAAAATCCGAGCATCGGAGAGAGAGCTCCTGCTAGCAGGAAGGTAACAGAGCTGAGGTCTCTTCCAGCTCTATACCATCTCAGCCTAGGATGATTCATTTGCAAAAACTGTAGGGAAAGAGAATTGATTAGAATGGTGATGGACAAAATGTTGCGGGGAGAGAAGAAGAGGGAGAAATTAATAATAATTCTAAGATTCAGAGCATGATTGACAAGAGAATGAGGGTATCTTTATTGACCATTGTCCAGAGAATCCAACATGAACCCCCATAGAAATTTGGGAGAAAGTCAGGCAGCCACCAGGAAAAATAGCCTGACTGTACAGAAAAGGGGAAACCCATCTTCATCCCTCCCCTTATGTCCTTAATCCCCACCACCAGTAATATTATTGGTCATTCAATGAAAGCTCCCTTCCAGACTGATACTGTTTTGGTGGAAAATTAGGCCATCTTTTGCCTCAATTCTTGCTTAGACCTTAGTCATCAAATGGGTGTTGCCTCAGACAAAATGAGACCTTGGAAAGACCTTAATTTCGAAATACCAAGGTCCTCCACTGCATCCGAGGCATCATCAGTCGTCCTGACTTTTGTCTTGCTGCTGGACTTAGATGATTCTGGAGGGGAGAGTGAGACTAATGACTTTGTGCCTGACTTAAATCCAATTGAGCACTAATCAAGACACCTCACCTGGAATGCTATTGCCTTCTTCAAGAATGGAGGATGAAGAAAAATAACAAGGAGTAATATTGCCTTTCCCAATCCCGATAATGTCAGGGGCTGTGAGAGTACTTTGAAATTCAAGGCTTGTGTTCTCATGAGAAGGAAGAAGCATCCTCCCACCATGAGAAAATCTCCAGCTTGTTAACCGTATTTATACCTCAATATCCTATTGATAGAAATATGCTTATAGGCTATTCATCATCGTCCTGATTGCCCTCAGCGTTGCTTGGATCCCAGTAGTCCAGGCAAGTCAAAATGGTGAACTCTTCCAGTATCTTGCATCAATATCAAGCTACCTGGGGTCCCCCATTGCGGCTGTGTTCCTGCTTGCCATCTTCTGCAAGAGAGCTAATGAGCAGGTGAGTCAGAATGGGAAAAGTTCGGTGTGTAGAAGTGGGAAGGACTAACTGATTGCCTGAGGAACCCAAAATGACACTTCCTCCCACATTCATGGATATCCCCAAATCCAAATTTTTCACAGCAATAAGATATAACGTTAATAATCATCCTTTATAAATATATGGTAGAAAGAGGCCTGAATTAGAAGTCAGGCTTCTTGGGGACAAATGATTGCAGTTATCTGGGACTTGGTTTTTTTCATTTGAACAACGAACAACTTTGGACACCATTTCCCTTTAATTCTGAAGTTCTTAGAATCAGATATAAATGAATTGTGTTGTTTTTTTTGTTGATATTGTCATTCTGATCCTCTATAATTCTGCCATCCCACAAGAAGCATTGTATGTGGTTTGTGGTCCCTTGGGCTGAAAGCACCCTGAAACCACTCTCCTTGATTTTCTTTGACAGGGAGCTTTCTGGGGACTGATGTGTGGACTTGCAATTGGTCTAACTCGAATGTTTGCTGAGTTTGCCTATGGGACAGGAACTTGCATGGTCCCCACCCAGTGTCCCGACATCATCTGTGGATGGCATTACTCCTATTTTGCCATCGTCTCCTTCGTGTTGACAGTCTTGGTTGTACTTGGTATCTCTCTTTTGACAAAACCTATTCCTGACATACATGTAAGTATGAGTTTGACTTTACTCATTGTGAGAACATACCCTATTCCTAGCTTGTGCCTCAGCTATGAATCCTGGATCAGGAAGACTTTGAGTCATATAACCCTAGACTTTCAGAGAGAGGGGGCATTTTTAAACATAGTATGTCAGAACTGGGCTATAATAAGGTGGAATGTAGTAGTGCTAATAATAAGGCAAAGTGGAATAGAGTTAAGTGTGAAGTTTCGCACTTGGGTTCTGAGAGATCAACTTTACAAGTACAAGATGAGGGAGGCATGATCTAATAGGAAATGCTCTGAAAAAGATTTTTTGGGGGGAGTTTACAGGATGGAAAATCTTCTGTGTGGCAGAAACTTGATTCAGATGCCAAGAAATTTCAGATTTTCTTAGCCTTCACTGAGAGAAGAAAAGTATCTGAGACTCTACCTGGAGTACTGTATTCAGTGATGGCAACCCAATAAGGATGTGGATAAAATACAGACCATCCAGGGGAAAGTGAACGGGATGCCAGAGAGCTTGAAGTTCATGTCCCAAATGTGGATAGGTTGAAAGGTCTGAAAATACGGAGGTGGGAAAAGAGACTACTTGGGATTGAGTTAGGGGATAGATGTGGGAGATGTCCTCAGGAATTTAAGGACTGCCACCTGATAGATGAATAAGACTTTTTTTATGTGGCCATATAGGGCAAAACCAGGAACCAGAGAAAGAAGTTGTAAAAAGGTAAATCTGAATGCCTAAGTCAGGAAAAATATCATAGAAAAGAAGACATCAAAAGTGGGAGTAGCCTTAGCTACTCAGAACTGAGAGAAATCTTAAAACAGGGAATGTCAGAGCCACAGTGACATTAGAACAAGAAATGTCAAATCTGGGAGAGTCCTTAGAACACAGAATATCAACTCTTGGAGCCACCTTAGAAGAGGATATGTCAGAGCTGAAGGGGAACCTTAGAACCAGGAATGTCAGAGCTTGAAGGGGTCATACAAGAGGGAATGCCAAATCTGGAAGAGCCTTCAGAAGGCAGAACGGCAGCTATGGAGGACTCTTAGATCGTGAACTGTCAGACCTAGAAGAGACTTTGGAGCATAGAGTGATAGGTTTGGTCCCTTAGAGTATAGAATATGAATTCTTAGGAACACATTATGGAAGGTTCTGAGAACACAGAATGTCAGAACAAGGAGAGCCTTTAGAATATAATTTGTTAGAGAGGGAGGGCCCTTAGAACAGAGAGCAGGGAAAGAATCACGGCAGGCTTCCCAGAGGCAGGTTGCATTTGATCTGAGGTTCATTATAACATCTGTGGTGGGGAGAGGCACTCATTTTCATGGTCACATGGCTAACTTCTGCCTGTTCTCTCTGGACAGCTGTACCGCCTTTCCTGGGCTCTGCACAATAGCCAAGAAAAACGCATCAACCTGAATCCTGAGCAGTATGGACAAGAGGAAGCTGTAGACCAGGAAGAGGAAGGTGATGTCGAATTGTCCTCTTGTCTGTCTGTGTGCTCAGCTCCACTGGGCTCTCAGAAGCTCTGTCTTTTTTTTTTTTTATTTAATTTTTTACATTCATTTTCACAAATTTTTGGGTTCCAAATTTTCTCCCCTTTTATCCCCTCCCCCCACCCCAATACCCCAAGCAATCTAATTTTTCCTATCTCCAATCTGCCCTCTCTTCTGTCATCCCTCCCTTCTCTTGTCTCCATCTTCTCTTTTCTCCTGTAGGGCCAGATGACTTTCTATTCCTCATTAACTGTATGTCTTCTTTCCTAGTTACAACAACAATATTAAACAGTTGTTCCTAAAACTTTGAGTTCCAAATTCTCCCCATACCTCCCTCCCCACCCATTCCCTTTGGGACAGCAGGCAATTCAATATAGGCCCTATCTGTGTAGTTTTGCAAATGACCTCCCTGATAGTCGTGTTGTGTAAGACTAACTGGATTACCATCCCTCCTAACCTGCCGCTCATTGTTTCTCTTCTGTCTCTTGATCCTGTCCCTCCCCAAGTGTTGACTTCAAATTGCTCCCTCCTCCCTTTGCCCTCCCCTCCATCATCCCCCCCTTTCAATATCTCCTTCTCCCCCACTTTCTTATACTGTAAGATAGGTTTTCATACCAAAATGAGTGTGCATTTCACTCCTTCGTTTAGTCAAATGTGATGAGGGTAAACTTCTTGGTTTTTTTTTTTTTCTCAGCTCTCCTCTTTTTCCCTCCACTAAGAAAAACTCCTACCTGCCTCTTAAATGACATATAGTTACCCCCTTCCCTTTCCCTCTCTTTCCTCCCCCTACATTTCTCTCTCACCATTTACCTTAGTTTCTTTTAAGGTATGGTCCCATCCTATTCAGTTCAATCTGTGCTCTCTATCTCTGTATGTGTGTGCATGTGTGTACATGTGTATGTGTGGTCCCACCAACTACCCAGATACTGAAAAGTTTTAAGGTTGGAAATATTGTCTTTCCCTGTATGAATGTAAACAGTTCACTTCTGGTAAGACCCTTAAGACTTCTCTTTGCTGTTTCCTTTTTCATGCTTCTTCTCATTCTTGTGTTTGAAAGTCAAATTTTCTTTTCAGCTCTGGTTTTTTCATTAAGAATGATTGAAAGTCCTCTGTTTCATTGAAAGACCATATTTTCCCTTGAAGTATTATACTCAGTTTAGCTGGGTAGGTAATTCTTGGTTTGAGTCCTAGTTCCTTTGCCTTCTGGAATATCCTATTCCATGCCCTTCGGTCCCTTAATGTAGAAGCTGCTAGATCTTGGGTTATCCTGATTGTATTTCCACAGTACTGGAATAGTTTCTTTCTAGCTGCTTGCAAGATTTTCTCCTTGAGCTGGGAGTTCTGGAATTTGGCCACAATGTTCCTAGGAGTTTCTCTTTTTGGATCTCTTTCAGGTGGTGATCGATGGATTCTTTCAATGCTTATTTTGCCCTCTGGTTCTAGAATGTCAGGGCAGTTTTCCTTGATAATTTCATGGAAGATGATATCTAGGCTCTTTTTTTGATCATGAGTTTCAGGTAGTCCCATAATTTTTAAATTGTCTCTCCTGGATCTATTTTCCAGGTCAGTTGTTTTTCCCATGAGGTATTTCACATTCTCTTCCATTTTTTCATTCTTTTGGTTTTGTTTGGTGATTTCTTGGTTTCTCATAAAGTCATTAGACTCCATCTGTTCCATTCTAATTTTGAGAGAACTATTCTTTTCAGTGAGCTTTTGAGCCTCTTTTTCCATTTGGCTCATTCTACTTTTGAAAGCATTCTTCTCCTCATTGGCTTTTTGAACCTCCTTTGCCAATTGAGTGAGCCTATTTTTCAAGGTGTTAATTTCCTCAGCATTTTTTTGCGTCTCCTTTACCAAGGTATTGTCCCGTTTTTCATACTTTTCTTGCATCTCTGACATTTCTCTTCCCAGTTTTTCCTCCACCTGTCTAACTTGCTTTTCAAAATCCTTTTTGAGCTCTTCCAGGGCCTGAGCCCACCCGCCACCCCCCTGGGGTGTCTGGGGTACTGAGGACCTGCCCTCCACGTCTTTCCCTGATGGCAAGGATACGTCCTCATCATCAGATCTGAAGGTCGGGATCATTTGCATTTGTTGGAAAAAACTCTCTAAAGTCTTACTTTTCTTCCCTTTTCTAGGCATTTTCCCAGCCAGTTACTTGACTTCTGAGATTCCTTTCCACCCCCTCCTGGATCCGCCCAGCTAGTGCTTGGCCTCTGAGATTTAAATGGGCTTTTCTCCTGCCGGCTGTCAATCAGTGAGCTTTAATTCAGGTGCTGGGGTGGGGGCAGGGCCGCCTCCCAGGCTCCGATCCCTCAGGGGCTTTATGTAGAGACTTTCAGGAATGGAGCAGGTGGGGGCGGGGTGGGGGGCCCACCTCCCTTAAAATTTGACAGGTGTCAGTGGGAAAATTGAGTCAGAAGACTCCTACCTCAGCCCAGGCTGGCAGCCGCTCTCGCATCTTTCCCATAAGATCACCTTTTGCAGTTCATACCAACATCTCACCGGTTTACTGGCATCATGGATTAGAGGCTAAGACTGCCTTTCTTGCTGTCCATACCTGGAGTTAGACTCAGAAGAACGGTCACTTAATAGTCCCATAACATCTAAACATGACAAGTTCCAATAACCAGGTTTCAAATATAATCATAATTTCACTTTGGCTAGGGAACATCTTTTGAGGCAAGTCTTAAGTGGCTTACATGCCTTTATATACATGTTCTAGCTCTTGATTAAATAGCGATCATAAAATCAAATTTACCATTAAAACCTTAACTTTTCCATCAATGCCGAATTTTACCTGAGGTTACCTTCCTCTAGGGAATTTAAACTAAAATTCTTTTCCCCAAACTAAAGATGTCAGTGATTTATTTTAAGTAATTAATGTAATTGTCTTAATACTATTTAATACCATTACTAGTACTAATACAATTACTAAAGTAATTGCTTTAATACTAATTGCTTTTACCTCACTTTGCAACATGCCCAATTTTTCTTTCCATCACTCCCCTCCCCCTGCTTCCTAATACTTTGCATTCTGATTACTCCTTCCCTCAATGTGCCCTCCCTTCTATCACACCCCATCCTTCCCTTATCACCATCTTCTCTCTTTTCTTGTAAGGTAAGAAAAATTTCTATACTCCATTTCCTGTATTTCTTATTTCTCAATTATATGCAATAAAAATTTTCAACATTCATTGCTAATACTTTGAATTCCAACTTCTCTCCCTCCCCACTCCCTCTCCAACCCCACTGAGAAGGGAAGCAAGTCAATACAGACTAAATATGTGTCATTTTGCAAAAGTCTTCCATAATAACCATGTTGTATAATACTAATTATATTGCCCTCTGTCGTACTCTATCCCCCTTTACAGGGGACCTTGTCCCTTCTCGAAAGTGTTGATTTCTAGTAACTCCCTTCTCCCATTTTCCCTGCCTTCTATCATTCCCCTCACCACACTTGTCACCTCCTCCCCTACTTTCCTGTAATGTGATATAAATTCTCATATCAAATTTAGTAAGCATGTTATTCCCTCCTTCAGCCACATGTAGAGAGAGTGGCTTCCTTTTCCCCCTCTCTCTCCCATTTCTCCTCAATTGAACAAGATTTTTCTTATCTTTTTTATGAGTTACAGCCTGCCCCATTCTATTTCTCCCTTTCTCTCCCCTTACCCCTTAATTTTTATTTTATTGTGTGTGTGTGTGTGGATATCATCTCTTCTGATTCAACATACCCTATGCTGTGTGTGTGTGTGTGTGTGTGTGTGTGTGTGTGTGTGTGTGTATGATCTCTCCATCTGCCCAAATGCTGAGAAAAGATTCAAGGGTTATAAATATTTTCTTTCCATGTAGTAATATAAACAGTTCAGCTTTAGAGAATGTTTTATGATTTTTCTTTCCTGTTTACCTTTTCATGCTTCTCTTGATTCTTGTCTTGGGAAGTCAAGTTTTATATATAGATTGGTCTTTTCCTCAATATGAATGATTGGAAGTCCTCTATATCATTAAATGATCCTGTGTTATCCTGACTGTATTTCCACAATACTTGAATTGTTTCTTTCTAGCTGCTTGCAGTATTTTCTCCTTGATCTGGAAACTCTAAAATTTGGCCACAGTACTCCTCAAGTTTCTCTGTTCAGGTCTCTTTCAGGAGGTGATTGGTGGACTCTTTTTATTTTGCCCTCTGGTTCTAGAATATCAGGGCAGTTTTCCTTGATAATTTCATGGAAGATAATGTCTAGGCTCTTTTTCTGATCATGGCTTTCAGGTAGTCCCATAATTTTTAAATTGTCTTTCCTGGATCTATTTTCCAGGTCAGTTGTTTTTCCAATGAGATGTTTCACATTCTCTTCTATTTTTTCAAACTTTTGGTTTTGTTTACTAACTGCTTGGTTTAACTCATAGTCATTCATTTCCCTGAACTCAATTCTCTCTTTCAATGAATATTTGGTTCAGTGAGCTTTTGGACCTTCCCCTCCATTTGGCTAATTCTGTTTTTAAAAGCCTCTTCCTCATTGGCTTTTTGGACATCTTTTTCCAATTGAGTTAGCCTCTTTTGAAAGCTGTTATTTTCCTCAGCATTTTTTTTGGTTCTCCTTTAGTAAGTAGCTAACTTGTTTTTTTAAAATCTTCTATTGCCTGAGTCCAATTTAAGTTCCCTTTGGAGGCCCTGGAGGCAGAGCCCTTGACTTCCTTTGACAGTATGCCTTGTTCTTCCTCATCTGAAAGGATGGGGAGGAGACAACTGTTCCCCAAGAAACTTCTCTATGATCTTATTTTTTTCCCTTTTGGAGGGCATTTTCCCAGCCAGTTGCTTGACTTCTGAGTTTCCTCTCAACAACTACCTCACCTCCAGTTCTGCCAAGCCAGAATTAGGGCCTGAGATTCAGATGAGCTGCTCCAAACCCTCAGGGGGTTTTAGGCAGGGGCAGGGCTTTTATTCAGTGTGAGATTAATATCAGCTGCTGAAGTGGGGGCAGGGCCGCCACACAGGGTTCAGTTCCCTCAGGAGGTTTATGATGAGAACTTCAACAATGGATGCGGGCTACTGCCTGCTTTGGGAGCCCCATCTGCTGCTGCCTCCACTGCTGCCAGTCACCTGAGGAGGCCCAAGTTATAGGGACACCCTGCTCCCTTCTTGGCCGGCCAAAAAGACCCTCCCACTGAACTTTGGCAGCTGTGGGTTGAGGTATCTCTGCTGCCACTGGAGATTCTATCCCTGAAGCCTGCTTTGATCTGCTCCTCTCAGTGCCATGTGGCCAAGGCTGGGCTGTGCTGTGCTCTGCATCTGGTGCGACAAGACCTTTCCCATCGGTATTTCAGGTCACTCTTGGCTAGAAACCTCCTCCACTCCATTGTTCTGTGGCTTCTACTGCTCTAGAATTTGTTGAGAGTTCTTCTTTACGAGTATTTTATGGGCTGTGGGGTAAGAGTTAGTGTATGTGCATCTTTCTACTCCACCACCTGGCTCTGCCCTCTGGATGCTTTTTTATAGCAAATATTTTATGTTTGTGTGTATTCAACCCCCTTGGGAGTGAAGCAGCCACTCAGAGTTCTGATCCCTCTGCAGTTTGACATGAAAGCTTAAGCTTGCCTTGTATCTGACCTAGACCAGTTTGTGCCTTCATACAGGAGTCTGATCTACCTTTCCCTCCCTCCAACAGAGGGCTCACCATATTGGCACCAGACTCAATAAGGATCAGGATAACCCCTACCTATTGCATCTCTGAATGATTGGTGGATTATTTTTCTTTTTCACTTTGCCCTCTGGTTCTAATGGGTCTGGGTCATTTTTATTTATAGTTAACTGATTTCATAATTATTTATTGACTTAATTTACTGATTTAATGATGTCATTGTGATTGATTTCACTTGCTGATTTCATTTATGATTTAACTTAAAACTGTACTAAAGCTTCTAGAATATCCTATCCAGATCCAACTATACCTGAGCAAGAAGCCTGTCTATGACACATTCATTGACCATCTAGTACAGAGATCTTCTGTGTGGTAGAAATCACTGCCTCCTAGACATCTCCCTTCATCTCCCTTGAACTTCCCAAGCCCCAACTCCAACTAATCCATAAAGCTCCCTCAGGGTTGGGCTTGTAGGGAGCTGTCCTAGGTACTAATATCTAATAGATTTTAGACTATTCAAGCTGTGCGGGACCTTAGCTTCCAATCTTACAATTTATTAAACACCTACTATTTGCTAAACACTGTTATAGCTGCTAGACATATGGGAAAAGATTAAAAATAACCCCTGCCCTCAAAGAAATCACATTCTACTGTGGGAAACAACATGCACACATAAAAGGACATTAAAATGATCTCAAAGTAATTTCAGGTGGCAGTAGCAATGTTCATGGAGGCAGGAGATTACGCAAGAGCTGAGCTTTGAGGGAAGTTAGGAATTCAGAGTCAGAGGTGAAGAGGAAGGCCATCCCAGGAGAGAGATATGGCTTATTCAAAGAAATAGAAACAGGAATGAAATGGAATGCGAACCCCTGGATACAGCTTAAAAGAGCCATCTAGATAGCATGGTGGGGAAAGTGCTGGACCAGAATTCAGGAATATCTCCATTTGAAGCCTGCCTCAGATGCCTTTTTCCAGCTAAGTAACCCTAGATTCTCTCAGCTTCTGTTTCCTCATCTATAAAGTTGGGATAATAATAACATCTACTGGGGGAGGAGCCAAGATGGCAGAGTAGAAAGACTCACATATGCTAGCTCCAAACCCACAACCCATAAATTTTCTGTAAAAAGAACTCCCCACAAATTCTGGAGCAGTGCAAGCCGCACAGCAGTGCAGTGGAGGAGATTTCCATTCCAGAGAGCCTTGAAAAACTGGCACCAAAGGTCTGTCACACACTGGACAGTGGAGCCTAGCCCTGCGCTGCCCTGCCACACGGCCCCAGAGGAGCAGATCCGAGCAGGCTTCAGGGACGGAATCTCTGGCGGCCACCAAGGTCCCTCCACCCACCGGCGCTACAGGTCAGTGAGAGAGACTCTGGGCTGGCCAAGAGGGGGGCGGGGTGTCTCCATGACTCTGGCCCCTTCGGGAGGCAGCAGCAGAGGCAGCAGTGGCCAGAGGCTCCCAGAGCAGACAGGACCTCAGATTCATTACTGAAGGTCTCCTCATAAACCCCCTGAGGTAACTGAGCCTGGGAGGCTGCCCTGCCCCCACCTGAGAACCTGAATTTAATCTTACCCTGCATAGCAGTCACACCTGTGGCTGAAAGCCCTGAGGCTGGGGAGCAGCATTTGAATCTCAGACCCCAAGAACTAGCTGGGCATATCTAGGTGGGGGTGGAGAGGAATCTCAGAAGTCAAGTAACTGGCTGGGAAAATGCCCAGAAAAGGAAGAAAAATAAGACCATAGAAGGTTACTTTGTTGGTGAACGGATGTTTCCTCCTTTCATTTCTGATGAGGAGGATCAATGCTTACACATCAGGGAAAGACATAGAAGCCAAGGCCTCTGTATCCCAAACATCCGAAATAGATATCCAATGGGCTCAGGCCATGGAAGAGCTCAAAAAGGATTTTGAAAATCAAGTTAGACAGGTGGAGGAAAGACTGGGAAGAGAAATGAGACAGATGCAAGAAAAGCATGAGAAACGGGTCAAAACCTTGGTAAAGGAGACCCAAAAAAATGCTGAAGAAAATAACACCTTGAAAAATAGGCTCACTCAATTGACAAAAGAGGTTCAAAAAGCCAATGAGGAGAAGAATGCTTTCAAAAGCAGAATTAGTCAAATGGAAAAAGAGGTTCAAAAGATCACTGAAGAAAATTGTTCTCTCAAAATTAGAATGGAACAGATGGAGGCTAATGACTTTCTGAGAAACCAAGAAATCACAAAACAAAACCAAAAGAATGAAAAAATGGAAGAGAATGTGAAACATCTCATTGGAAAAACAGCAATCTGGAAAATAGATCCAGGAGAGACAACTTAAAAATTATGGGACTACCTGAAAGCCATAATCAAAAAAAGAGCCTAGACATCATCTTTCATGAAATTATCAAGGAAAACTGCCCTGAGATTCTAGAACCAGAGGGCAAAATAAGTATTGAAGGAATCCATCGATCACCGCCTGAAAGAGATCCAAAAAGAGAAACTCCTAGGAACATTGTGGCCAAATTCCAGAATTCCCAGCTCAAGGAGAAAATATTGCAAGCAGCTAGAAAGAAACAATTCCAGTATTGTGGAAATACAATCAGGATAACACAAGATCTAGCAGCTTCTACATTAAGGGATCGAAGGGCATGGAATAGGATATTCCAGAAGTCAAAGGAACTAGGACTCAAACCAAGAATCACCTACCCAGCTAAACTAAGTATAATACTTGAGGGGAAAATATGGTATTTCAATGAAACAGAGGACTTTCAAGCATTCTTGATGAAAAGACCAGAGCTGAAAAGAAAATTTGACTTTCAAACACAAGGATGAGAAGAAGCATGAAAAAGTAAATAGCAAAGAGAAGTCATAAGGGACTTACCAAAAGTGAACTGTTTACATTCCTACATGGAAAGACAATATTTGTAACTCTTAAAACTTTTCAGTATCTGGGTAGTTGGTGGGATCACACACACACATGTACACGTGTGCATGCACACACACATACACACATGCACGCACATACAGAGACAGAGAGCACAGAGTGAATTGAATAGGATGGGACCATATCTTAAAAGAAATTAAGGTAAACGGTGAGAGAGAAATGTGGGAGGAGAG
This sequence comes from Bettongia penicillata ogilbyi, assembly GCA_023548195.1. Taxonomy (NCBI): domain Eukaryota; kingdom Metazoa; phylum Chordata; class Mammalia; order Diprotodontia; family Potoroidae; genus Bettongia; species Bettongia penicillata. The sequence continues at coordinate 5,047,684 of JAJHZJ010000154.1, read as the reverse complement.
AGGGTGAAATTGAATGGGGTAAATTATCTCTCATTCAAGAGGCAAGCAGGAGACTTTTTAGTGGAGGGAAAAAGAGGAGAGCTGAGAAAAAAAACATGAAGTTTACCCTGATCACATTTGACTAAAGGAAGGAATAAAATGCACACTCATTTTGGTATGAAAACCTATCTTACAATACAGGAAAGTGGGGGAGAAGGAGATAAGCGGGGGGGGATGATGGAAAGGAGGGAGCAATTTGAAGTTAATGCTCAGGAAGGGACAGGATCAAAAGACAGAATAGAAACAATGGGGGGCAGGATAGGATGGAGGGAAATACAGTTAGTCTTACACAGCACGACTATTATGGAAGTCATTTGCAAAACTACACAGATATGGCCTATATTGAATTGCCTGCCTTCCCAAAGGGAATGGGTGGGGAGGGAGGGATGGGGAGAATTTGGAACTCAAAGTTTTAGGAACAACTGTTTAGTATTGTTGTTGCTACTAGGAAATAAGAAATACAGTTAATGGGGAATAGAAAGTCATCTGGCCCTACAGGACAAAAGAAAAGATGGGGACAAGAGAAGGGATGGATGATAGAAGAGAGGGCAGATTGGTGATAGGGAAAATTAGATTGCTTGGTGTATTGGGGGGGGGGAGGGGATAAAAGGGGAGTAAATTTGGAACCCAAAATTTTGTGAAAATGAATGTAAAAAGTTAAATAAATAAATTTATATTAAAAAATTAAAAAATAAAAAGAAATGACACTGCAAAAAAAAATAACATGTACCTCATGGATTTACTGTGAAGATACAATGAGATAATACTGAAGTGCTTTATAAACCTTAAGGAGAATATAGATGCTAGCTCTTATTAATGAATAGTAAAGATAGGAACTGGCCTAGTTGATCTCTGATGAATCTGAGGTACTCTACCATAAGAGGGTTTGTGAGGGCTGGTTACACAGATGCCTTCCTTCATTGACCCATATCTCCCAATTAGTATCCAGGGCACCTGGATCCATGTAGGTCTCTCTCTGGATTATATACAGGTCTTTCCTGGGTTGTTGAGGGCCTCCTTCAAAGCCCAGATGAAGTCCCATTCCCTCCTCTGACCCACAAACTTATGCTCCCCCCAAACTTTTTTCTCCACAAAACTCCCATGGTATTGATTCTCTGTACTCTATACTTTCAAGGATATTTACTCACAGTTATATAATGAATTAAGGTTCAAGAATCCTTTTCTTCATAACAACTCTCTGATATGCTTTGGAAGGGAGGAAATTACAAAAATTGTGATGTTCATTTCGCAGATGAGGAAACCAAGTGACAAAGTCACTGAATCTACATCCCATGCTGTGATGGTGCCTTCCCACTCATGCTCCAGTAGAATGGAATGAGCTGAACTCACTCTTCAAAAAACACTGCAAATCCCACTGCCCAGAGTCTCCATGATGTTCTGTGAATGCAGAGTGACTCCTGCCTTTATCTGTGCAGGTGATGACCATGCCTGATGACCTGATGAAAAGGTTTGGAGGATTCATATCTGCTTTTTTTGTCCTTTGTTCCCATGTGCAGCAATGAGGATCTCATTGAGTCCACCTTACCCTGTGCATTTGGGTAGAATATAAATTCCTTAAGGGTAGGAGCTGATGTCTTTTGGTCTCTATATCCCTACCGCCTTAGTGCAACTGTTGGCAAGAGAAGGAGCTTAGTAAATATTTGCTGAATTAGATACCAGCAGCAAATACAAAAAGCCTGGTGTGAGAAAGGTTAGAGTTATTATTGGGTATCTTAAGAATATTGATGGCCATGTGAGCTTAATAGAAAGAAGGATCTTAATGTAAGAAGGAAGATACTCCTTTACCCAAATAGCCTAGGCCTTAGTTTCCTCCTTTCCAAACTGAGGGAGTTGGAATCAATGTCTCATAAGTCCCCTTGTGTCTCAAAATCTGGGATCTGACCTGTGGTGGCAAACTCACCCAGGGCTGTTATGAGTCTCAAACAAATCAGTTGTTAGTATCCACAGGATTTTAAACTTCCAGGGATCAAATGGGCCAATGCCTTAATTTTACAGAAGAAGCTGAGATCTAGAATAGGGCAATGACCCACCCAAGACCACATAAGTGTCAGAGCTAGGATTCAGACCCAAGCCTTTAAAATATCGCCATGCTCTTTGCATGATACCACCTCACCTGCTCCATTTTCCCATTTGCATTGACCTTGGAATTCAGTGTATATTTGTAGGGGGTGTTTTGGTTTCACTTACAGATTATTCATGCACTGATTTGAACTGAAGGTCCTTAACTCCTTCCATTGAGTCCAAGCTATAATCCTGAAGAATCCCCACTATAATATCCTTGAGCTTTCATTCAACTTCTCCATGGAGGCCTCCAGGAAGCAGAGAACCCTATCTCCTGACTTATCCCCTTTGACCTTGAAGCCATTCCCACTGTTGGCAAGTTTTTTCTTCTATAGAGTCAAATATCAACCCTTTGAAACTTTCCCTCCTCCCCACCCCAACTGCTCCTGAGGCCAAAGAGAACAAGTCTGATCTTCTACATTCAAATACTTGCTATATATCATGTGCCCCTAGACCTGTCACTAATTAGGTGTGTGACCTTGGGCAAGTCAGTTCACCTCTTGGAGTCTCAGTCTAAGTGTCCCAGTAGATAGAGCACTGAGCTTGGAATCAGGAAGACTCATCTTATTGAGTTCAAATCCAGCATCAGACACTTGCTAGCTATATGACCTTAGGCAAGTCACTTAACCTTGTTTGCTTCCGTCTCCTCATCTGTAAAATGAACTGGAGGGGGAAATGGCAAACCACTCCAATACTCTGCCAAGAAAACCCCAAATGGGGTCACAGAGAGTCAGACATGACTGAAAAACAACTGAACAGCAGCAAGGACAAACAGGAAGAAGAAGTAGATGTGGACATAGGACTTGAGCATCTCTGAGGTTTTTTTCTGCTCCAACAGCCTGAGTCGAAAACAAAAGTGATACTATTAAAGTGGAAAATGATACTATTGCCAAGACAGAGAGAGAACTCTTACTAGGCCTTATCAGCAAATGAACATTTCAAAGAGCAGTGATAACAAGGGGTAATCAAAAGATCATAGATTCTTTCAAGCTAGTTGAGACTTGACCAGAATCCTATTTAATAGAAGAATATGACAGGAGCCCAGGCCACCCTGGTCCTACCATGTGTGGATATTTTGTTTTTCATTCATTGATAAACCCTTCAGACATTTTCTGCTTAGACATTTCACATCTCAATTCTTCTGGGGGGAAAGTAGAACCATGGCTGTGATAGGAACTCCCAGTGTGGAAACGCCCTCTCCCAAAGCAGATCAGCAACTCGTTTTTAAGACATAGCCTTAGAAAGTTGCCTGAGAGCACTGAGACATTACATGATTTAAATGTCAGGGTCATACAGTCAGGATGTGTGTGTATATGTATATACTTATATACATATATGTGTGTGTGTGTAGATACATATATACATACATATATATGTGAGTGTGTGTGTGTATACAGCTTTAACTTGAACCCAGGGCTTTTTGGTTTTCTCCACTGTGCTTCTCTGCCTCTTGTTATCTCAATGCTCCACAATCATGATGTCTAGGTAGAGACTTTGTTTTCTAATTCTCTGAGCATTTCTCTCCTATTTGGGAAGGCCAGGATGGAGGCAGCCATAGATTTTCTTCCCCTCAGGTAACATTTATGACTCAGAACAGAGCATTTATAGGCTCATGGCCACTAAAATGAAGGGCAGCATTGTGTCAGAGAAAGAATACTGGAATGGGAGTTCAATGACATTCCTTTGAGTTTCCTTAGTTTTGTGACTTCTAGCAAGTTACAACTTCTCTGGGGTTCTCTTTCCTCCTCTGTGAAATGAGGGGTTTGGACTAGGTTCCTTCCAATTCTAATGATCTATGAACCTTTCCTATTCTGACATGCCATCATTTTAGGAAGTCTATAAGGCTGTGACAGCATGGTGCATGAGCCCTGGAGTGATGGACTGAGCACCAGATTAGGTAACGAGGAGGAAGAGGACACTTATCACTTTGGCCAGTGGGACATAAATACTTTTGACTAAAGAAATTGTCTACACAGGCCCAGATGGGATGTAATCAGCAATAATAGTGGGACTGCCCCCAGACAAAATCATGGTTCAGGGAAGTGTTAAAGCATTCATGGAAAATTAGAACTGAGAGAAGTTTTAAAGATCATTGAATCAAGTCCCTCATTTCACAGATGAGACTTGCCTAAAATGACACAGGTAGTAATAAAAAGAGTTGAGATTCAAAACCAGATCTTCTAACTCTGAATCTAGACCTCTTTCTCCTAAACCATGTCATTTTTCCATCATTTTGGTCCAACCCTTTCATCATATAGATAAGAGAAGTGAGGCCAGAAAGGGAGAGATTTACCCAAGGTTGCACAGCAAGATGGGGACACAGTCAGAACAGGATCCAGATTTTCTGTTTTATCATCTAGGACAATAAATCCAAATGGTTTCTATCTCCATTCACCATTAGCCCTTCAGCATCTTTGAGCCTTCTTCTTCTTCCATTCTGAAGCCTTCTCTCATTCTTAGACATATTCTCGGGAGCCATATTCATCAAGTTGGCCCTTGGGTTGGATTGTTATACAACCATCTTAATCTTTTTGGTTATCACAGAGTTCTTCACAGCTTCACATGTTTTCTTAAGGCTACAGTTTCCACTAGAGTTTTTCTAATTGACTTGCTACCTTCTAGCACGTTTAGTCTCTTTAGAATTGTGTTTATTTCGTATAAGATAGGTTAGGATGGTGGAAAAAGCACTGGCCTCAAAGCATGGCTGATTTTGTTCCAGTCCCTTATTTTACTTTGTATGAAATTCTGCTATAAGTCAGTTTCTTATAAACAACTTAGTTTGGATTCTGCTTCCCGGTCCATACTACTATCCTCATACATTTTAGGGGTGAGTTCATTCCATTTACATTCACAGTTATACATGCTAATTGAATCTTTTTTGCCTCTTCTGCCTCGCCCCGTCCCCACCACAGAATCTTACCTTTTTAAATTCCTTTTAATTATCACCTTCATAATTAACGCTAAGAAGTCAAAATTTGTTTTGCTTAAGACAAATACTTTCCTAAATCTAATCTTAAACCTAATTCATCCTCCCTTCTCTCTGTTCCCATCTGATTCCCTTATAAATTTAGTATGTTTCTACATTAAAATGTTTGTGTGTGTGAGTGTGGATGTAGTGTGGTTTGTGTGTATACACAGTCCTTCTTTGCTTAGTTCAAATGAAAGTGAGGCTCATATGTATCCAATTCTCCCCACCCCTTCCTTCCTAATTATATAGTCTTCTTCCCCCACATCTTGATTATATGAGATATAATTTATTAAGCACTTACTATGCCTCCTACATTGGGATAAATGCTGCTTTTATCGTGAAAATGAGAAGACTCAGGGGGCACATGCTACCTAGCAAGTGTTTGAAGAGCCATAATATGGAAGAAAGATCAAACTTGTTCTCTTTGGCCCAGGAGCAGATGGGGTGGGGAGAAGGGAAAGTTCCAAGGGGTTAAAGTTTACTCTATGAAAAGAACTTGCCAACAGTTGGAGCTGCCCCAAGGTCAGAGGGGATAAGTCAGAAGGCAGGGCCCTCACAGAAGCTGGATGAAAGCTCATAAAGGATAATATAGTAGGGATTCTTCAGGGTTATAGATTGGACTCAATGATCACTCAGTGGAAGGAGTAAAGGATCTTCTGTCCACAGAATTGCCTGAATAATCTGCCAGAAGACCAAAAGCATCCCCCTACAAACACACTGAATTCCAGGGTCAAAGCAGGTGGGCAGAAGGAGCAGGTGAGGTGACATCATTCAAAGAGCATGGCTAGATTTTAAAGGCTTGTGTCTGAATCCTAGTTCTGACATGTAGGTGGTCTTGGATGGGTCACTGCCCTGTTCTAGATCTCAGCTTCTTCCTCTGTAAAATTAGGGCATTGGCCCAGATGGTGCCTGGAAGGTCGAAATCCTATGGACACTAACAACTGACTTGTTTGAGACTCATAACAGCCCTGGATGAGTTGGCCACCACAGGGTAGACCCCAGGTTTTGAGCCACAAGAGGACTCATGAAGCATTGATTCCAACTCCCTCAGTTTGGAAAAGAGGAAACTAAGGCCCAGGTTACTTGTCCAAGGCCTTACAAGAATTTAGCAATAGCGGATATTTAATAAATGCTGAATTATTGACTTGAGTGACAGAGCCAGATTTTGACCCCAAGTTCTCTGACTTCAAAATTCAGCCCTGTACCATTGCATATTGTTGTAGTGGTGGTTGTTAACCCCATTTTATAGATTAGGAAGCTGATCATCAAAGAGGAGAAGTGGAAGGAAGGAAAGGAAATAGGCATTTCTATAGCACCTACTATATGCATTTCTGTGGAATTTCTAATAAATATTATCTCATTGGATTTTAACAACCCAGGAAAGTAGGTGATGTTATTACCCTCACTTTACAATTGAGGAAACTGAGGAAGACAGAGATTAAGTGACTTTCCCAGGATCACACAATTAGTAAAGGCCAGAGGCAGAATTTGAACCCAGGTTTCTCTGAACTTCATTGTTACAGCTATGTCTACTATGCCAGATTGCACATGATTACTGGCCACTATGGTGGAATATTGGCTCAGAGCCTATGAAGATTAGTAGGGAAGAACCAGGTGGATACAGGACAGACTCTCAAAGTGGGTGAGCCAAAGCCAAAGCCATGGCAGGGAGCCAGGAGTGCAGAGTCCAGAGATCACAAGGGAAGATGAGAGAAGGGAAATACAACATTAAAGCAGCAATGGTTTCTATTGTCACTGCATTGTACTCCTCCTGGAGTTCACATGTCCTTACCTCTCTCCTTGTCCTCTGTAGGTGACTTGGCCTCTGATTTACACTGACTCCCTGCAGAGAGTCATTACACTGGCCAGATCTTTCATCCTCAGTGGCTATAATAAGTACAGCCAAGCAAGGCCAGAGACCTCCTCTGGGAATAGAGGATGAGCCTAAGGAGTGGGAGGCATTGGATGAGATCCAGGAGCCAGGGAACCTGTTCCTGACTCTGACCCTCTGTCCATCTCTTCTAGGGTTTCTATTCCTGCTTTCTAGAAATCTGTGATTTTAACAGTGAAGGATTTTAGGAGGAGAAGAAAAGTCCAGTTTATCACAGAGAGTGGTATGGTCTAGTAGAGGGCACTGGCCCTAGATTCAAGTCCCAGCTTTGGCATTTAACTCTGTGATCCTGGTCAAGTCACTTGTACATTCTTTGCCTCAGGGTCCTTATCTGTAAAATGAGAAAATTGGACTAGATGATCCCTGAGGGTCCTTCCAGCCCTGGATCTATGATCCTATTATCTCAGAACCTCAGTTTCCTATTTCTATTATGGGGATGTTAAAGCTTATGTGCCTTGTGTCCCAGGGGTGGGATGAGGAAAGACCTATAGAAAGAGAAGCTAAATGGGATAAATGACGTGATGATATCATTTAGTGAGATCTGTCCCTCTTCTCACTCTGGGCTTATGATTTAGCTTACATCCAATGGGATATAGTGGAAAGTGGGCTGGCAGGATTTTGAGTCAGGGATCTGGGTTCAAATTTGCTCCTTACTCCTTCTGTGACCAAGCCACTTTACTTTTCTGGATCTGTTTCTTTCTATAATGAGGAGGTTGGACTTAGATCACCTGTGAAACCTTTCTTGCTCTTGAGTCAAGGATTCCCATTTCCCTGCATCAGCCATTTGAGATTCCCATCTCTGATTCACATCAACTCAGGCTGATATCTAGACAAAAAATAGGGGCATTTGGATCACTTTTTAGTAAATTCAGGGTACAAAACCACTTCATTTTTCTGCACTTATTGAGGGATGAGGTAGTCAAGAACAGGAATTATTTTTCCCAGGTAACCAAAATTTATCCCTTTTTGCCAGGAAAGGTTTATTTCAACTATTTTAATGGAAATCATTGAGTAGTTTATCACACACTTCCCTGCTTTAGTAAAGAGAGAGTAGTCAACACCAGCAGGTGCACACCATGCTCAGCAGCATCACTCTCCTTCTTGTAGGTACAATCACCACCTGGCTGGAACAGAGACAGAAACTAAGCAGTGGGCTGCAGATAATGGCCACAAATGCCCTGGAGTTGAGGCAGTGAGAAGAATGGTTCCTCCTGGGGGGATAATGCCTGCCTGCCCATTCAGTTCAGTCTTGGGGCAGGAAGTAGGAGAACTAATAGATCCGACTCATATGTCTCTGATTACCATAGCCATTTACATCTGTCCTCATTTTATTGAGTGCATTTACAATGTGTTTTAGCAGTGAGCCTAGACTGATTTTGTGGTGCAATTTAAGAAAAATATAGTATCTGTACAATCCCCCTCCTGTAGCTCTGGGGAACTCATTTTTTTTTTATTTTCCTGGCATGTGAGTTTCTTTTTCTAATGTTTCATTATTATGACAGAACAAGCTCTCACCCAACTGGAAAGGCTTCACATGTGAGTCCAATGAGAGAATGATCCAAGCACCAGCCTGGCTAAGCCAAGTTGGATTTTGGATTCTCAAAAATTCATCAGTCGATTTACAAGCATTTATTAAGTGCCTCCTATGCCTAGATGATGCAAAGATAAAATTTTTAGCCCCACCTCCCAGGTAGCTAAACCACCATGGTGGGGAATTCTTATCATCTTCTTTGGTGATGGGTACACCTCCATAAAATTCTAAGTATAAACTCATTCCTCGCCAAGAAAAAATCCAGTCCTACAATCCGTTAGTGAACCACTCCACACTTGGCCAGGCTGGTCCTTAGTCTGATGCTGAGCCTCTACTCAAAACTTTCTACCCAAGCAGGACTTGCAAGAACCTATACTCTCTTGTCACTACCTTTGGGAGTCCAGGGCGGGGATCCAACTTGACAATGGGACATCAGAGGAAGACCAAAGGACTACTGCCATCCAACCTGATTTCACAAACATCATTAAATTTTTACTACAATGCTTTACTAGACTCTAGGGATTCAAAAACAGAATGGAAATTGCCTCTGCGCTCTGGGAACTAATATTATCCTGAGGAAAATAATGTGTCCACAACTAAATAGGATACTAACTAATTTGAGGTAAGAAAGATGACCTAGAAGTGATCAGGCATGAAAAGGACAGGGGGAGGGGTGGAAAGGATGATAGGTTTAGTGCATGATGGATGCTGATGACATTCACGTAGATGAACATGACATCATAGTCTGAGGACAGCTCACCTTGTGTGACTCAGAATTAATTCTGTTTTTCTGATCTTTTTCAGCCTTTGCAGAAGTGGGAGGGTATGATGCTTTCACCGAGAAATACATGAAAACCATCCCATCTGTTATCACAGATGAAAGCATAACCCTGCACCCGGAATGCCACATGCCTAAAGCAGGATCTTTCTACTTCTTTCAGGATCCCTGGAACACTGGTGAATTCCCATGGCTAGGAATGCTCATTGGATTGAACCTCATTTTCATTTGATACTGGTGCATAGATCAGCTAAGAGTTGTTCTTGAGTTGGTTTTCAGTTTTTCATTTAGGGCTTTCTTGGCAAAGATACTGGAGTGTTTTGCTATTTCCTTCTCCAGTTCATTTTATAGATAGGAAACTGAGGCAAACATGGTTAAGTGACTTGCCCAGGGTCACCCAGCTAGTAAGTACCTGAGGCCATATTTGGACTCATAGAGTCTTTCTGACTCTAGGCTCAGTGTTCTATCCACTATGGTGCCACCTATCTGCCCAAGTGAGAAGCTGACTTTTGGCAATAGGAATGCCCCAGCTATAGGCTCTTGTTAATGTTGACTTTTACTCCCCCAAAGGTCTCTACAATAAGAGGGACTTAAGGACCCCTTGACCTGTCTCTATAGGAGAAAGAGTGAGATCCTCTAGTCCAGTCTCCTCACTTTGCAAACGAGGAGTTTGAGACCCAGGAACAGAAAGTTGATTTGTCCAAGATCACATGACTAGGAAGAGATAGAGGTAGAATTTAAACCCAGGTCCTCTGACTCCCAGACCAGTTATCAGTCCACCAGACAGTTCGACTTCTTCATTTACAGGCTAGCAAACTCTGGCTCAGACAGCTTAGAGGACTTGCCCAAGATCACAAAAGTGGAAAGTAGAGGACATTCTTAATTCTACAATGCTCTCCCCACCCATCTCCACCTCTTAGAAGTCTTAGCTTTCTTCCAGGCTCAGCTCAAGGACAACCCCACCCAGGGGGCCTTTCCTCATTCTCCTTATAGGTCTCATCACCACTTGAAATCTCTGTAAATACTTTGTATTTGTATTTGCTTACTTGGGCACATTGTGCATCCCCTCAGAGTAAACTCCTTGAGGACAGGAATTATTGCATCTCTGTCATTGTATTCTCCTAGTCTAATGCAATGCCTGAAATCTAGTAAATGCTTTTACAAGGGAATATTTATTTCAGAAAGTATAATCATAAATATATAAACTTACTTCCCAAACACATGGGAGTCATAATCCTCTTCTTCCTTTGAACTCCCTCTGTCTCTGAGGAGGTCAAGAAAATTAGGTTCTATATCAAATTGCTTACCATCTCATAGAGGGAGGGAGGAAGAGAATTTGGAGCTCAGAAAATTTTTAAAGATATTAAAATTTTTTTACATGAATGGGGGAAAAATTTTGTTTTTTTTTTTAACAGGATTAGGTTCATAGCATAGCTCTATTCCCATAAAGCACAATTCCAGTTCCAAATCTAAACACCCGCCACCCCCCCCCATCATCACCACCAGGGCTTGAGTCTCGGGCTTCCAGGTCAGTCTGGCCAGCTGTATCACTCCACTTACAGTCCTGACTCTAGCTGTGCCATGGCTAGAATACCTGTATCCTGCAGAGATCACCTATAGCACCTGAAGAGATAAGGACAGACAACACGGAGCAGAAACAAATGCCATCAGATTCACTGGATACAAAATAGGTAAACTGGAGAAGATAAAGCCTTTTTCCCTCCCCAGTCCAGTTCCTCATGTCCACACTGGGCTCAACAGACAGGAGTCATTGAAAAAAGCACAGCAGAATACGATGCCAAAAAAATCTCAAAAGAGAGTGAATGGTTCAGTCTTTCAGTTTTAATGATGCAGACAGTCAAAGAAGACATCTCTCAGGGCATCTCCATGTTCTAACTGGGCATGCCCAGAGAAGTCAAGGTTGCACTTTATAAATATTTATTGAGCTGAAGTAAGTGGCAAAGCTAAAATTCAAACCCTGAATCTCAGATTCCAAATCGAGTAGCTTTCCACTATGCCTTTGGCCTCAAAAATGATGGTGAATAAATGAAAGAAAAAGCATTTGTGAAGTACTTCCTAGTACATGCCAAGCACCCCAAGGACTGGGGATATAAGTAAAAAGAAAAACAAAAATGATCCCTGTCCTCAAGGAGCTCCCATTTTATAATTATAATATATATAAATATAATTATACTACATATTATATGTAATAACAAAATACACACATTAGAAACTGTTAGCCAGGTCAGAGAACAGCGAATGGGACCATAGAGAAATAGATTGATTTGCCCCATTCAAGAACAAGGACAGTTGACTTGATCATGGTTATTGGTTCTAGAACAGGAAGGAGGGAAATGGACAGGAAAGATGGTAAAGTAGTTGGCTATAAAGCTGTGGAGGAGGTAGCTGGAGAAGAGGAAGTAAGTGAAGTATAGTTCAGGCTTTCCTAAAATAATATTTTGGAAGAAGTGGTCAATGGGGGACATGTCCTACAGGCCATGGTCCATGATGTGGGTCAGTCAACATTTCTTAAGCACCTACTGCATTCCAGACACTGTGCTAAGCCTGGAGGTGCAAATACAAAAAACAGAAAGACTGTCCCTGCCTCATTTTGTCTTGCTAAGTCATTTCAGTAGACTCCATGACCCCATGACCCTATTTTCTTGGTAAGGATATTGGAGGGGTTTGCCATTTCCTTATCTAGTTCATTTTACAGATGAAGAAACTGAATCAAGGTTAAGTCACACAGGGTCACTGAGAGCAGATTTGAATTCAGGAAAATGATTCTTCCTGACTGTAGGCCCAACACTCCATCCACTAGGCCATCTAGTTGCCCTCCCTGTCTTCAAGGAGCTTTCACTTTAATAGGGAAGACATACAAAAGGAAACTGACAAGGTGGGCAGGTAGTCCCTGAGACTTCACCCCCAAGTCCCAAAGTAGTGCAGCCAGATGGGAAATGAGATGTCTGTGCTGAGCTTAAATGAAGGTTTTGGAGATGTGGGTGGAAAGACAGCTGTCCAGGAGACTGTAATATAGCATATATAGAGGAAATGAATTTCCCATCCATCCTTTCAAATGTTCCCAAAATCTTAGAGGGGAAACAGGGCAAATGTGAATATCTCCATTTAACAAAGGAGGAAACTGAAATCCAGAGAGGTTAAATTACTTGCAGAACGTTATCTAGCCTTGGATAGAAGATCTCCATTGACAGGAACACTCCACCCCCTTCAATCGCCCATTCCTCTTTTTAAAAGCTCTAATTTCTAGGAACTAATCTGACCAATCACCAACAGATACAGAATTCCAATTTTCTCTCCTTTGTTCCTTTCTCTCTTTGTCTCTTTTTCTGTCTTTTCCCTTTTCCCTTTCCCCTCTCTCTCCCTCCCTCTTCCTTTTCTGTTTCCCTCTCTCCCTTTCTCCTCTTTCACCTTCTTTCTCTTCTTTTCTCTTGCCTTCAGCATACAAGCTCATTCATTCATTTGTGTTTTCAGATACAGTTCAGATTTCATACGATCATACAGTTAAAGTTGGAAGATATATTTGAGAGGACTATCCCAAATCAGGTTACCAAATCTGGGGTATTTGGGTTTATCAAACAGTAGATTGCTCTAATCATTGACCTCTGTGGTCAGTGACCCTAGGCAAGTCATTTAATCCTGTTTGCCTTAGTTTTCTCATCTGTAAAATGAGCTAGAAAAGGAAATGGCAAACAACTCCAGGATCTTCATTTTTAGAGACCCACAAAGGGAAAGACACTTGCCAAGGTCACACAACAAAGAACAAAGATGACAACATAAACCTGTCACAGTGACATACCTCTAATTCCACACCATATCAGAGCCATTTAGACTAGGAATCTGATTCTGATCAGGATAAGCAAGAGTTGGCTTGTGAGGGTTTCATGGTCATCCTTCAGGACATTAACCTAATGAGATTCAGAATATGCCCCACCCCAACATCCACAGCTTGCCTCATTGAGAGAGAATGCATCAATCCAACATTAATTCATTTAAAATCCTCTCTAACCTATTTATATTTTCAGTGAATACCCTTTGCATTCCCATAAATTTACTTCTTAATTTTCCTTCCCTGTCTTGAATTCAGGCTTCTTTTCTGCTCAAAAGTTTTTGAAAGCTGTGACACTAATGTTTTAATTTCAAAGAAAGTCACTAGTGAGATGAATGTCTTAGAATTATGGCATTGTGGAAAGAGAACAGAATTTGGAGTCAGAAGGTCTGGATTAAAATCCCAGCTCTGCCACATGATGCCTGTGTGACCTTAGGAAAGTCACCTCCTGTCTCTGGTCCTGAGTATCCTACTTAGTACAATGCAGAGTTTGGTCTTGATCTCAAAGCCTCTTTCCAGCTCTAGCTCTACGAATCCTAGACTTCCACATATTTAAAGATGAATGATCCGCATTCACCAATATTGGGCTAAGAATCTTTATGCCTGTTGAGGGTGCTCCTTCAATCTCAGTCCTGAACTTCTGAACCAACAACACTCTTTGGTAGTTCAGCCATTTCATCGTGTCTGACTTTTTGTGAACCGATTTGGGGTTTCTTGTCAGAGACCCTGGAGTGGTTTCCCATTTCCTTTTCTAGCTCATTTTACAGATGAGAAAACTAAGGCAAACAGGGTTAAGTGACTTGCCTAGGGTCACTGACCACAGAGATCAATGATTAGAGCAATCTACTGTTTGATAAACCCAAATACCCCAGCTTTGGTAAAATAAAAATAAAACTCACTATTTGAGAAAAACTGCTGGGAAAACTGTTAAATATTATGACAAAAACTGGGCACATGCCAACATCTGACACCGTATATCAAAACAAAGTCCAAATACATACAAAATTTAGGTATAAAGGCTGATACTATCAACAGATTAGAGGAGCAAGGAAAAGTTTATCTGTCAAATTTATGAGGGATGGAGGAATTTATGACCAAGCAAGAGATAGAGAACATTATGAAATGCAAAATGAATAATTTTGATTACATTAAATTGAAAAGTTTTTGTACAAACAAAGCCAATGCAACCAAGATTAGGAGGGAAGCAGAAAGCTGAGAATTTTTACAACTAGTGTCTGTGATAAAGACCTCATTTCTAAAATCTATAGAGAATTGAGTCAAATTTACAAGAATATAGTCACTACCCAATTGATAAATGGTCATATAAATGCAGTTCTCAGAGGAAACTATCTGTAGGCATATAAAAAAATGCTCTAAATCACTATTGATTAGAGAGATGCAAATTAAAAGAACTCAGAGGTTCCACATCACACCTATCAGATTGTCTAACATGATAAAACAGGAAAATGAGAAATGTTGGAGAAGATGTGGGAAAGTTGGAACACATTTATTGTTGGTGGAGCTGTGAACTGATCTAACCATTCTGAAGAGCAATTTGGAACTATGCCTAAAGAGCTATAAAAATGTGCATACCCTTTGACCCAGCAATACCACTTCTAGGTCTGTGTCACAAAGAGATCATAAAAATGGGAAAAGGACCCACATGTACAAAAATATTTATAGCAGTTCTCTGTGGTGGCCAAGAACTGGAAGTGGAGAGGATGCCCATCAACTGGGGAATGGCTGAACAAGCTGTGGTATATGAATGTAATGGAATACTATTGTGCTATAAGAAATGAACAGGTAGACTTCAGAAAGATTTGGAAAGATTTATATGAACTGATGTGAAGTGAAGTGAGTAGAACCAGGAGAACACTGTACACACTAACAGTCACAGTCTATGATGACTGATTTTGATAGACTCAGCCCTTCTTAGCAATACAAGGACCAAAAACAATTCCAAGGACTCATGATGAAAAATGCCATCCACATCCAGAGAAAGGACTATGGATACTGAATGCAGATCGAAGCAGACTATTTCCATGGGGTTTTTTGTTCTTTTTGTTTTTTATTTTTGCAGGCCATCTTGGGGAGGGAAAAAAATGTAAAACTTATGAAATAAATGTTGAGAACTAAAAATAAATAAACTTAAAAAATAACTGCCTGATGCAAAATTTGAATAGGGAAAAGAAGAAGAGAAAGAAATGGCAGCATTCTGGAAGGGAAACATTTTCACTTAGAATCCCACATAAGAGAGGGTCGATCAGGGGATCAATATGATGGGCTCATAAGGACCCAAAACCTTGGGGAGTATGTTGGATACCATCCTTCACCCCAGGCTATGGGGACAAATTATAGCCAAACAAGGGGAAGAGGAGATAATAAAAAAAAACAAATTAGACAATTTCTAGAATGTGATGTGAAAGTATTTTGGACACCCCCTGTTTCCCAGAGCTAAGGTCCAGCAAGCAGGCTGTGTCCTGAGCTTGGCATAACAATAATCCTTTGCATTCAGGATGATATCACCCTCTAGCAAAGTGTATTGCTCTTGGACCAGCATCAGTGTTCATTGAGAGATTTCCCCCTTCCCTACTTCCCAGGGCCACCTATCACATACAAGCCACACTCCTTTTCACTGACAGGTACTGCACTCCTGTTCCTGTCATAGAACTGTAGGCTGACATCACACACACACACACACACACACACACACCACCCCCTCCAGGACTTGAGACAAGGGCCTATGTGAACAGTAATTCAGACCTAAAAATGATTATGTCATAGCCCAGGATGCATATGAGACCTACCTTTAGTTCAGCATGGTAAGCCCTCCTTCTTAGGAAAAAGCACCTCAACGTGCATATGTAATTTTCCTCACTCTGAAATTAACTAAACTTCTGTTTGGTGCCCTGAATCTCCTGTCTCTAGCCTGCTTTGTTTGTTTGGCTCTGGCTACCCACAGGTTAGAGGCCAGCTCTGGTCTAGTTGACAGTAAAATGCAATAGTTATTGTTGAAACAAATATGTTTCAGTGGGATCAGTAATAGCAATATTGTATGATGATCAATTGTGAATGATGTAGCTATTCTGATAGAAACAATGATCCAAGACAATTTCAAAGGATCCATGATGAAAAATTCTACAACCAGAAACCTTATTGTCATCGTCTGCCCTTTGTTCTTGAGAGAACTGATGGACTTTCTTTGCTTTATTTTGTATTTTCTTTTGCAGCATGGCTAACGTGGAAATGCACATATAAAATCTATATCAAGTTGCTTCCCTTCTCAAGGAAGGAGGGAGAGGCAAGGGGCAAAAGGGAAGGAGAATCTGGAATTCAAAATTTTTTTGAATGACAAATTTTTTACTTAGAATTGGGAAATATTTAATATAATAAATATATTTTTAAAATAAAGGAAGAAAGACTCTTTTAGACCCTGACTCTGTCACCCAATGTATCAACCATCCCTTCATCTCAGGGTCATCCTCAAATTCACTGTGCATGTCCTCTATGTCTTTATCCAAGTCACTAACTAAAATTTCAAATATTTTTGATTCAGCAAGCCCACTAACTGCTTGTATATTCACCTAAAGAGCGCTAAGATGGAACAAAAGGAATTGTCTAATCCAATCCTTTCCTTTTACACGTGAAGAAACTAAGGTCCACAGATTTTAAGTGACTTGCCCAAGGTCGTACAGGCAGTATTAAAGACAAGTTCTTTGACTGACCAGCCAATATCATGCCACTCCCTGCTCTGCATGATCAAAGGTCACTAATATGAAGCTGAACTCTTGAGCGAGTGGGAGAACAAATAAGAAAATGATAGTACCAATTGTAGGTCTGGAAAACAGATAAGAAAATATATCTCCCTGAAGGATAAGAAGAGCAGGCTCTACTCATGAGAATGTGATCTACATTATCAGGTGGTAGTCACTCCAAAGGGTATTTCTAGATTTACTGTTTTCCTTTGTTACAGACAGTTCAGTCTGGGAGAGGGAGTTTTTTTTTGTTGTTGCTTTTTATCAGAAATATTTGTAATATGTAAGGAGAAAAAATATAAATATATATAAACATCTTTTAAAATATATATTTAGGTCACTATACGTATGTTTGGAGGGGGGTGATGTTTTTAAGAATCAAAACCTCTTGGGAAAAACCCATACTCTACAAACTAAAAGTATGGGAAAGCTGAAAGACAGTTCTTTCTGTGCCCTGCTGGCTCTGTTTGCTCCAGCACTCAAATCAAATATGTTTCAAGGGGGTTACTTCTTTGCAGCAGTTGCTAGGCAGAATGCTGCAGCCCAGGTGAAGCTTATCACCCACCACCCATTAAGGCAGAGACACTCAGCAACTGTAACTGCGGCCCTCCCTCCTGCTAGTCAGGCAGCACCATGGAGATTAGCTAGAATTATGGTCACATTAGCTAATTCGCACTTAAAACAATACTGAGACCAAAACAACATTGGGACCCAATACTGGGACAAGGGCTCTCTCTGGCTCTCTCCCCAGATGAAGTCACCTATGTCATGCTTTCAGAATGGCACCAGCATGGGCTGTACCAACATATGCTACCTGCAGTTGACAATAGAGCTTATGCCCAATGATTTAGTGCCCCTCTGAGACTTTGGCACTGCCCATGCTAGTGTCATGGACAGTGATTTGGGTCATCACTGGCAAGAATTGGAACCTTTTCTCATGGAGTCCCAGGGTTTGGAGAGGCTTCAGGGGCAATCTATTTTAATCTGGCCCTAACCAAAAATCCCCTCCATTACCCTCAACAAAGGATCACCCAATCTTTATTTTTTTTATTTTTTTAATAAAAATTTATTTATTTAACTTTTTACATTCATTTTCGCAAAATTTTGAGTTCCAAATTTTCTCCCCTTTTATCCCCTCCCCCCACCCCAATACACCAAGCAATCTAATTTTCCCTATCACCAATCTTCCCTCTCTTCTATCATCCCTCCCTTCTCTTGTCCCCATCTTCGCTTTTGTCCTGTAGGGCCAGATGACTTTCTATTCCCCATTAACTGTATTTCTTACTTCCTAGTAGCAAGAACAATACTCAACAGTTGTTCCTAAAACTTTGAGTTCCAAATTCTCCCCATCCCTCCCTCCCCACCCATTCCCTTTGGGAAGGCAGGCAATTCAATATAGGCCATATCTGTGTAGTTTTGCAAATGACTTCCATAATAGTCCTGTTGTAAGACTAACAGTATTTCCCTCCATCCTATCTTGCCCTTCATTGTTTCTGTTCTGTCTTTTGATCCTGTCCCTCCCTGAGTGTTGACTTGAAATTGCTCCCTCCTCCCATTGCCCTCCCTACCATCATCCCCCCTACCCTGCTTATCTCCTTCTCCCCCACTTTCCTGTATTGTAACATAGGTTTTCATACCAAAATGAGTGTGCATTTTATTCTTTCCTTTAGTCGAATGTGATGAGGGTAAACTTCTTGTTTTTTTCTCAGCTCTCCTCTTTTTCCCTCCACTAAAAAGTCTCCTGCTTGCCTCTTGCATGAGATATAATTTACCCCATTCCATTTCACCCTCTTTCCTCCCACTACATTTCCCTCTCACCATTTACCTTAATTTCTTTTAAGATATGATCCTCTCCTATTCAATTCACTCTGTGCCCTCTGTCTCTGTATGTGCGTGCATGTGTGTATGTGTGTGTGCGTGCACACGTGTACGTGTGTGTGTGTGTATGTGTGTGTGTGGTACCACCAACTACCCAGATACTGAAAAGTTTTAAGAGTTACAAATATTGTCTTTCCATGTAGGAATGTAAACAGTTCACTTTTGGTAAGTTCCTTATGACTTCTCTTTGCTGTTTACTTTTTCATGCTTCTTCTCATCCTTGTGTTTGAAAGTCAAATTTTCTTTTCAGCTCTGGTCTTTTCATCAAGAATGCTTGAAAGTCCTCTGTTTCATTGAAATACCATATTTTCCCCTGAAGTATTATACTTAGTTTTGCTGGGTAGGTGATTCTTGATTTGAGTCCTAGTTCCTTTGACTTCTGGAATATCTTATTCCACGCCCTTCGATCCCTTAATGTAGAAGCTACTAGATCTTGTGTTATCCTGATTGTATTTCCACAATACTGGAATTGTTTATTTCTAGCTGCTTGCAAGATTTTCTCCTTGACCTGGGAATTCTGGAATTTGGCCACAATGTTCCTAGGAGTTTCTCTTTTTGGATCTCTTTCAGGGGTGATCGATGGATTCTTTCAATACTCATTTTGCCCTCTAGTTGTAGAATCTCAGGGCAGTTTTCCTCGATAATTTCATAGAAGATGATGTCTAGGCTCTTTTTTTGATCATGGCTTTCAGGTAGTCCCATAATTTTTAAATTATCTCTCCTGGATCTATTTTCCAGGTCAGTTGTTTTTCCAATGAGATATTTCACATTCTCTTCCATTTTTTCATTCTTTTGGTTTTGTTTTGTGATTTCTTTGTTTCTTAAAAAGTCATTAGACTCCATCTGTTCCATTCTAATTTTGAGAGAACTATTATCTTCAGTGAGCTTTTGAACCTCTTTTTCCATTTGTCTAATTCTGCTTTTGAAAGCATTCTTCTCCTCATTGGCTTTTTGAACCTCTTTTGCCAATTGAGTTAGCCTATTTTTCAAGGTGTTATTTTCTTCAGCATTTTTTTGGGTCTCCTTTACCAAGGTATTGACCCATTTTTCATGCTTTTCTTGCATCTCTCTCATTTCTCTTCCCAGTTTTTCCTCCACCTAACTTGATTTTCAAAATCCTTTTTGAGCTCTTTCATGGCCTGAACCCACCGGACACCCACCTGGGATGTCTGGGATACGGAGGCCCCGACCTCCACATCTTTCCCAGATGGCAAGCATTGTACTTCCTCATCAGAAATGAAAGGAGGAAAAAACATCTCTTCCCCAAGAAAGTAGCTCTCTATAGTCTTATTTTTCTTCCCCTTTCTGGGCATTTTCCCAGCCAGTTACTTGACTTCTGAGATTCCTGTCCACCCCCACTTAAATTTGCCCAGCTAGTGCTTGGGGTCTGAAATTCAAATGGGCTTTCCGCAGCAGGCGTGCCTGCTATTCAATGTGAGCTTAAGTTCTGGTGCTCGGGTGGGGGCAGGGGTGCCTCCCAGGCTCAGTTCCCTCAGGGGGTTTATGCAGAGACCTTCGGTAATGGCCCTGAACTTCTGCCTGCTGCTCAGGGACTCCCGGGCAGCCATGGCTGCCTCTGCCTCCACCGTTGCCTCCCAAGGGGGCCCAAGTCACGGAGACACCCCGCTCTCCTCTCGGCCAGCCCAGATGTCTCTCTCTCACTGACCTATCGCGCCTGTGGGTGGAGGGACCTTCATGGCCACCAGAGATTCCATCCCTGGAGCCTGCTCGGATCTGCTCCTCTGGGGCTGGGCAGCCAGGGCAGCTCAGGGGTGGGCTCCACTGTCCAGAGTGCGATGGACCCCTGGGGACAGCTCTCCAGGGCTCTCTGGAATAGAAATCTTTTCCACTGTGTTTCTGTGCACCTTGCAGTGCTCCAGAATTTGTGGGGAGTTCTTCTTGCAGGAAATATATGGGCTGTGGGTTCGGAGCTAGCATACGTGAGTCTTTCTACTCCACCATCTTGGCTCCACCCCCCCCTCACTCAATCTTTATTCAAGGACCTCCAATAAGGGAGACCCCCTCCCAACCAAGGCAGCCCACTGCCACTGGGAGAGCTCTTTTGACACTAAGGATAATTCTGCCTCCCTATGACTTTTACCCATTGTAGTTCTGCCCTCTGAGGGCCAGCTGAACCCTCTTTCCTGGGATAAGCTTCTAATATGTGGGCACAGTTGTCATTCCCCCTCTCCCTGTTCTGAGGCTTTTCTTCTCAACCTAAATATTTCCAGATCTTCTAATCCATTCATAGCATGCTCTTCAGTCCCTTCCCCATTAGGCATGGTCCCTTAGGGACCCTGGCTCCCTCAGGCTAAGTTTCCCCTTTAGTTTCAAAGCCATTTGTGAAGTCAATCCAGAATACTGGGCATGATTTATCTTTAGAAAGTCAAAGAAAGATTAGCATCCCCATAAAATCATTTACTCATAGAGCCAGAAGATTTGAGGTCAAGGAGATCAGCCCCTGACTTGAGGCCAAGGAGTCCCCCCAGGAGTTGACTGTGATTCACTGTCTTATAACAAAGCTAACAGAGATTAGATTACATAGAATTATAGAGTCCAGAGGGGACCTTAGCAATTATCTAATCCAACTCCCCATGTTTCCAGATAAGGAACTGGGGCCCAGAAAAGGGATTTGACAATGATAGCCATGTCTATGATTTCCCCAGGACTTTGAAATCAGTCTTGTGGAGGAAGGAAACATAAACATGATTACTTTCATTGTACCATTTCAACAAAAAGGAAACTGAGGTTCAGAGAAGGAGAGATATTTGCTAGAATCATGCAGTTGGTAAAGTGTCAGAACTGGGATTCAAACTCAGGTCCCTTCTGCTCTCAGTCCAGAGCTCTTTCCACTTAATTTAATTCACTTCAACACATGTTCCCTAGTGCCTGTTCTGCGCAAGACCATGTTCTGGTCCTGCAGATACCAAGATGAGAAGCTGAACAGGCCCTCTTCTCAGAGGGCTTACAATTTTATGAGGCAATAACACAGATTATTTTACTCCAGATTGAAATAAAAAAAACAAAGCGGGGATGCAAATAAGGAACCATAAGAAGTTTGCAGAAGGACCCTTTATGGAAGAAGTGAGAGCAATCTAGACCTTGCCACCTCCTACTGTTCCTGGCAATTACTTGGATAGTACAAGTGCACTGGTAAAGAGATTCCTTATTCAGCAGTTCCCAAAGACAGCCAGTGGGTACAGTGGATAGGGAATTGAACTTAAAGTCAGGAAGTTGTGGTTCAGTAGTGTCTGACTCTCCATGACCCCATTTGGGATTTTCTTGGAAGAGATACTGGAGTGTTTTGCCATTTCCTTCTCCAGCTCATTTTACAGATGAGGAAACTTAGGAAAATGGAATAAAGTGACTTGCCCAGGTCTGAGGTCAGATTTGAACTCAGGAAGAGGAATCTTCCTGACTTCAGACCTAGTGTTCTATTCACTGTACCACTTAGCTGTCCCATAAATTGTTTTAGCAGTCCAGGGGTATCTAAGGTCAACTAGTAGATCTAGTGAAGTAAATCTGTATACTCCACTCCAAAACAATAGAATTGAACCCTAAGTGAGGAGCTCCAAAGAAGACTACATTAACTTTTCATGGGGCTGGGATCTAGAGTCAGAAACATCAGGGAATTTCTGGTTCCTAAAAATAAACAAGAGATGACATTCTTTTTTTTACCTCAGGACTTCAAGGACATGATATCAGTCATGTTGGCCTCCCTCATGAACTCCCTCTCCTCCATCTTCAGTAATGCTAGTCTGCTGTTCGCCATTGACACAAAAACCCAGGAATCTAAGAGGGAAAGTTTCTGATTGTGGGAAAGTGACAGAGCCCTAGCCCCTGCCCTGCCCTTAAAAAGATGAAATTATAGGAATGGGTCAGAATGCCAATGTAATCAAGGTTTTCTTTCAGTAACATAGCCTTGTGCATACCTTAGCCAGAATAAACGGGAATTCTCTTCAAAATTTATGCTTCCCATGAATTGCATGGAAGCAAGTAGGAGTAAAGAGACTTCAGGGAGAAGTGGGCTAGTGAGACCTGGAAGCTGTGTCACTGATGTGTGTCAAATAAAGTTTGGGAGAACACTTCTGGGTTCTGCAAATGTAGGTAGTCAGAGATTTATGTCAATTCAACAAATACTTATTAAGCACCTAGTAAGTGGAAGGAACTGTTTTGGACTTTAAGAAACAAATTAAAAATGAAAAAAATAAAAGCCCCAGTCCTTACCCTCAAAGGTCTTGCTTTCTTTTGGAGGAAATATGGACACAGGTAATTAAAACTCAAGACCATAAAAAGAATGGCAGAAAGAAAGAGGCAGCATGGAGTAGTGTAGAGAGGACTTGTCTTGACATCAGCACATCCTGGGCTCAAATCTTGCCTCTTGGCCATAGGAGTTATGTGATTTTGGGGAAATGATTTAACTTTTCAATGTACCCAGCCAACTCTCTAAGGCTCTAAGTCACAGAGTACTTTCTGATTTTTCTTGGTTGAGGGAGTGTCTTCATCTGGAGTTCTACTACACTGATGATCTTACAGATAGACCCAAAAAGACTGGGGGGAAAGACAAGGATCCAAGAAGAGTTAGGACTCTGCTTAGGGAGGATGGGAAAGTGATAATCAAAAACAGAAAGAAGTCAGAGATACTTGATTTATTTTCCTCCTATTTTCTTTGGAAACAAAAATGATCTTGTGCTAGAATTGATAGAACCAAAATGGCTTATAAGGATTTAATACCTAGATCAGTAAGGAAATAGGAAAAGAAGACTCCTAACTCCCCTCCATGAATTCAAATCAACTGGCCCAAATGAAAGCTATCTTTGGACACTGAAGAAAATAGCTGATGTGACACTTAGAGCACTAGTTGGGATATCTGATGATAGTGGGCAACAAGAAAGATTCTAAAGTTCTACAGAAGAGCAAATACCACAATAATCAAAAAAGAAGTCTGCAAGCCATAAGCTTGTGTATTTGACTTTGATTTCTGGGAAAATTTCAATAACAGATCATTGAAAATATGATTTGTGATTATTTAGAAAAGGAAGCAGGGATCACTAAGGGCCAGCATGGCTTCACTGAGGGCAACTCCTGCCAGACTAACCTTATTCCCTTTTTGGACAGGATTATGAGACCGTTAGAAGAGAGGAATGTCCTAAATGGGACTTATTCAGATTCTAGTGGAGCATTTGATGAACTATCTCCAACTGTTGTAGTAGTAAAGATGGAGCTGTGTGGGATAAACAAGAATTCAATAAAATTAAGGTAGAGCTAGTTGAGTTGTGCCTGATGTCCAAGAGTAGTTGTTAAAGGTTCAATATCAACATGACATATTTAAAATTTTTTATCAATAGTTTGGGTAAGAGTCAAAACAGCAAACTCATCAAATTTGCCAAGGGCATTCAATTAGGAAGGAGAGCTGACACACTGGATGATGGAATCCCACAGATCTTGACAGGCTTAATCTAAGAAGATGATATTCAGTGAGGGGAAATCTAAAGTCTTAGATTTGGGTTCAAAAATCAACTTGATGAGCCCAAAATGGTGGAGGCACCATTAGTTAGCAGTTTCTTAAGAAAAAAAATCTTTCAGTTTTAATGAACCACTAACTCCATGTGAAACAATGATATGCTGTGGTAGCCGATAAACTAATGTGATATTGGGGTATACTAAGAGAGGTATAGCTCCAGGGATAAGGGGCACACAGTAGCTCTGCCCTAGTCAGACCTTATCTGGGTGATTATGATCAGTTCTGGATACCACAATTTAAGAAGGACTTTGATTAAATGCAGCTAGGTGGTGCTACAGCAGATTCATTGATAGGCCTGGAATCAGGAAGATCTGAGTTGAAATCCAGCCTCAGACACTTTCTAGCGGTGCCCAGAAGTGAAATGGGGTGTTTAGAACAGAATGAGGTGTTTCCCTTCACTGGAGTTCCAAAAGGTTGGATGACCTGGGTTGACCCTATAGATATTTCAAAAGTGAAAGTGGTTCATTAGAAACATTTATAGCAAGATAAAAGAGCATGCTTAGGAAGCAGAGTCATTCACATACAACCAAAGGAAGTTTCAGTCTACCACCATCTATCAGATGGCTGACTCTAAACCTCTCTAGTTTCCTTCCTTGGTTTTCTTTCCTTTCTCATGCGTCTGTGTCCCACACCTCTGGTGCCTGAGGTGCCAAAGCAGCCCTCAGTTACAGCTGCTCAGTCACTCCAACCCAGAGCCAAGACCCACTCCCACCACTGCCCTTACTACATGAGATTTGTTGGCTAGGCAAATGAGCCAAAACCACCCACTTCTGCAGGATTAGCTAGAGTTTTAACAACTTCCTCCTGTGAGGTCCTCAGCACACCCCTCCTTCTTGTCTGCCAGGCAACTGTTAAAATGTCAAAATCAGGGAAGATCTTAAGAGCAAAGAGTATAGAAACTAGAATGTCAGACCTGAGAGGGCCCTTAGGATGGAGAACAGCAAAACCAAGAGGAGACTGGAGACATAATAAACAACTGGAAGGTGTTTAAGACATGGCAGAGCTATGTCTTTCTCAGAGCCAGGAGAAATCAGGGCATACTTCCTGGAGTGGGTGCCACTTGGTCTTGAGTTTACTGTGATCTTAGAAGCTCCAAGCCCATGTTGTCATGTTCACATAGCTAACTCCTGCCCTCAACCCTCTGGACAGCTATGCTGTGTATGCTGGCTTCTCTGTGACAGCAAAGAGGAGCACATTGACCAGAATTCTGAGCAGTATAGACATGAAGTTGCTAGAGGTTGGGTGAAAGAAGATGATCTCTGGTTAATTGTTCATTTGTCTGTGTGTGCCTAGTTCCTTTTGGTTCTCAGTCTAGCAATGAGTTGACATTTTTGGCAAATCATCTGGGATATTTGGAATCCCAACTTCTTATCTACTGAGAAAGATCTGTCCTCTGGAATACTCGGGATCTTTGACCCTTTGCCAACTTGAAATGCCTTGTAGAAATGGATATTATGAGCACATTTCCTGACTGCTTGTCTATTTTCCCTTCCTTCCCAGATGATTCTGAGAAATCACCAGGGTGTTTCAAGAGATTTGGATTGCATTCTAGAGGCTAGGGTCAAAGATAGGCCCCATGCTAGCCAAGGAGAAGGAGGTTGCCCTCAGAGGAAGCTGATGGACACAACTGAAATGCCCTTGTGAAGGAATGTGGTGAATATAAAGGCCAGCCTGATCCTGGCTTTTTGAGTCTTCTACCATGGTTACTTTGCCTGAGCCCCACCTCAAGCTCCAGAGTTGGGGCTCCAAATCTAGACTTCCAACCTTCCTCTTATCACTTAGTCACTCACTGGATCTTGTGCCTTGAACTTTACTTTCATTTGAACTTGTCAAAAGAGAGTAGAACAGGCACAAGAAGTATTTGGTATAGAAACACATTTAGGTATTAAGAAGTACATTTGGTGCTGTACGCCGTGTGCCATTCGCGGTGCACTGTGCACTGTGGTCAGTGTGTTGGGTGCTGGGTGCTGGGTGCCATGTGCTGTGTGCTCCTCCACCTCATGGAACAGATCCTTCTCATCGACCTTCCAGTCTGGCCTGGGCTGTGAATCTGCCACAGGCTGTCTCCTATTGGATTCTGCACCTCCAAAATTTGGTCAGATTCTCTTTTTAGAAGTATTTGAAGGAGTTTGTCTAAGAACTTAGGAGACTTTGCATTGTTCAAGTGGCTGTTGAAACAGTTATGGCCATGAAGACCTCCTTAGGGAAGACAGTGGATGATGCAGTGGAAAAGAAAAAAGCACTGAATTTGGAATCACAAGATAAACTGTTTCCTGACTATTCAAGTACACAGTGACCTCCTTTGGCCCTGCTTGTTTGTGGCAGTCACTGGACATATTTTTCATATTCTTATTATCCATTACTATGTCACTGCAGAATTAGATTTCATTGATGGCAGAGTAGAGAGATACACATACACGAGGTCTTCCCTGCAGCCCATAAAATACCTGTAAAGAAAGACTCTCAACAAATTGTAGAGTTGCAGAAACCACAGAACAATGGAGTGGAGGAGATTTTCAGCCCAGGTTGACCTGAAAGGCCAATGAGAAGGGCCAGCATGGTGCCCAGAGGAGGACCAGGGCAGGCCTCTAGGATAGAATCCCTACTGACAGTAGTGGCAGTTTGCAGATCCCTCAACCCCCAGGTGCCAAAGGTCAGTGAGAGGGTTTTTTCAGCTGGCCGAGAAGGGAGCAGGGTCTTCCCATAGCTCCAGCATTAGGCAGATACAACAGCAGCTCCCACAGCAGCCTGCATCCATTGTTGGATCATAAATCCCCTGGGGATCTGAGCAGCTGATCCTTACCTCAGCCCTGTGTGGTGGCCCTGCCCCCACCAAAAGTTGGTGGGGGAATTGAGCAACTGCTCTGAATCTCAATGCCCAGTGCTAGCTTGGTGGAACTGGAGGCCAGGAGGTTGTGGAGAGGAAACTACTATTCACAGATTCTGGGCACAAAAGTTTCTGGTTGCTCCCAGACCAGGGTATATGCTAGATTGTGCCATCTTGGAGGAACTGAGATCTTACAGATCCCCAGAGTATACCCTACTCTTGACAAAGGAACCAAAAGTCAAGTAACTGGTTGGGAGAACGCCCAAAAAAGGGAAAAAAATAAGACTATAGAAGGTTACTTTCTTCGTGAACAGATATCTTCTCCCATCCTTTCAGGTGAGGAAGAACAATGCTTACCATTAGGGAAAGACATAAAAGTCAAGGCTTCTGTATCCCAAATATCCAAAATAAATATTCAATGGTCTCAGGCCATAGAAGAGCTCAAAAAGGATTTTGAAAATCAAGTAAAATAGGTGGAGGAAAATTGGGAAGAGAAATGAGAGAGATGCAAGGCAATCATGAAAAGCGACAATTTGCTGATGGAGACCCAAAAAAAATGCTGAAGAAAATAACACCTTTAAAAATAGGCTAACTCAATTGGCAAAAGAGGTTCAAAAAGCCAATGAGGAGAAGAATGTTTTAAAAAGCAGAATTAGCTAAATGAAAAAGAAAGTTCAAAAGCTCACTGAAGAAAACAGTTCTTTAAAAATTAGAATGGAAGATATGGAGGTTAATGACTTTATGAGAAAACAATAAATCACAAAACAAAAACAAAACAATGAAAAATGGAAGAGAATGTGAAATATCTCATGGGAAAAACAACTGACCTGGAAAATAGATTCAAGAGAGATAATTTAAAAATTATGGGACTACTTGAAAGCCATGATCAAAAAAAGAGCCTAGACATCATTTTTCATGAAATTATCAAGGAAAATTGCCCTGATATTCTACAACCAGAGGGAAAAATAAGTATTGAAAGAATCCAATGATCTCCTCCTGAAAGAGACCAAAAAGAGAAACTCCTAGGAGTTTCCTATAGCCAAATTCCAGAGTTACCAGGTCAAGGAGAAAATATTGTAAGCAGCCAGAAAGAAACAATTTGAGTACTGTGGAAATATAATCAGGATAACACAAGATCTAGCAGATTCTACATTAAGGGACTGTAGGGTTTGGAATATTATATTCCAGAAGTCATAGGAACTAGGACTAAAACCAAGAGTCACCTACCCAGAAAAACTGAGTATAATACTTCAGGGGGGGAAATGGTCTCTCAATGAAATAGAGGACTTTCAAGCATTCTGGATGAAAAGACCAGAGCTGAAAAGGAAATCTGACTTTCAAACATAAGAATTAAAAGAAGCATGAAAAGGTAAACAGGAAAGAGAAATCATAAGGGACTTACTAAAGTTGAACTGTTTGCATTCCTACATGGAAAGACAATATTTGTAACTCTTGAAACTTTTTTTAGTATCTTGTGGGATGAGAGAGAGAGAGAGAGAGAGAGAGAGAGAGGGAGGGAGAGAGAGAGAGAGACAGCACAGGGTGAGCTGAAAGGGATCATATCTTAAAAAAATAAAATTAATGGGTGATAGAGGAATATATTGGGAGGAGAAAGGAAGGAATGGAATGGGACAAATTGTCTCATAAAAGAGGCAAGAAAAAGACTTTTCAATGGAGGGGAAAAGGGGAGAGGTGAGAGGGAAAATGTGAAGATTACTCTCATTGCATTTGACACAAGGAAGGAATAAAATGCACACTCATTTATATAATCTATATAACATTTATATATATATGTTTATATATTTTATTTTATTTTATATTTTATTTATATATCTTATTTTTTTATTTTATTTTTATATTTTTTATATTTATATATATTTTATTTTTATATTTTATATATTTTTATATATATTATATGTAAATAATAAAATATATATAAATAACATAATAAAATAAATAATATATATTATTTTTTATATTTATATATATTTTATATAGTTTATATATTTTATTTTTATATTTTTTATTTTATATTTTATTTATATATATTTATATAACCTATATAACATTTATATAACCTCTCTTACTGTACAGGAAAGTGGGGGAGAAGAGGATAAGCAGGGTGTGGGGATGATGGAAGAGAGGGCAATGGGAAGAGGGAGCAATTAGAAGTCAACACTCTTGGGGAGGGACAAGGTCAATAGAATAGAAGAAATGAGGGGTAGGATGGGATGGAGGGAAATATAGTTAGTTTTACACAACATGACTATTACGGAAGTCATTGGTGAAATTGCACATATATAGCTTATATTGAATTGCTTGCCTTCCTAATGGGGATAGGTGGGGAGGGAGGAAGGGAGAGAAGTTGGAACTCAAAGTTTTAGGAACAACTGTTGAGTATTGTTTTTGCATACACCTGGGAAATAAGAACTACAGGTAATGGGGTATAGAAACTTACCTTGCCCTACAGAACAAAAGAGAAGATGGGGATATGAGAAGGGAGGGATGTTAGAAGGGAGGGTAGATTGGTGGTAGGAGTAATTAGAATGTTCAGCGTTTTGGGGGGAGGGGAAAGATGGGGAGAAAATTTGGAACTCAAAATTTTGTGGAAATGATTGTTGAAAACTCAAAATAAATATTTTTTTAAAAAATACATTTAAGGAGAGGGAAAAAAAGAGGTAACTGAGAAAAGAAAAGGGAGTAACAAAAAAGAAAGTAGATTCAGGAAGGAATTCATCAAGCAAAACAAACTCCAGCCTCACAGGGTGAATCAAGAGGAGAGCATTAAAATGAAAGAAAAGGGATAAAAATCTTTTATCTGGGGTGAAGGTGAAGAGAAAAAAGAAAGGGGAAGAGAAGCAGATGGCTTCAAGCATAGATCATTAGTGCTGAGCATACTCCTCTCCTAACACCTTCTTTGTAAATAATGGAGTGGGAGCAAAAAGAGGAAAAAGATTAAGAGGAAAGGCTGGAGGGAAACACACAGTAAATAATCATAACTGTGAAAGTAAATGGGATTAATATACCCATAAAACAGAAGAGGAAAGAAGAGGGCAAGATGGACTAGAAAGCATAATCCAACTAAATATTTAGAGAACAAAATCTTGAAATACAGAGATTTGTACAGTTTTAAAAACAAGGGACTCTAGCTAACTCTACTGCACATCAGGTAAACTCCAAAAGGAGGAGGAGTAATCTTGATCTCAGAAAGGATGACAGTAAAAAAGACTTAGTTAAAAGAGAAACAGGGAGATTGCATTTTACTTAAAGGCAAAATCCCATATGCCATAATGCCATAGAAAGTGAATAAATATATCAATACTTCTGTAATATGGTTTCCAACCAGCCTAAGGCATGTGGTATACCATTTACATGACTCCTAATTGGAGACATGATGGCATGTTTGCCTGGATTCTGGATAATGGACAATGCTCTCGTGCCTTCCCAGTCATCAGTGGAGTGAAACAGGGCTGTGTGCTTCTCCCATGCTTTTTAGCATGATGTTTTCAGCCATGTTGTCAAATGCTTTCAATGAGGATGAACATGGCATCAAGGTTAACTACTGTACTGATGGTAAATTCTTCAATTTGAAAAGGCTACAAGTCAAGACTAAAGTGGAGGTAGTTCTGGTGCATGATTTTCGGTATGCAGGTGATTGTGCATCAATGCAGCCTCTGAAGCTGAGATGCAACAAAGTATGGATCAATTCTCTGCTGCCTGTGCTCATTTTGGCCTAATAATTAACACCAAGAAAACATAGGTGCGCCATCAGCCACCACCACACCATCCATATATGGAACCATTGGTCACAACAAATGGAGAAGTTTTGAATGCTGTGGATTAGTTCACTTACCTTAGTAGTATACTTTCCAGGGATGTACACATTGACAGGTTGATGCACTCATTGCCAGAGCTAGCTCAGTGTTTGGGAGACTCCAAAGAAAAGTTAGGGAGAGAAGAGTTATTAGACTGACTACCAAACTGAAGGTCTACAGAGCCATTGTGCTGACCTCATTGTTGTATGCCTATGAAACATGGACAGTCTACCAGCACCATGCCAGGAAACTGAATCACTTCCATTTGAACTGTCTTAGGAAGATTCTGAGGCTCACCTGGCAGGATAAGTTAAAAGACACTGAAGTCCTTGCTGGAGCTGAACTGCCAAGCATTCAAACTATGTTTCAGAGAGTGCAACTCTGTTGGGCTGGCCACATTGTTCGAATGCAAAATGTATGCTTACAAAAAAAGACTATTTTATGGAGAATTCACATGGGGCAGATGATCACATGGTGGTCAGAAGAGGTGATACAAGGACACTCTCAAGGTCTCTCTCAAGAACTTTGGATTTGACTGTGCAACATGGGGAATGCTGGCACAGGACCACTCAGCATGGCATGCCCACATCAGAAAAGGTGCTATGCTCTTTGAGCAAAGCAGAATTGACACAGCACAATGTAAATGTAGGATGCAGACATTTGGAGTACCCACACCAAATATTCACATGGACTATCTCTGCCCAACCTGTGGTAGAGCATTTCGAGCTCATATTGTTTTGATCAGCCACAGTTGGACACACTGAAACTTCATTATCAAGGTGATGTCATTTTGGTCCTCTTCGAGAACAAAGGAAAACAACCAACCAACTGGCAGTATCAAAGAAAACTATTTATTGAATGGGCATTACCTCTCTTTAAGAGAGTACCTGAAAAGGCCAAGGTCTCCCATTGCATCCTGGGCCGTCTCCAGTCATCCTGATGACTATCTGGTCACTGGACCCAGATGGCTCAGTAGAAGAAAGTGACGCTGGTGACCTTGCACAGCCCTCTCTCACTCAAAACAAAATCAAGCTCAAGTCATGGTGTCATTTCTCTGATGTCATGGTTTTCTTCGAATACCAGGATGGATACAACAATTGGTAGTGATAATACTGACATGATGCTTCATGCCATGTATGAGGGGCATAATTAGTGTAAAATATTTTTGAGAGAGACAGGCATGGTTCAGTAGAGATGCATGGGGAGAAAGATTGAAAGCTGTATATATATAGGAAGCTGACTTCTCACTTCTCAACATGTCGTTGATTTCTAGCTTCCCCTCCTAGAGACTTTAAAGAATTTCTCCTTAGGAGAAATTTCTCTCTTGGTTGAGTTCATACCTTATCTCTCCCATCTAAAAAGCTTACTCTTTCATGTATTTTCTGGCATATTCTAATCTGCTTTACTCAGATAAATGGGTTAACTCACTAGTCACTACTTGTGATAGTCTTTTGTATAACTAGTATTTGGTGTGAAGGGCCCCAACTAACAGTTATAAACTTGGGGCCTTTCTCCCCCTAAGGGATAGTGACCAGTGAAGCAGTTTTTGTTCTATTGTACCTCTAGACTAGCAATATAATCCTAGCCTGATACCCCTCTTGGAGATGGGTGAGGGAAGGAGCAAGCACCTAGCCATAGCCATTCTTCTGACCCTCTCAAGGTAGAAATCACAGTCTCCCTTGACAAAGAATAGACCAGAAAACTGTTGATAAACTATAACACCAATTTCTGTTTAAAAAATCACTAAAATGCATGGGAATAAATGGATCTTTCCTAACATGATAGTTCAATTCTAAAAACAAAGAGCCAGAATCATATGTAATAGGGACAAACTAATTGCATTTCTAATATTATCAAGGGTAAGGCAAGGGTATCTATTGTCATCACTATGATTTAATGTAGTGCTGGAAGTTCCAGTTATAGGAACAAGACAAAAAAATAAATTGAGGGAATGCATATAGGTGAGGAGGGAACAAAATGTTCACTTTTAGCAGAGATGATGCTGTCTGCTGACAATAGAGTCAATTAAAATTAATCAAAATCATTAAATAATTTCAATGAAGTTTCAGGATGTAAAATAATCCCCAAAACTCATTAGCCTTTCTGAACATTGTCAACAAGTCCAGCAGAAAAGACATATAAAAATTCCATTTAGAATAATTATAGAATGTATAAAATATTAAAGTAAAATACAAAGTATAAAATATAAAAGATGCACATGCAAGAACTTATGAATGCACTCTTTGCAGAAATACAGATCGGCAAAATTGGAGATATTAATTGATCATAGAAGGACTAGGCCAATATAGTAAAAATGGTGCTACTAAGTTAATTTACTCAGTGCCATACTATCAAATGATTGCATTATATAGCTAGAAAAATAAAAAAATTCATCTGGAAATATTAAGGCCAAGAATCTCAAGGAAATAATGTGAAAAAATGTGAAAAAGTAGGGCTAGCATTTTCAGATTTTAAACTATACTACAAAGCAATAATCATAAAACTTTTGTACTGGGTACTTTTTAATGTTGAGTAGTGGAACAGATTAGATAATAAAACTCAGATGAAGTTGGACATAGTAGTTAGCTATAGTAGCAGTTTTTAAACCCAAGTACTCAACTACTAGAGTAAGAATTCATTATTTGACAAAAATTGCTAATAAGTGATCTGGTAGAAATTGGTTATAGACCAGCTCCTTACACCATACACTACAACAAGCTCCAAATATATTCGAATGGACATGTGACCTAGACACCATGAACATAATCATAAACAAGTTTGTAAAGCAAGGAAGAAAATATATTTGCAAGTAAGAAGAGGGGAAGTATACCCCTACCAAACAAGAGAGGCTCACAGAAGATGAGGTGAAAAGTTTCAACAAAATAAATGAATTATTTATATAAATTTATTTTATTATAACATATTATATATTAATATAGATATTAAATAATATAATTAACAATTACTAATATAATTAAATCACTAATAATATGTTCATATAAATATTAAATATTTACATAGATATATTTATGTAAATATAAATTAAATAACATAAATTGACAAGTTTTTGCACAAGCAAAATCAATGAAATTAAAAATCAGAAAGGAAACAGTGAACTGGGGGAAATTTTTGCAGCAAACTTCTATGATAAAGATCTAATACTTAAGCTATATAGGGAATTGATTAAAATATAGAAAAACAAGAGGCATTCCCCCAATAGTTAAATGGTCAAAAGATATGAACACAGTTCTCAAAAAAGAAGTCCAAGCTCTCAGTAGTCACATTTTTAAAATCAACAACACTAATAATTAAAGAAATGCAAATTAAAACAATCCTGAGATTCTACTTCATGTCCTTCTAATAGGCAAAGATGACCAAAAGGGAGAACAAGTTTTGGAGGAGCAAATACATTACAGATACATTAATGCCTTGTTGTTGAAGCTCTGACTTGGTCCAACCATTCTAGAAACCATTTGGAATTATACTCTAAAAGTCCTTTGACTCAGTTATTATACCAATCACTAAGCTTATACCCCAAAGAGACAAACCAAATAAGGAAAGGAGTCATATGAACTATTTTCTGTGGCAAAAAAAAAACCAAAAAACTGGAAACAAAGGTGGTAACCATCAGCTAGGGAATAGCTGAACAAATAATGGCATATGAATGTAAGAAAAAGCCTTAAGAAATTATGAATGGGATAGAGTCAGAGAAAAGCAAGAGAATTGGTATGAACTGATGCAAAAGCAACTTAGTGGAAGCAGGACAATTTATGCCATGACTACAACATTGTCAAGATAATACTGGGAAAGGTCAAACTAGGACCATTGCAATGATTAGTAATGACTCCACCAGATAATGAAGCATACTGCTCACCTTTTGGATGAGTCAATGGTGCAGAATGAGACAAGCATTTTCAGATACAGCCAATGTGTCGATCTGGTTTGCTTACTTATACAGATGTTACAAGGGATGGTATTTATTTTTAGGGAAGTGATTTGAGGGGAAAGTGATAGGAATACTTTAAAGGGGAAAAAAAGGGGTATCAAATGTTTTGAAATACAAAAAAGAGAACAGAAGACCATAAGGAAACACAAATGAGAAGAGCAATGCTGTTAAATTTGAAATATATCCCTAAAAGCCAGTGGCTGCGTAGTGAGGATCCACGGCTTTGTAAGCAATCTTATTTTGGGGGAAATGTTTGTATTTGTGGATAGCCATCAAGCTCATAATAATAAAAATGAAAACTTCCTTCTGAAGAGCTGACAAACCAGTATGGTTTGTTGGGTCCCCCACTCCTGACACAAATGTGATAGTGGTCCTGGCCTCCAGTTAGAACTAAGACGAGAGCTGGAAGGAGATGGGATGACTCTGCTACACCTGCCAAGAAAGCTAATGCCATCTTGGGCTACGTTAAGGAGGCAATGTCCAAGAAAAGAAATGGGATTATCACCTTGTCCTCTTTTTTGACCTTAAGTCAGTCATTATTCCCCCACAGGACTCAGTTTCCAAATATATAAAATAAGAGACTCTGGAAGTCCTTTCCAGCTCTGACATTCTGTGATTCCATGACTCTGAGACATTCATTTCTGTTTCACTGCCCTAGTCTCCTGCTGCATCATTGTGATGTTTGGTTGCAGGAACATGGTTAAGGTGTATAGAAAAATGACAGCCGGTCATCTCTCTGCTCTTCTGGCCCAGGAGATGGAGATCATTACCAATGACATGAACTCTGAGAAATGGAATTGAAATGGGAGCCAGGGGTTGGAATTTCAGCTATAAGCAAACACTGGCCAGAAATGCTCCCAGCCCACTCAGGGTCTGACACCTCCCAGCCAGCTGAAGGATGAAGTCAGGGCTGTTTGGCAGACACAGAGGATGTGCCACTGCTTCATTAGGGAACGTGCTTGGAGTCAGACCAAATGGTCCATTGTGTGGACCTCTACCAGGTGCTGAGGGTAAAAGGAATGAATCAATCCCTCGCCTCAAGAAGCTGCCATGAGAACATTATCCTGACACTGTGAGGTAGTGTGGCACATTGCCTGGAGAGGGACACTCAAAGAAAGACCTGAGTTCAAGCCCTGCTCCTAATTGCCATGGGCCATGACACTGGGCAAACCAGTTCTAAACGCTCACTGCCCTAGTTTTTCAGGCTTCAGAGTAAATGCTGATGTGCATGGGCAGAATGCGGGAAATAAAGATCAGATAACAGATTCAGTCACCTATTTCTGTTCTATGTATCAGGGCAGTGAGATAGGTATTAAGAACATAGAAATACCCTCAGTTAGGTCTAGAATCTCAGCCATGTGGACATTCCCTCTTGTGATGCTGTAGTGTGCCTGCCTGTCCCGTGTATGGACTCTAGTCCTTGTCATTTCAGAAGTCTGTCAATCCTTTCACTCCCTAATGATGCTGATAGCAAGCCATCCTATACATGGACTCTGGTCCTTGTCCTCTCAAAAGCCTGCCAACACTCCCTCATCCCCTAATGATGCTGATAGCAGCTCATCCCTGTGCCTGCCCATCCTTATATATGGACTCTGGTCCTCATCCTTCCAGAAGCCTCCCAACTCCCCCCTGCAATCAAACCTGCTTGGAGTCTTCTCAATTCCTCCTACAACTCAGCTCCTGGCTTCAAGGAGCTTACATTCTGCTGAAGATGAGGAAAGATGAGATTAAAAAAAACACAATAATTTGCAAAGAAGAGCACCATCCACCAGGCTTAGCCACAGGAGGAAGGAGGCAGCCCAAGCAGCTGTCACTAAAGAAAGCCCAACTTCAGCTCACTGACGGTGGCTGAAAGCCATAAGCACTCCTCCAACTGCTGTTACCAAGACAACCTGGGCAGGCCTGGAGCTGGCTGCCTGGCAGTGCCACTTCTCCCTCCTCCTCTCTCCCCACCCCAGAAGCCATCACCTGCTGCCTGCTGCCCTCTGCCCTCGCCTGTAGCTGCCTGGGTCTGGAGATCCTTTCCTGGATTGCAGTTCCCGCTTCTTCTCAAGATCCCTTGTGCTTCTTGGAACAAGACCTTAATACTCACCCTCCCCTGGCAGCTTCTGCCTTCCCCACATTCTGTTCTGTCCCCAGCAAACACTCCTCCTAATGTCTCTAACTCATTTTCCCCAAGGCTCACCCCATTTCTCCCTACAAAAATTCCATTTCACTTTTGTATATTTCCTTGCTTCATTATCAAATTATAGACTGTCATCACAGGGGGCACCCTGGGAGCCAAGAGGGCCATTAGAATAGTGAATGGGGAGAGAAAGCAGAAGCAAAGGACTACGAGGGGCTTAATGATGATTTCATCTGGGGTTTCGCAACCTGTTTTGTTTCCTGGACCCTTCTCAAAACAACACTTTGAAGTGTTTAAAATTAAATACATAGGACCACAAAGGAAACTAATCATATTCATACCATGGTTGTGACTCTGAGCTGTCTGAGGGGGAGATCCATGACATTTTACAGCCCCCACAGAGGTTTTGGGTACCCTTCTCTACCGTAGCTTGAGCCCCCACAGGTCATGTCAGCCCATCTTAAAGGCCTAATGTCTAGCAGCCTAGTTCCATATAACCAGTTAACATCAGATTAGTTTTTACAGTGCTGTTTACTTCAAAGTTATAGCAAGAACACATTTACCAACATTTTACTCAGTACCTGGGGGAGCATAATTACACACACACACACACACACACACACAGAGGCACAAACCACCTCAGCCTCTGGAGGGAGGGGGCTTAAGCTCACAGCTTAGCTCAGTTCCTATAAAGCATTAATTCTTTTAAGTTCAAGTCCAAAGCACCTCCTGGACTTGTCCGCAGCTCCTTACTCACCAGGGCTTTACTGATGCAACATCTGTGCTGGATTCTTGGACTCCTGGATCTCCAAGGTCTGAGCTCCTGGGCTTGACATGCCATTCACTGCACCTAGGAAAGAAAAAGATGAAAGAAAATGCCAACCTCTCAAGTCCATTTCTTAGAGCCCTAAAGAGGGACCAGGGAGGTGGGAGGCCCTCAGACCCTCTTCTTTACCATATAGTGTCACTGGTTTTCAGTGAAGGTATCCATCATTCTCAGACTCGAATACAGGAAAAGCTCCAGTTATGCTCAGCTAGATCACTTTAAAGAAACAGATGGTTCTGGCTAAATAAGCAGTGGACATGTCTTTTCCCAATGATGCATACTCCAGTCCTCCAGCCTCTTCCCCTATTTAAAGTGGTCTAAGCATTTCCCAGCCCCTCCAACCATTATACATATTGAAATACAGTTATCAAACTATCATTTAAAAACCAGTCCCCAGACAGCAGGTGAAAAAGCCCTGGTAATCCAATCACATCATTTGAGACATTATGGTATTAGAGGCACCATCTGCCACATTTCTGCTAAAGCTGTTAGAAGCAATGCTCCCAGGATAATTTCAGAAAAAACTGGAAAGACATACATGAACTGCTACAAAGTAGAGTGAGCAGAACCAGGAGAAAGTTGTACATAGGAACAGCGATATTGTACAAGAAAGAACTGTGAATGGCTTAGCTGTTCTCAGCGACACAATAATCCAAGACAATCCCAAAGGACTCATGATGAAAAATTCTCTCCACCTCCAAAGAAAGAACTGATGGCATTTGAATTAAGACCAAAACATACATTTTCACTTTCTTTTTTCCTGTTTGAGTTTTCTTGCACAAAATGACTAATATGAAAATGTTTTATGTGATTATACATGTATAACCTATATCAGGTTGCTTAATGTCTCAGGGAAGGGCAATAGGAAGCAGGGAAGGATGGAATTTGGAACTCAAAACCTTAAAAATATTTTTTAAAAATTTTGCATGTAATTTAAATTTAATTACATGTAATTTTTTAAAAAAGAAGGCATGCTCCCTGGGATCTTTTGGGAAATGGACAAATTGTTCGCTGAACCCCAGCAAATAAGCCATTGGTTCTACTTAAGACAAGTGAAGAAAGAGATTTCATGAGGATTGGAACATCCAGGGACTTTAGGGAAATAACTAGTCCATGAGCTAAAGTACAAATCCACATGTGAGTTGAAAATAGAAATCTTAACATCAATATTAAAGCACAAGACACAAAAGTATTCATGTAAATTAGAAATGAATTGGGTTTTCTCTCCTGGGCCCAGGTAATCATTTGTCTACACAGCAGGTCAGATGACTCAACTGCAAACCAAGGAAAAGATGGGAAAGGAGGAGAGGAGAGAGAAGCTAGACTAGAAAGTAGATTCACTGGCCTCTAGGGTCCCTTACAGCTCTAAATTTGTGGTCTTGTATAAGGTGAGAGGAAAGGGTGGCAGATAAGATTGAGTTTTCCAGCAAGGGAGCCTAGAATGAAGCGGTAACTCTCAACAGACAAAGGTAACTTTGGAAGTGGGATGGGCTCAAGGGGAAGATAAGGCCATCAGAAGCCATTTACATTTGCTCATTTGGAGATACTCACTATTTCCTACTGGAAAACATGTATGTATGTGTGTGTGATGTGTGGTGTGTGTCTGTGTCCGTGTGCATGTGTGTGTCTGTGTCCATGTGCATGTGTGTGTCTGTGGTGTGTATGTGTCTATGTATGTGTGTGTATGTGTGTTCGATATACTCACTGATCATGGCCCCAGAATGACGGGCCCAACGCTGAGGGGGTGTTCACTTCAGTTAAGAGGTGATTGGGGAGGGGGGAGGCAGGAAACATAGTATGTGAAGATTCTGGGAGCTTGGGGAATTTTTCATGTGTCAGCTGCTGCAAAGGATCAGAGCCAGATGAGGGCAGTTGTTACAAGCATCCTGAGGAACTTTTACCTGACAAATTCTTTGGTTTTGTTATCCCTACGATTAAAGGAAGAATCAGGTGAGAAGGGAAGAGAGCCTCCCAACAGCAGGAGGAGGCATGGGAGATGGAGGCAGGAAGGCTGGAGGCCTGGTCTGGGGCCAGAGGGGCCAGGAGGAGTAGGAAACATCAGGTCTGGCTAGGTCAGAAGAGATGGAAGCAAGATGCAGGTGGGGCCTGGGAAGAGAAGTCCAAGGAAAGTTTGCTGCAATTGGCCTGGGTTTGGAATCAGAATCCTAGGGTTCTAAGGTTGGGAGGGCCCTCAGAGGCCTAGTTCAGATTGGTTTTGGATAGACTTCCCTCTCCCCCATCCCCAGGTGGCCACCCGATCTCGGACTGAAGGCCTCAGGAGATAGGAAAGCCATCAGCTCCCAGGATAGCCCCTCCAACTCATAGCAGTTTCCAATTCTTCTGACCTTTTCCTGATCTCAAGCCTTAATTTTCTACTTTGCAAACTTCACCAGTTGTTTCTTGTT
This sequence comes from Bettongia penicillata ogilbyi, assembly GCA_023548195.1. Lineage (NCBI taxonomy): Eukaryota > Metazoa > Chordata > Mammalia > Diprotodontia > Potoroidae > Bettongia > Bettongia penicillata. The sequence continues at coordinate 5,007,447 of JAJHZJ010000154.1, read as the reverse complement.
CTTCCCTTTAGGGCAAAGCATAAAAAGTCTTTTCCTGTCTTAGCCTCTCAAACACCTGGGTCCCCCAAGTCTCCTCACCAGGCTAAATAATATCGCCAGTTCTCCACCTGAAGGACTCTTGACTCCAGTCTGGTATGAACAGGGACCTGAGCTGGCCAGGCAGGGCTCTGCTCCCTCCTACCTCTTAACGGGGCAGCTCTGCAAGAAGTCCAGATCCACATAGTTTAAAGGAATCCCTTGAAGCTATGGAACCATGTCTGCCCCCACCTTGGGGCCACGGGCATGACAGGATGACAGAGGTCACTGCTTTTTCAGCCAGTGTCATCTTAAAGGGCAGTTCCTGAATTCTATGCTCCTCTAGTGAATGACTCTTCTTGGTTTCCTGGGGTGGTTGTGCCCCCATGAGGCTCTTTACTGTTTGTGAGCAAGCTCCGTCATCAGCTCCATCTCCCAGCCTCCAGTGATCACGCTGTCTGCCTGCCTCTAGCAGCTACTTCTCTCTCTCCCTCCCTTTCCAAATGTTGTAAGAGCTTCAAGAAGCAGAAGACTGTGACCCAGCCTTGCCTGAGGTGGTCCTCTGGGCTTGGAGCTGTCTGACTTGCTAACCAGGAAGGAAGGTCACAGACGCCCTCTTGTGTACAAAAGAGAGAAGAGAAAGGGAGTTCCCTCCCCCCCCTCCACTTTTTCTTTCTGTACTTTTCTTTCCTTTAGCCCTTTAAAATAACAATGCTCTTGACACTCATTACTTCCCTCACTGGCTTCTCACCCAGTGGGATAGACACTGTGAGGATCCTTAGTCCCACTTTACAGATAAAGAAACTAAGTCACAAGTCAAATGACTTGCCCAAAGTCACAAAACTAATACATAGCAGGCTGAGTGGGTTGTCTGACTCCAAATCCAGCATTCTTCCTGGTGGACTTTGCTACCTCCTAATTTAATCAGATCATCAGCACCCATTTATTATCCACCAGGCACTGCCAGGAACAACAAAAACTAATCACTACTTTCAAGACGCTTATATTCTATGGGGATAGGGAATGCTTCATACCGGGAGATGGGCAGTGAGCACATGAAGAACACGAACAAATGAGGGGTTAGGGGAGGTGCTCCTCGAGCTGTGCTCAGTAGGAAACTAAGTATATGAAGAGGGAGAGTGGAGGAGCCAGCCTGATGGGAGACAGCCAATTCAAAGGCATGGAAGTGGGAAATAGACCCACCTCCTATAAAGGGGAATGATCTTTTTTTTTTTTTTTTTTTTTTTTTTTTTTTTTTTTTTTTTTTAGCAATAGAAAAGGAAATGCAAACCACTACAGTATCTTTGCCAAGAAAACTCTCTAGACAGCATTAGTGTGCTAATGCGACCATGGGTTCACAAAGAGTCAGTTGGGACTAAACGAATGAACAACAAATCTTTTTACCATCTGCCTCCCGGGGCTGCTGTTGTCAGTCTCCAAGTGCCATATTAACCAGAGCATTCATTACCCTGCCCACTTCCTGCCCTCCAGCTGCCTGGTTGCCTAGGAAGAAAGATAAGACACACACACAGATAACAGACAAAATAAACCAAGATTGGTTCCTCGTAGGGAAAAGGGATGCAAACAAAACCTTGGAAGATGAAGAGAGGAGGCTATCTCAGGAGGTGGCACCTTTGATGATCCTTGTAGGGAAGGATTTTAATAAACAGCTAGGGGAAGAGGGGAAGTGCCATTTCCAGGAGAGAAACAACCCGAATGACAGCACTGAGATGCGGAAGCACAGGCCAGGCTGAGGAAATGCTAAGGCTCTCAGGCTGGTTAAAACAGAATTCACAAAGGGTGCTAGTGTCAGCTCAGGTGGAAAAGATTGTGGAGAGTCTTGCATGCCAACCTAGGGAATTTGGAATGCATCCCTGGAAGGTCTGGGCCCATAACCCTCTGGCTCCACTCATCCACCTCTGGGACTTCTCAGACCCAAACTGCCCCTCCTTCTATTAGAACAGAAGCCCTCCAAGGAGGGCTTTTGTGTTTGTACTCCCAGTGATTAGCACAGGCATTGGTACACAGTAAGCACTTAGGAAATGCTTTTTCATTCACAATTAATCTGGCAGCAGGGAGGCTATTGAGGAGGCTTTTGCAAGGGTTAGAAAAGGGGTGATGAAGCTCTGAACTAGGACTGAGAGGATGCAAATGGAGAAGAGGGAACAAGTATAAGACACATTGTGGCAGCAGATGTGATAGGACATGGACAGGAAGTGACAGAATTCATAATATTAATAACTGAAAGGAGCCCCAAAGGTCACCTAACGTCTTTTTGTTATTGAGGAGGAGACTGAGGGTCAGAAAAGGCAAAGGATTTGTCCCAAGGTTGCAGAGGTTAGGTTGTTAGAGATAGGATTTGAACCTAGGTGCATTTGCCTTCACCTCATTTATTCAGATATCATCTGAAGCCTGGGTGGCCTAGGAGGAGAATATTGACATTGACAATGATAGAAAGAAAACATGGAGGAGGAGATGGAGGAGATGTGGGCAAGGGTGGGGGCACATTTTGGCCATGGTTGAGGTTTCAGTAGATAAGATGTCCTGGAAGTGATGTCCTATGGGCAGTGTGAGATACAAGGATGGAACTCAGGAGAGAGGTCAGAGCAAAGTAAGGCTCTGGGAGCTGTCCATGGTAGAGGAACTGGTCATGCATGAGCTCATCAAGGGATAAGCAGGTCCAAGATGGAGTCTTGAGGAATGTGTCCATGGCATCAAAGAATTTAGGTCAGCCAGTCCTACTCGCTCATTTTACAAGAGGAAACTAGTAAGCAAAGTCAAGATTTGGACCTAGGTCTTCAGCTCCAAATCCAGGTCTGTTCCACCATACACCAGTCTCTCTGTCTCTCTCCTCGTTGTCCAAGAGGGCCAACTGCTGGAAAGAGCCACCCCTATTGCCCCTACCCCGCCCTTAGATGGTAGAGTTACAGGCTGTACATTCTGATGTGGGCACGCCATGCTGAGCGGTGCTGTGGCAGTGTCTTCCATGTCACACAATCAAATCCATAGTTCTTAAGAGAGACCTTGAGAGTGTCCTTATATCGCTTCTTCTGACCAACATGTGAATGCTTGCCCTGTGTGAGTTCTCCATAAAATAGTCTTTTACAAGCTTATGTTTTGCATTTGAACAACATGGGCCTCTCATTAGAGTTGCACTCTCTGCAGTAGAGTCTGAATGCCTGGCTGTTCAGTTCAAGAAAGGACCTCAGTGTCTGGTATCTTATCCTGCTGCCCAGAAAGCACATAGTAGGTCCTTAAGAAATGTTTACTGACTGGCTCACTGCCAAAGGAGGTAGTGTTGCCTTTTACTTAGTATAAATAGCTATGTTAACAAGGACAAAGGAGTTTTCCTTTGTGACAAGTAGTAAGTATCCTTTCTTGTTACAGTAAGCACCTTTTCCCTTCTAAATGGTCTTCCTGCTCTGATCAAAACCATTTCTTGCATTATTCTCCTGGGCCCAAAGTAGCTTGGGAGCTAGAGAATATATAAAGGTCAGCTGTCAAATTATCAGGCACACATTTCCATTAACTGCTGATGGGGTGTGTCACACTCAGAGTATAATAAACTGCAGGAAGACCTGTTTCTGTGGTTCAAGCTCACTTGTTGGCATCAGCTAGTCCAAGAAAATTCCTGCAACAGGATTAGTGATGAGAGGTGATGAACCCAAGGTGCAAAGGGAGGCAGACAGCTTTAAACTTACTCTGTGTGTTCATTTGTTTTTTCTTTTACTTTTCTTTTTAGGGGGAAGTTGGAGGGAGAGAAAACAAAATGCTTGATGATAAAAATGTAAAGCTTAAAAAAACATGTTGGTCATATTCTATAGAAATGAGGTCCCTTTGTTCCTACTAAGCAAGTCCTAGTCATTGCCCAACAATGGTGCAGGGGCCAGCTTTCTCTTTTTAGAATTGTCTTAATCCAGCAACAGACTCTTGGCAGTGTCTAAAGTGTCAGGATCAGGGAACTAGTGCTCCATTCCATTGCCTGCTACCTCATTCCTGAGGGAAAATGTGATTCAGTCATTTCTGACTCTTTGTGATCCCATTTGGGGTTTTTTTAGCAAAGATCCTGGAGTGGTTTTGCCATTTCCTTTTCCAGCTCATTGTATAGGTGAGGAAACTGAGGCAAAAAGAGGTAAGTAAGTGATTAAGGTTGAATTTGAACTCAGGAAGATGAGTCTTCCTGACTCGAGGCCCAGAGTTCTATCCGCTGTGCCATGTAATTCCAAGAGCCCCTCCCACTATTCCCTTTCTTTTACCGCTTCCTAAGGTGGCAAATGGATATAGAAATATTAAGAGTGGTGTTCCTGTAGTATTGCAGTCACATTTTAACAATAAACATTAGTTAAGCACCTATTGAGTATAGCGTATTATGCTAAGCATTTAAAAAGATATAAACTTTAGATAAGATAGGGTTCCTGTCCTCGTAAAACTCCATCTGTAAAGGAAATGAGACATGAACATAAAAAACTCTAATATACTATATGACATGTCAAGATACCAATATTGCATTGTAAGAAAAATACTGACAAATAGGCTCCACAAAGTGAGGCAATTGACATGAGAGACTTAACCCCATGTCACAGAAGGAACAGTTAAGGAACGAAAAATGCATTCCCCAAATTAGAGACCAGGGATGTGTGTGACCATCTTCTGTCTTAACCATCTGAAAGGCTGCCCACAAGAAAGAGGAAGAAGACTAACTGAATATGACTCTAGAGGGTGGAACAAAAGAAGCAGGGGCTCAGAACTGGTACTGTCCAACAATGGACTACACCATCTTATGAAGTATTTAGCTCTGTTCATTGGCAGTATTCTAACAGAAACAGGTGATTAGATGTTGGTCAGGGATGTTTTAGAAAAGGTTTCATGCATCAGACAAGAGGTTGAACTAGATGACCTTTAAAATCCTGGAAGGCAGGAACAGTGGCTAAAGCACCCATCCTAGAGTCAGGAAGACTCATTTTCCTGAGTTTAAATCTAACCTCAGACACTTATTAGCTGCATGAACCTGGGCAAGTCATTTCACCTTGTTGACCTCACTTTCCTTTTCTGCAAGATGAGCAGGGAAGGAAATGGTGAATCACTCCAGTATCTTTGCCCCAGAAAACCCCAAATGGAGTCACAGAGAGTTGGATACAGCTAAACAAGAACAACCAAATCTGGAAGCTGGAGATCTTAAGGCTGGAGCTTTATGGTCATAGTTATGAGAACAGGGTTAGAAAATTGTGACCTGGCTTGTGAGAATTGGCACTGGGAAGGTGGGGTGGTTAGAATAGAGAATGTACATGGTGCAGGTTGGGGTCAGCAGGGTGTGGTCAGTTCTAGAACAGGCATTTTGCCTGGGAAGTGTGGCCGGGCAATGAGAGGCAAACCCCAAATTTACCATTTGCTTTCTTTCCCACTTCAGTCCCTAAGAATGAGAAGGAGTTAGTGGGAGGACAGAATTGATTTTCTATGGTATGACACAAGACTATTAACCCAGAAGGGAATACTTAAAGGGGCCATGATTACTGTCTTTGACTATGTGAAGGGCTGTTAGGGGGAAGAGAAATTGGGCTTGTTCTGTGCATATAAAAATGGCACTAATCTAATCCATTTAAAAATTACTATGATTTTTTGAAAATCAGATGAAAAATGCTGAATTCCCACTTAACATCCCCTGAGACCTTTAGTAATTGAGATAAAGAATGTGTCTCACTCAGCTCCTAAGTGCTTCATCCCAGTACAAGTTTGATTTTTCCACCCTTTCCACACTCTGGCTGGAGAGAATGATTCCCTGTAGATAACTTGCATCACTGAGAGAGTTCAGGAGGAGGAAGTTGAGAAAAAGTGAGGGGTCAGAGTGGTTCATAGCTCTTGTGCTCAACTGCACTGGGAACAGATATACCCAGAGGAAGATGTGCTGAAAACTCTACTTAGTAATGAAGTTCTGTGGGCCTATTTCTAAGAACAACTTTTGGTTACCCTCTAGATCTGCCTGTTTCCTCTGCCTCCAGCAGATGAGCTCTCTCCTTCACCACCATCAAACCTGAGGATATGACAGCTTTGTTGGGAAGGGGAGGGTCAATTCCAGTGATCAGACATCTAGAACTAATAAGGACCTTAAGAAGACATTATGTCCAAACCCTCATTTTAGAGAGGTCTTACTGGCTCCCAAGTCCATTGCTCTATGCATTTATACCCTGCTGCCTTGTTTCCAGCATCTATGCACTCCACCTATTCGTTTGTTCAACAAACACTTAAATTTGGGGGGATATTTTCTTTTCATGTAATTTATTTCCTAATATGTCCCTTTCCTTTCCCTCCTTAGAAAGTCTCATAACATGTAAAAAATATATATATTATGATGATTAAAAAGGTTAGAGAGACATTGTTTCTGGATAATTTAGTCATTTTGTTAATAAGGTCAGCACATTTATTAATAAATGCATGATTACTTGAGTGTCTCTTAGAACAAACACCCCTCCTTTTGGTGGGCTCCTACTTTCTGTGCCCTTTGAAGAGTAGGTGTTCCTGAGAAGTACCAAACAACAATGAACTTCTAGGTCTATATCCCAAAGAGATTATAAAAATTGGAAAAGGACCCACACATACAAAAATATTTATGGCAGCTTTTTTATGATGACCAAGAATTGGAAATTGAGGGGGTAGCTATCAATTGAGGAATGGCTGAACAAGTTATGGTATATGAATGTAATAGGATGCTACTGTTCCATAAGAAATGATGAGCATGTTAAGGTTAAAAAAAGAAACTGATTTAAAATAATTTCACATTTGATTACTGAGAAAATTCATTTTAAGTACTTCTCCTGCTGAGGATGAACAACTCAAAATGGAGAAATTTTCCATGGAAGCTGTATAGATACTTGAGTTAATTTGTAGCTGGGGATCTAACAGAAGTCAGCAAATTATTTCCTGATGACATTAAAGAGACATTGGATACTTAGTGTCATTCTTGTGGGATTATAATTTTGTTGTGTTTGTCCTTTGTTTTTGAAGAAGACCATGACATCAGAGAAATGATGACAAGACTTGCACTTGACTTTGTTTTGAATGAAGGAGGGCTGTGCCAGATCACCAGCCTCACTTTCTCCTCCTGAACCATCTGGATCCAGTGACCAGATATTCATCAGAATGACTCGAAATGGCCCAGGACATAATGGGAGACCTTGGCCTTTTTTGGCTAAGGCCTATTAAGGTGCTCACTTAGAGTGAGGTGATACCCACTCAGTGAATAAGCCTCCTTAAGAAATAATTAAGGGGGAGGAGCCAAGATGGCAGAGTAGACTCACTGTATGCTAGCTCCAAACCCACAGCCCATAAATTTCCTGTAAAAAAAGCTCCCCACAAATTCTGGAGCAGAGTAAGCCCCACACCAACACAGTGGAGGAGATTTCCATTCCAGAGAGCCCTGGAAAGCCGTCCCCAGGGGTCCATCACGCCCGGACAGCAGAGCCTACCCCTGCGCTGCCCTGGCCATGCAGCCCCAGGGGAGCGGATATGAGCAGGCTTCAGGGACGGAACCTCCAGCAGCTGCGAAGGTCCCTCCACCCACAGGCGCTACAGGTCAGTGAGAGAGACTTCTGGGCTGGCCGGGAGGGGAGCAGGGTATCTCCGTGACTCGGGCCCCCTCGAGAGGCAGTGGCAGAGGCAGCAGCCCGGGAGTCCCAGAGCAGAGGCAGGAGCTCAGGCCCATTACTGAAGGCCTCTGCATAAACCCCCTGAGGGAACTGAGCTCCATGTGGTGGCCCTGCCCCCACCCGAGCACCAGAACTTAAGCTCACATTGAATAGCAACCATGTTCTCCGATGAAAGCCCTGAGGTTGGGGAGCAGCATTTAAATCTCAGACCCCAAGCACTAGCTGGGCATATCTAGGTGGGGGTGCAGAGGAATCTCAGAAGTCAAGTAACTGGCTGGGAAAATGCCCAGAAAGGGGAAGAAAAATAAGACTATAGAGAGCTACTTTCTTGGGGAAGAGATGTTTTTGCCTCCTTTCAATTCTGATGAGAAAGTACAATGCTTGCCATCTGGGAAAGATGTGGAGGTCGGGGCCTCTGTATCCCAGACATCTCAGGTGGGTGTCCGGTGGGCTCAGGCCATGGAAGAGCTCAAAAAGGATTTTGAAAATCAAGTTAGACAGGTGGACGAAAAACTGGGAAGAGAAATGAGAGAGATGCAAGAAAAGCATGAAAAACAGGTTAATACCTTGCTAAAGGAAACCCAAAAAAACGCTGAAGAAAATAACACCTTGAAAAATAGGCTCACTCAATTGGCAAAAGAGGTTCACAAAGCCAATGAGGAGAAGAATGCTTTCAAAAGCAGAATGAGCCAAATGGAAAAGGAGGTTCAAAAGCTCACTGAAGAAAATAGTTCTCTCAAGATTAGAATGGAACAGATGGAGGCTAATTACTTTCTGAGAAACCAAGAAATCACAAAACAAAACCAAAAGAATGAAAAAATGGAAGAGAATGTGAAATGTCTCATGGGAAAAACAACTGACCTGGAAAATAGATCCAGGGGAGACAATTTAAAAATTATGGGACTACCTGAAAGCCATGATCAAAAAAAGAGCCTAGACATCATCTTTCATGAAATTATCAAGGAAAACTGCCCTGATATTCTAGAACCAGAGGGCAAAATAAGTATTGAAGGAATCCATCAATAACCACCTGAAAGAGATCCAAAAAGAGAAACTCCTAGGAACATTGTGGCCAAATTCCAGAGTTCTCAGGTCAAGGAGAAAATATTGCAAGCAGCTAGAAAGAAACAATTCCAGTATTGTGGAAATACAATCAGAATAACACAAGATCTAGCAGCTTCTACACTAAGGGATCGAAGGGCATGGAATAGGATATTCCAGAAGTCAAAGGAACTAGGACTCAAACCAAGAATCACCTACCCAGCAAAACTGAGTATAATACTTCAGGGGAAAATATGGTCTTTCAATGAAACAGAGGACTTTCAAGCATTCTTGATGAAAAGACCAGAGCTGAAAAGAAAATTTGATTTTCAAACACAAGAATGAGAAGAAGCATGAAAAAGTAAACAGCAAAGAGAAGTCATAAGGGACTTACCAAAGGTGAACTGTTTACATTCCTACATGGAAAGACAATGTTTGTAACTCTTAAACTTTTCAGTGTCTGGGTAATTGGTGGGACCACACACACACACATACACACACACACACATGTACAAGTGTGCATGCACACACATACAGGGACAGAGGGCACAGAGTGAATTGAATAGGATGGGACCATAAAGAAATTAAGGTAAATGGTGAGAGAGAAATGTAGTGGGAGGAGAGAGGGTGAAATGGAATGGGGTAAATTATCTCTCATTCAGGAGGCAAGCAGGAGACTTTTTAGTGGAGGGAAAAAGAGAAGAGCTGAGAAAAAAACCATGAAGTTTACCCTCATCACATTCGATTAAAGTAAGGAATAAAATGCACACTCATTTTGGTATGAAAACTTATCTTACAGTACAGGAAAGTGGGGGAGAAGGAGATAAGCAGGATGCGGGGGATGATGGAAGGAAGGGCAATGGGAGGAGGGAGCAATTTGAAGTGAACACTCTTGGGGAGGGACAGGATCAAAAGACAGAATAGAAACAATGGGGGGCAGAATAGGATGGAGGGAAATTTAGTTAGTCTTACACAACATGACTATCATTGAAGTCATTTGCAAAACTACACAGATATGGCCTATATTGAATTGCCTGCCTTCCCAAAAGGAATGGGTGGGGAGGGAGGGATGGGGAGAATTTGGAACTTAACGTTTTAGGAACATATGTTGAGTATTGTTTTTGCTACTAGGAAATAAGGAATACCGTTAATGGGGAATAGAAAGTCATCTGGCCCTACAGGACAAAAGAGAAGATGAGGACAAGAGAAGGGAGGGATGATAGAAGAGAGGGAAGATTGGTGATAGGGAAAATTAGAATGCTTGGTGTACTGGGGTGGGGAGAGGGTATAAATGGGGAGAAAATTTGGAACCCAAAATTTTGTGAAAATGAATGTAAGAAGTTAGATAAATAAATTTAATTTAAAAAAATAAAATAAAATGATCTGAAGAAAGAAAAAAAAGAAAAGAAATAATTAGGGAATGAGCCCTTTAATGAGCAAAAGAAAAAAAGTATATAAGTAAATCAAGTTGGGAGAGAAAGAGTAACAGTTACTATTGATAATCACTCTGAAGCCAGGAGGGTGCTGAAAACAGGCATTAAGTGGAGTTTGGGCAGGGAGCAATTGTTGTCCAATCTATGGGCTTCAGAGTACACTGGGTTAAGATTTTTGGTAAAGAGAAAGAAAGAAGGAAAGAAGGAAGGAAGGAAGAAGAAGAAGAAGAAGAAGAAGAAGAAGAAGAAGAAGAAGAAGAGGAAGAGGAATAAGAAGAAGAAGAAGAGGAAGAAGAAGAAGAGGAAGAAGAAGTGGAAGAAGAGGAAGAAGAGGAAGAAGAGGAAGAAGAAGAAGAAGAAGAAGAAGAAGAAGAAGAAGAAAGAAAAAAGAAAGAAAGAAAGAAAGAAAGAAAGAAAGAAAAAAGAGGAAGAAACAAAGGAAGAAACAAAGAAAGAAATCTAGCCAGTAAACCCAAGTTAACTGGGCATTCTGTGGCCAATTTTACTGTGATGTTGAAATACATTCTTAATCCCTAATACTTGCTTCATTTAGTGACAAATGTCTGTAGCTTATAAAGTTTCCATTTTGATTATGTATTGCTTGAAATACAATAAAAATAGAGTTGATGTACATATTAAAATTAGGGCATTGGGGCACATGATTTCGATCACCCAAATCTTGATCAAAGAGATTTATCAATTTCCATATCACTTGTCTGATGAAAGGAGATTCACTATTTTCCCAGACCTGTCTGAGCAATTAGTGATCTTGACTTGGGTAAATCTTTAGGAGAGGTTTCCCACACTGGTTGGCTTCTGGATGAGGGAATAGAAAAGGAGGAAAACTTTGATCCTGATTCAATAATTAGTTAGTAAATACAAGAGAGAAATATTCATTTCTCACAACATTCAGCAAAACTAAACCCATCAAATTCAAAAGCTGTGTTCCAATGTAATGGAATACTATTGTGCCATAAGAAATAAACAGACACATTTTCAAAAAACGCAGAAAGACTTGTATGAACTGATGCAAAATGAAATGAGCAGAACCAGGAAAACACTGTACACATAAGATGATCAACTATGAATGACTCAGCTTTTCTCAGCAACACAATGATCCAAGATAAGTACAAAGGACTCACGAAGTAAAATGCTATCCATATCCAGATAAAGAACTGTTGGACTCTGAATGGAAATCAATGTATATTTTTTCACTTTTTATTCTTTCTCATGTTTTTTTTTTCTTCTGATCTATTTCTTCTTCCACAACTGTGATGAATATGGAAATATATTTTACATGACAGCATATGTATAAACTATATCAAACTGTCTACCATTTTCAAAAGAAGGGAGGGAGAAAAATTTGGAATACAAAATCTTGTAAAAATGAATGCTAAAAATTTTCTTGATACATAATTATGTGGAAAAAAAATAAACTACTATTCAAAGCTGTATTCCATCTCCAAGGAATCCACACACACCCCTTTCCCACAAGGAAAGGAGCAAAGTATATTTTCCCCAAATTTTTTTGGAGCCATGTTTGGTCATTACAATTACACTGTGCACAGTTTTCATTTTTTTGCTATTGCTAAACAGGTATTTGTTAAGCATCTACCTCTTATATCACCTACTTCATGGGGTTTGAGAAGAGCACACCATAAACAGAGCATGAAATAAATGGAAATTCTGATTGCGATGTTGATGGAACCCATGCAGATGTTCTAAGGTTCCAATTCACCACCTGGAAGTTCTAAGAGTGGAGGAAAGACTACTTTTGGCCATGTGTGACTGAGACGCTTGTACTGTGTGACAAAAAACTATCTCTCAGTTGGCTTTTGATCTGGACGGTGTAATAATGGATGGACTGACAATGGGAGATGGTGAGTTTCTTGAGCTGTACTCAGATGTGCAAAGGGGCTACCAGCCTCTTTGTTTCTCACTCTTGCTTTCAGTCTTGAAGAGTCAGAACTGTTTAGCACATTGGGTCCTGTGACTTGGGTGGGTGAAGTTGTAGCTACCTTGATATCCACCTACTTCAATGCAGCTATGAGCACATGGTTATCTTTGCCCTTGTTTTTTTTTCCTGATCTTAGACAAATGAGCACCCCATGATGGAACATGTCCAGAGGCAGTGGTAACCTTATGCATGTGAGTGAAGACAGCCCCTACCCAAGCCTCTAAGCAGTCCTCTGGATTTTAAGGCCAAAGAAAAGAAAGGGTGGTAGTGAGACTGGTCATCCCTGTTGTATAGCCATTGGATTCCAGCTCAGCAGTCAATTAGAGAATATTCACTATAAGCCCCTGAGTCATCAGCTATTCCAACTCACTGAGCCAATTAGGGGATTCTGGCATCAGAGAGGCAAACTTCTCAGTCACACATGGCTAGAAGCAGGCTCTCCAAAGCTTCCAAGTGATGGACTAGCAGCAGACAGAGAATATCTATCTCCAGATGCTCCAAGGCATGGCCTCTATATTCCAGTCCATACACCTTACATTAGTCTCATCAATCACCAAGCAAGCATTTATTAAGACTCTCCTATGTGCCAGGCACCACTCTCAACACTGGGAATATAATACATTATAATGGGGAAGGAAGAAAAAGATATATTCAGAAATATATAAAGAAAATAAATAAAAAGACAATTTTCCAGTAAAGTCATAGAATCACAGGATCTCAGTGTAGGAAGGGACAGCAAAGATCATCTGGTCCAAGCTGTACATGAACAAGAATCCCTCTAATAATAAATGACATTCATAGAGTGCACTAAGGTTTGTAAGACATGTCATATCCATGATCCCACTTGATCCTCCCAACAACACTGAAAGGTGGGTACTGCCATCATTATGTTCCATTTTATAGATGAAGAAGCCAAAGCTGAGAGATGCTAAATGAATTATTCAGAGTCACAGAGTTTGTAAATTTCTGAGGCAGACTTTGAAGGCAAGTCTTCTTGATTCCAGCTCCAAGGCTTTATTAATCATGCTATGAAGATCTATACCAAGTTCAACAAGTGTTCTTCACTGTTTGTTGGAGGACTTCCATCAAGGGAGAGACCACTACCTCCAGAGACAGCCCATTCCACTCTGAGGCAGCTCTCTATGGGAGGTGGTTTTCCTCATAGGAAGCCTGAATTTGCCTCTTTGCAACTTCCACCCACAAGTCCTCGTTCTTCTCTCAGGGACAGAGCAGAACAAACCCAACCTTCCTTCCATGTGATGGCCTCTAGAGAGCTAAAACAAGCTGTCTCTTCCTATCCTTCACTCCCACTTTGACTCTGGGGCCTCACAAAAGCCTAAATATGACCGTGGCTTGAAGACTACACCAGCAGAGCCCAAACTCTTGGAGGTTCTACCAAGTCAGAAAGGCTTTGGGTTTAGGTAACATTTATGGTCTGAGAACCAGCCTGGATAAGGTTAGAGGCACATTGTCATGTTGGTGTGAGGGAGATTGTTTTTTACTACAGAATTACATAAAATTATCTACTGAAGAGCAGGGGATTGCTAACAGCATTAGTGGAAAAAGTGTCCGCACCAATAAAATCGTAGCTTACCAACTGATTATGACATTCATGCCAGATCCATCACCAAATCCTGGTCACTGAGAATGTCATTGTCACATTTAAGAAAGAAAAAGGATCCTCCAAAATAGGTGTTTTGTGTCCCTCAGGCAGTCAAGATACAATCTTAGGTTGCATTGAATTAAGAGACATGCATAGTATCCCCAATAATCCTGCCATGTTCTTCCCTTGTCATACCATGTCTAGAAGAATGTGTTCACTTCTGGGTATCACATTTTAGAAGGACATGGGTGATTTGGGGAGTATCCAGATAAGGGTGACTGGAATGGTGGGGATGGGAGGGGAGAGAGTCCAGATCATGTCATATCAGGAGCACACTAGAGAAGCTTGTCTCATTTAAATGAGATAAAACAAGGGGCACTTGGTGGTTGTCTTCGGATATCTGAAGGACTTTCAGGTTTTCCTGTGGAAGACAGAGTATCCTTTGGGTCACAAAGGGCAGAGTTAGGACCAACGGGGGAGGGAGTGGTCATGAGGCAAATCCGGCTTAATGTGAATGGGTTTCTAAGGAAGTGGCAGGCTTCCATTGCTGAAAGTCTTTTTTAAAAAATTAATTTGTTTTCAATTTTCAACAATCACTTAGATAAGTCTTAAATTTTCTCCCCCTCCCTCCCAGAGATGGCATGTAATCTTATATGGGTTCTACACATATATTCTTATTAAATCTATTTTCTCATTAGTCATGCTGCATAGAAGAATTAAAATGAAAGCCTTCAAACAATGATTGGTCAACCACTCATGGTGTGTGTTGTAGAGGGGATTCTTGATCAGGTGAGGTTTAGAAGAGTGGCCACTGAGGTCCCTGCTCATTTAAAATCCAGGATTCTTCCTTTGGGACTACAATCTCAAAAAAGAAGTTGTGTTGCTATCCATGGTTCTGAAGCTAGCATCTGGTTTTTCCAGCCCACGTTGCAAGTAAATGGAATATAATCCCATTGAAAACCAATAACAGCCAGGGCTATTTGGAGCCTTTTGTAGTAATGGGAAGGTCAGGCCAACAATGCTTTCTCTCCCCCACCCCCCCACCCCCAAAATCAGCAGCTCCATTAAGTACACAGCAGCTTGATATGGGAGAAAGAACTCGTTCCTGGTCAGGATGAGTCAAGAGACCTGCATTCAAGCCTTTCTGAGACCTGTGACTTTGGCCAAGTCTTTCCCCTCTTGGGCCTTGGAATCCATATGTCAATAGGAGACATTAATATCTATACTACCTATCTCACGGGGTTATTGGGTTGTGAGCCCTTAATATAAATGTGAGTTGTTACAAATGAGCAGGTATGGAGAATTCTGACCATCAAGATGTATCAATGATCCCAAATCCATTAACTAAAGAGCTTCATTATTTTAA
Organism: Bettongia penicillata ogilbyi; assembly: GCA_023548195.1. NCBI lineage: Eukaryota > Metazoa > Chordata > Mammalia > Diprotodontia > Potoroidae > Bettongia > Bettongia penicillata. Next base: position 4,992,392 of record JAJHZJ010000154.1, on the reverse strand, counting down.
TATAAATGGACACAGGGTAGGTGTCATTCATGCATGCTCTCTCATCTGTGTGCCCATGGTCCATAGTTACCAGGGATGAATTTGCAGATGGTGGGGGAGGGGAATGATGCATAGAGCCACCCTTGTGGCAGATAACAGGAAGAAACAGGGTGCACAGAATCCTGACTATAGAGAGAGTGCACAGCTGCTACTGGGTGTGCCAGCATGCAAGGTAGTTATCCCCAAAAGAAATCTATTTCACTGGATGCATTTAAGTACAAGGTCCCAGAAGGTATTCCATAGGTCTGGCACCCTAACTCATCACCCTCACCCATCTTGTTTAAAGTTTCCATCACCTCTTTTTTGGGATGTGATATCCTCAGGGAAGGGATGCTTCCTGCCTTGATCCAATTCAATAAAGTTATTTTTCTTCCTAATTCAAAAGTCAGACCAAGTCATTCTCCTCCTCAAAATATTTTCTATAGCTTCTTCTTACTCCCAGGTCAAAACATCAAGGCCCTTGGCTTGGTAGAATCAGAGGCTCAGACTTTGTGAAGTACAACCCTCTACCTGGTCCTGGAGTCCCATCTACAACACGCTCCTGCTTCAGGTCTATCAGGAATGGGGAACTCACTATATTAGACAGCTCTTTGTGATTTTTAGCCAAAATTTTCTCTCTTCCCATTCACTGACTTACAAGCATTTCTTAAATACCTACTACTACCACTACTGTGTGCAAACAGTTGGCAAACAAAGATTAAAATGAAGGAATTCTTGACCTCAGAGAATTGGCATTCCCTCCACTGATCCTAGTTCTGCCTCCCAGAGCCAAGCATGACAAGTTAATTCTTCTGTCATGAGACAGCCCTCGAGATGCTCAAGCATAGCTCTCATGTATTGCTTAAGTCTTCTCTTCTGGTTTATGACTCTAATTTCTGCCGAGCTCAAGGTCATAGAACAAGCTTCCCACCCAGAGGCTAGTAAGTCTCTGCTTCCATTAACCCTGACATTTTCAACCGGCCAGTAAACAAATACACTAAAGATTCTTCCACCTTTACATCTTCGAAGATCAGTAGCTCATGTCTCTCCCTCCAGTGACCTAATGCACAGTGACAATTGATTAGTACTTACTTGTGTTGATGATACAGCTTTTCCACAGATTAATAAGAGCCAAGGGAACATTCCTGCTGTCTCTAATATCATACCAATCCCATGGGATCAGTAAAAGCCTTCATTTTATTCAAAAAGGAAAAGTTCCCCATATATTTTAAACACAGCTTTTGTCACTGGCGGGGGCCAGGGGGAAGTATGCTCTTCTGCCCACACCATCTCCTAGGGGCTGTCTTTCTACCCACAACCCCCTTCCTTCACTTACAAAAGGAACTGAATCATGAGACCATTCCAAAAACCAAAGCAAACAAACCTCTGCTCGTTGCACCAAATATTTCGCAGTGACCCTAAAGGAGATTCCAGGTTTAAAAGACAAGAAGTGCAAGTAGAGCAAATGAATCAATTTAGAACAACTCCATTCATTTATGAATTAAAAAAATCAACCAAAAAGGATACAAATTGGGGGCAGGGGAAGCATGCAACTGCTTCTGCAGAATCAGCATGATAAACAGCCAGAAAAATATTCTCCTGAGGACAGCCAGAGGCAATGGAGTTCCAACCCTATACCACCTAGACTGGGTCTTTTATACCTCAGGAAATAAGGAAGCAAAATGCACCTGGAAAAGAGCAGGCTGGGCTCCAGAAAACACATGGTGCTCTTACCACATCTACATAATAGGTCCTTAATTAATCCTCCCTGAATTGAACCAAATTTCACTGGATGCCATGAGTAGAATCCTATGCTAGAGGTGAAGGGAGATAGGAAATTTAGACAACATGGGGTCCTTTTCACCCAGAAACTTGTAATATAGGAAAAAAGTGATCCTGGTCCACTTTGTACAGCACATAGAGATTCACAAGATGTTTTAAAGAAATGATCTGTCTCTCCTTACAACAACCTTAAGAGGAACATGCTTTAATTATATTCCTTTTACAGATGGTGGACCTGAAATTCCAAGTGATTTTGTAATTGCCAGGGGTCACATTGCTAGTAAGTATCTGAGGTAGGACTGAAACCCAAGTCTTCCTGCCTCCAAGTCCAAGACTCTGTTCCCTGTACCACCTTCCTTGGGGAATCACATCATAGGAGGAAGGTGGGAGGTGGGGAGAGGAGATATTCTAATCCCTATCTATGTCTTACATTGGTATAAGACCCTGGTCTTCAAAGGTGGTAGGGATAGAGAGGGGTGCCAAGGTGCTGTGGAAGAGGATCACTTGGGTTCTCTCCTAGTGTCAATATTTATCTCTTCACTCCCTGGAAACTTCATGTTCCCAGATAACATTCATAGAAACCATCAGGTGCCCTGCCACTTTCCCCCATCCCAACCCTACCAGCAGCTCTACCCTATTGACTTTCACTGACTAGGGTGGTTCTTTACCCTTATATTCCTTTAATATCTGATGGTATTTGCTCACTAACATGTGATTGATTTGCTGAGTACCCTTGTAATGAACAATCCATCAATTATTAAACCCTTGCCCATGACATAGAACAGCCTGGCACAGTGAGGGGAAGTGTATGACCCTTCCCTGGGTTTCATGTAACTCAGAGAATTCCTGTGACCCTTGGAGGGTCCAGCTCCAATGTGAACAACCCTGGCCCAACATCAACTCTGCCATTAACTCACTGCATTATTCCAAGCAATACAGTGCTCCCCTCCTCCTTCTCATGCCCTCCTCCATAAAATGAGGAGTTTGATGAGATTTATTTCTATGTTCCCCTCCAGTTCCTTCCAGCTTGGACATTCTGTGTTCTTTGTGCCAAGGCCCCTCCCAGATCTGACATTCCCTGTTCTAAGGTCTCTCACAGTTCTGATATTCCATTTTTTTATGTGCTAAGAACCCTCCCACTTCCAATATGATATGGTCTATATTCTAAGGTCTCTTTCAGCTCCAACATTCCAGGTTCTATGTTCTAAACCCAATCCAGATCTCATATGAATTTTCTGTGTCTTAAGGTCCCTTCTAGCTTTGATCTTCTATGTTCCATAAGCCAGCTTCCCTATCGGTTCCAACCATTTGAGTGCTGTGATTGCTAAATCAGAGGATGGCCCTGAAAGGCAAGGCAGCATCAGTGATGGACAGACAAGTAACAGTTCTGATGTGTCCCTGGGAGGTGCCCTTGAGAGTCGGGGACAGTGTCTCATAGCTCTTCATTTCTCCTCCAGGACCAGAAGGTGACAAATGCCAGATACACAATATACCTCGACAGTTATATGTGCCCTTGCTCGTGGGGTTCTCTCCAGGCTGGCGGGGTAGCTGCAGGCATGGCAGGAGACTCCCTCTCCTCTGGGGAGTGAGGAGTAGTCGGGAGCCCTAGATGCTCAGGGTGGGAGCCAGGCATCCCTGGCCCAGGCTGGATTATTCTAATGACCCGGCTCCACTCCCCCTGTTGCCAGCTGCTGCACGTCCAGGCCAGACCCCAACAAACTACGCCCATCCCAGTTCTGCGAGCAATGCAAATGGAACATGTGCTCCCCCAAGGCAGGATTCATTTCAGGCCAGATGCTTTTATTGCATAAACACTGGTCTCGTCTTTGAATTTAATCCAGGCTCTCCATCTCTGCATGCCTGACCGGGTCCTCGTATTTATTTTCATGTTCCCAGCCTTCGCTGAGCCGACTTCTATTTGCTTTTCGTTCCTCTGCCTCATTTTTCAAGCTCCAACGTTCCCTGAGAGTCTCTCATTTCTGAGAAGCATCAAACCCTGGTCTGACAGGGGTTGATCGCCCAGTGAGGAGTAGGATGCTACCCTTCAGACCCAGACAGCCTCTGCCTTTCATGGTTACCACCCAAGGACACGTCAGGAGTGTTTCTGGTCCATCACTGGAGATGCCTTGCCTTCCAAGGTCATCCTCAGATCTCACTTCCCTCAGCCTTCAGTATGAAATGGGGGGATTGGACCCACAGACATTGAAGGTCTCTTCTAGCTTATACTTCACAGCTCTAGGGCCAAAATGGACCTGGGACACCACCTAGCCCAAAGCCTGACTTTACAGGAACAAATGAGATTAATAGACTTGTCAGTGTCACACAGAGGATTATATGGAAGACATGGAAAGGACCCCAGAGGCCAAGCCCAGAGAGGATGGATAGGAAGCATCAGAGGTGAGATTTGAACTCAGGTCCTTGGACTTCAAAGCCAGATTATTTTAACAAAACAGGACTGGGAGGTCTTACAAAGCTAGAGAGAGTTATATGAAGGCATGTTGCCAACCCAGTGGCATATCCGACTTCTAGAGACCAAGAGGGTCTGAGGATTGTGTAATTGGAAGGGGACAAATTGGTGGAAAAGAGCTGATGTCATAGAAAGAGCCCAGGAGGAGGAGTAAGGCAGCTGGGCCGTGAATCCTGGCACCAATCCTTATCAGTTCTCCAACCTCAGCATTTGTGTCCTCACTCCAGACACACACGACCACTTGTTCGCAGCCTCCCTAACTCGGCCTCACTCAGGCTCTTCTTGAAGCCTCCCAGCAAGGAAGAGCCCACCACACCTTCCAATAACAGAATGTCATCTCCTTTAGGGGAAGAGATGGCTTCTTTTTTACCTCTATGCCCTCAGCATCTAGCACACAGAAAGTGTTCAATAAGTGTACGTTAGTGGACCAATTGCCAAAGCAGTACATCATTCTCATAAAGCCTTTTCTTGCAGATAGCTGAAATCTGAGTCTGGAAATCCCATATCTAGCCCTGCTGGTGCTGGTTTCTCCCTCTGGGGCCAAGTGGACTCACAACAGACCTACCAAACCTTCCAAGTCTTCTCTCCTGAGGCTAAACATGCTGAGTTCCTCCAGCTGTTTTTCCAGTGGCATGAACTCCAGGCTCTTCACCAGACCCTGGTCACTTTCCTTTGTCTACTTGCCAGCTTATTCATGTCTTTCCTAAACGCTGGCACCCAGAACCGAATGCAGACTCCAGAGGCAGCCTGACAAGGGCAGGGCCCAGCAGAACCATCTGTTTCCTCATCCTTGGCACCACTATTCTTAGCTCTTTGGGGCTGCCATGTTGTACTATTGATTTGCATTGAGTCTGTGGTCCCCCAAATCTTCTTCATCCAAACTGTTGCCTAGCCACACCTCCCCCACCTTTTACTTGTGAAGTATCTGAGCCAGAGCTTCAATATCTCCCACAGAGGGTTGTTGAAAGGGGTATAACTAGTCAACTTCAAAGTACCAGATAAATAGGATGCTTTGTTTCCTTTGTGTTCTCTCAAGAAATAGAAAAGCTTTATCTTTTAGTCTGGCCTTGGGTCTTTCCAAGCTTCCTCCCAAATCACCCCAAGTTAGCAGTCCCAGACTTCACCTATCTGTAAGAACATCCCTGTCCTGGCTCCTGCCAATATCCTTTCCTTGGGCATCTCCAGGATGGCACCAATCCTGCAGCCAAGGTTCATGTTCATGGTCATGATGTGACCCTTGACATGGGGGTGGGGCCATGGCCAGACTCTGTGGATCTACATGGACCGGATTCAGTCTTAAGGGAACAGTTGGACCCCAAAGGAGTAGGGGTGTTCCCACACCTTCTAGCTCATTCTGCCTCTAACCCTGAGCAGAGAAATTGTCTTAAATTCAGTTTAGATACGACTCCTAGATAGGGTCTCTCCTAAAAGCCCTATCCTCCAGAAGAAGTATTAAATGGACATACCAAGTAAGTATCGGCGAGAGGGAGGTTCTTTATTTTCTTCACCACAAAAGATATAATTAACTCCCCCAAAAGTCCCAAGTGCATCTATCCTCCATTCCCATTAGAGGCTCTTGGGAGGGAGAGCTAGACGGTGCTTGGGAACAGATCTTCCCTTTCCCGTCAGCTCTGAGCCATCTAGGCAGCTCACAAGATTCACATCTTCCAGTCAGTCATGTCTTCCGTGCCTTCAGATTCCAAGTGATCTCATCACTGGTAGCCTTCTCTCCTGAGATGTCCTTGCAGGAAACACCTCGTGCCAGGCAGCTGGAATTGACTTAAGAACCCAAGATCTCTTGAGCACAGGAGCTGACCACCAGGACTTCCATGTCTCAGGTTCACCAGGTCAACAATGGTTGTACTGTGCTTGGGAACACAAGCAAAAAGCAGAGGAGGCAACCCCGGTCTTGAGATCTGCTCTCAGGCTCTGGTGGGGGGAATAGTGAAGAAAGACAAGGGGGACTTGGGGGAGCTGCCAGAAAGATGTTCAAAAGGGAAGGACATGGGATTGGGGGGTGGGGAACCTTTCTATGGTTTCTTATAACTTACCTGGGAAATAAAGAAGCATCTTCAACCACGGTAGAGTCTGAGAACTTGGGTTCAAATCTGACACTTATGATTTGAATGCTGTTGGGCAAGTATTTAACCTCTCTAGGCCATTAAAACATGAAAGGATTGGACTTTTAGGTCTAAATCTATGAATGTATGGGCCCCCAAGTCCAGGGACTTACCAAGGGCTAGTGGCTTATGCATGAGGCCCAATCCATGCCCCGCTACATGGGAATGACATCTCGACCAATTCCTGCCACATTGACATCAGCCTTTGTTTGGGCATGGCACTTGATCTGAGACTTGCTAGTCCACATGTCACTAGCTCCTTGAATTCCTTCATCTGGGAGTACCTACCTGGAATAATCGGAGGGGGTCAATAAGGCCTTGGGTCTGGTCAAAGGGCCTTGTAGATGGTGACACTGATCTTGGGAACAGAGGTCCTGCCCAGTGCTAAAAGAAGATGTCAACTATGAAGAGACAATCTCCAAACTGTAAAACTCTCTCCCATTCACTCATCCCACCTCCTAGAAGAGTCGGGGTGCCTCCCAACACACAGCCCCAGGTCACAATCTTTTTCCCTGTCCTCTTCCCTCCAATGCTCTTGTTTCTCCACCCCCACATTCTTCCCTATCTGGAAGACTGTGTTTTGCATTAGTCACACCTGATGGGCTTGATGACCAGGATGGCAACCACACATGCTCCTAGACTTCAAACACCTCTGGACATCTCTCCTACCCCCAGCATGCACAGTATGCCCAGGTCACCCTGGAGATCCACCACTGTCTATATGCCCCCCAAACCTGGCCAGATCCTACCTACTAACCAGTCTCCAATCCATGAGGTTACCATGCGACTGCCTTATGATGATCACTTGAAGGAATTGAGGATATTTGCCTGGGATAAGAACAGGATTGGCAGGATGCAGATGCAAGAGTTGGCTTAAATGTCATAGAAAAAGGGAATGGGTCTGTTCTTCTTGGCCCCAAAGGGCAGAGCCAGGAGCCATATGGAAAGATAGCAATAAGACAGATTTAGGTGTGATGTCAGAAAGAACCTGCTCACAATGAGAGCTGTGCCACAGTGGAATAGCCTGCCTAGAGAGCAGGTGTCTCATTGGACAATGTAATACAAAGAATTCTTGCTCAGACATAGGCTGAACTGGAAAGCTACTGCATTCCCTTCCAACTCTGAGATTCAGGATTAATGCAATGGACCCTCTATGAAAATGAGGGCAGAACAATCTTCAGGCAGAAATCAAGGGAATAAAATGTGTAGGTGACTTAATTATTGGATGTCTTTCTGATAGCAAGGAATTAATCGGTAGAGAAGATCCTGTAGGAGAGAGAAGGCTCTGCGATTGGTGACCTGGGGAGAAGAGCTGGCCTTCACAAGTGGGAGACTGCTTTCTCCCCGATCCAAGGGGACAACAGATGAAGATGCAAAGGGATTTTAAAGAACAGAGGAAGAGAAGAGGGAGCTCCATGACAGATGGCCTCTATTTCTCTCAGTAAAGTAGGGGGTTAGGAACTCTGCTGAGAAAGAGGGGAAAGAGGTTTGGTACAAACAGCAATCCAGATCAGTCCAAGAGCGAGTTTGTCTGTGCAGTGGCGAGGGCCCATGTGAGGGGAGATAAGGTGAATTTATAGTGGACCCTGTTGGCATGGTGGGATGAATTCCTACAGCAGGCTTCAGCAGCTTGGTCGTGTGAGAAGAGAAGGCACTTGGTGGGCATCATATGGGGATGAGCACATGAAGGTTGGTAGGATGAGGGGTCAGGACAGTGAAGCTGGCATAGTGATGCCAGACTGGGAGAAAAGGGAGGAAGAGAAACATGTGCTACTGCACACACAGTTCCCTTGGGTGGGGCTGTGTCTTTACTCTAGCTGCCCCAGAATGAAGACTAGCTGGTCTCAACATCACCAGCATCAGAAGCAGCTCTGATACTACCTTCGAGAAGCCTGCTTTCTACATCTGGCACACAGTACAGAAGGACAGCAGCTGCCTCCAGCAAAAGACTAAATCACTACCACCCCAGGGTGATGCTACTCTGCTATCAGAGTGGCACAACTTGGACACACTTGCCCCTTGAAGCAGCACCCTGCATGGAAGCATGGTCACCTGCTACATACCCCAACCAATGCAAGTAGAGGTACCAGCGGCCCCTTGCCATGCCCAGCTGTGGTGGCACTGGGGCTCTGTGGTGCTCACTGCAGTGAGCTCCCAGTCTTACACCAAACACAGTTGCCTGGACTCCTTACCTCTCCCAAACTGTTCCATTGAGGTCATTCCATTCTAACCCTGCCTATATCCAGTCTGCCTCCCTCCACTCCCCATCGCATACCTCCCAAGTCCTCTCCCTTTCCAATGTTCTCTGTGACTCTGCCCCATGCCCCTGATGATGCCTTGCACCCACTATTCCCACTTCCAGCTCTGACCCTGCTCACCAACCCAGGCTCTCTACCTCACCCTGTGTCCAAAACCTTGACCAAGCAGACCCTTGGCCACAGTCCCATCCCTAGAGATTTCCTTCCTACCTGATCATAAACCTCATTTCCAAACCATATCTTGATTCCTTAACCCCAATAACAACATGTAGTCCTCTAGGATCCTCTTGAAGACTTCCAATAATGGTGAAATCATATCCTGGCAAGGTGGCCCATTCCACTTTGGGACAGTTTTCCCGACACCCAGCTGAAATCTGGTGCCCTGAGCCTCTGCCCACCCCCACCCCTGCCATTCCCCATCCGCTCACACAGAAATCCTAGCTCTGTCCTCTGAACCCAAGCCCATCCCCAGGATTCCTATATGAAAGCCTTTTATATATTGGAAGAGAATTCCATGTTCCCCAAACGCTTCACTCTTCTCCTCTCTGGGCCCAACACTCCCTTTTCCTTCAGCTCCTCAAATGCCATAACTTCCAAGCCCCCTCTCCATCCTGTCCCTTCTCTCCTGAATCACACCAACTGTTTACTGCCCTGTCTGAAGAGTGACCTCCAACTGGACATGGGGCTCCAGATGGGCTCTGCCCAAGGCTTCTGAATTCCAGTGTCTCTCCTCCGTTAATTACCTTCCATTGGCCCTACATAGAGCTCACTGTGGACAAACTTGTTCACAGGTTGTCTCCCCATTAGACTGGGAGGTCCTTGAGGGCAGGGACTGGCTTTTGCCTCTTTTTACATCCCCAGCACTTAGCACAGTGCCAGGCACAAAGTAGGCGCTTAATGTTTGTGAACTGATTGAAAAGGTGGCAGGACTAAGGCCTCCCTCATTCTGGGCCTTTCATCACAATTCATGCAGCCAAGGATAGAATTCATGTTCTTGACCACTATGCACAGAGTTGAGCCTGTGGTCCACAAGAATCCCCAGATCTTTTTCACTTATTGTCTGGGCATGCTTCCCCCCTGTGCCTAGGTTTAAACCTCAGCTTTGATATTTACTCTCTGAGTGACCTTGGCCAAGGATTCCTCTCTCACCTGGGCCTCAGTTTCTCTCATCTGTAGAATGAAGGAGTGGGACCACATGGGTTCTGAGGTCCTGTGTAGCCTACAATGCTTCACTGCTCCCAAATGGATTTCCTTTTCTTTGATTCCACCCTAATCTGCTAATATCCTTTTGGATTTTGACCATCATTCAGTGAAGGAGCTGTCCCTTCCAACTTGGTATCATCTGAGAACCTGCCAAGCAGGTCACATCTCCCTCTACCTTAGACACTGCAGGGTCAAGCCAAGAGGCAGTCCAGTGGACTAGGAGTTCTGACTCTGGTCTCATTTGGAGACAGCTGCAATAAAGGCCCTGCCCCAAGTCCCCTCCAGGCACTCCAAACAACGTTGCCACAATTCTCTGTGAGTCTACCAGCCAGGCTATTTGAATCTGTACTAGAATCAAGGTGGAGTGCAAAGAGGCCCTGGAAATCTGCATTAGAATGTGGCTCCATTATCCACTTCATGTGTGGAAAGTTCCTTCCCCTCTAAGCATTTCAGGTCCCTCCAGCACTAGGCCAGGAGCCTAGGAGTGTATCCTAACTCCTCCATGAGCAGGAATCTTCTCTCTAACATGCCTGACAAGTGATCCTCCAGGAACTGGCCTGAATGCTTCTGGTCCTGGGGAAACCACTCCCACCTCCATACCTGCTTCTACCTTTAGTTAGCTCTAACTGTCAGGAAGCTAGGGCTAAGGGTCTCTGCCTTTCCAGGCCTCCCAGAATGAATGTGAGATTCTGTGGAGTGTGGTTAGAATAAAGAATGAGGCACTCTGGTTACACATTCACACTCATTATTAGGGGTGTCAAGGAGAGGGCTTGGGCTGGCTTGCAGGTCCCTCTTCCTGCGGGCCTGTGACTTCAGGGTTTCCACTCGATGATCTTGGTAGCAATCTGGGCTGCCCGGCTCACAGCCAAGACTGGGCTGTGGATCAGCGCCTTGAATCTGTTCACTTCTTTGAGCAGGTCTCGACGACCCTCAGGAGCCTCGGCCAGCATGGTGAGTGCTTTGATGGCATTCAAGCGCACCTTGACTACGTTGATGGACAACAATTCCAGCAGAAATGGGATGGCTCCTGCATCCAGGGCAGCATATTTGCCTATAAATGAAGAGAAACACATGGTGTGCACACACAGACACAAAATCTCTTTATACTCCCAAGCAAAGATTCACACACACATACCACAACACACCAACACACCAATACGTTAATTTGATTCGCAAATATGCAGCCATACAAGGAGCAATATATTAACACCCAGGGATGCAAACCCAGAGCCAAGGCACACACACAGACACCCAAAGATGCCCAGAAATACACAAGCAGATACATGTAAAGCGACACACAAACACACAAAGGTACATGTGACATGCACAGATGTACACACAAAAGCACAGATGCAGAGCGACAAACCATCATACACCTTGGAAACTAAAAACCTAGGAAGATGCAAATGTAGACACATATACACACAAACACACAAAAAGTAAGTTTAAAACATAAATAAAATTTAAAAATCATAAATTTTTTTAAAAAATTCATAAGATTAAAAAACACATACAATGCACACATATATACTGAGAGATGCACATCCAGGTCTGTCTAGGTTTTCTACTGGTGTGGGGAACCTGCGGCCTTGAGGCCCCATGTGGCCCTCTAGGTCCTCAAGTGCCACTCCAGCCTAAGCTGCACAAATAAGCAAACTTGAATCTTCTGTCTCACCACTCCCACAGTAAATATGGGGGTGGGGGCCTGGGAAGAACAATGAATATGGTATCTAGTCATTTCATTGAGCCCATACCTGCACCCCAAAGAAGCCCCAGACCAGAGATATGGGGTGTGAGAGATAGTGAGGAATCCAGGATCACTTATTCCTAGGTTGAGAGGATTAGGAGGATGGTGAGGCCCTCAACAGGGAAGGCAGGAGAGGACAATTCAGAAGCCCTGGGTGATAAGTGGTTAAAATGGAGACAGGCTTCACTTGGTCACTTCAGTCCCAGAGCAATCAGGACTCAGCAACTCCACAAAACAAAAAGAAATATTGTACAAAGTCAATGGATTGAAAACATACACAGTAACTACTTTAAAAAACACTAACCCAGAAAATAAGTGGAGAGGCCATTTAAAAAGTATCCAACTCCCTAAAAACCACAACCACACAAAAATGCTGGATACCACATTTCATGAAATGACAAAACTTCCCAGATCTAGAGGGCAAAGGGAAAATAGGGAGAATCCACCAATCATCTGCTGGAAGAAAGCACACACTAGAAACACATAGAAATTAAAAAGGAGGGATTCAATTGTGGAGTTTACAGATCAAACATAATTCCGTGAGCAGCCAGTCAGCCAACGAACATCTGCTAGGTACTTATGCGCACCGTGCACTGTGCTAAAGATCAGAAATACAGAGGAAAGCAAAACCTATCCATGCCTCAAGGAGCTCACAACCTAATGGGAAAGGCAACATGGAAGTAGCCAGCCACAGACAGATATAAACCAAGTAGAGAGAAGGTGATCTCAGAAGGGGAGGTGCTAATAGCTCGAAGGGAAACAAGGTGAGAAGGTGAAAACTTGAGCTCAGTCTTAAAGGAAGCCAAGGAGTACTAAGATGTAGAAATGAGGAGGAAGAACATTCCTAAAGGGGAGAAGAGATATACAAGAGAGCTGGCAGGAATGGCTAGATCCAGTAGATAGGTAGGGAGATAGATTTGTAGACATAGATGTACAGGTATTGATATTTATGATGAAGAAGATGAACATATTTGTAGGCAGCTGGGAAGGAACCAATAGACAGTGAAAGACTGGAGAGAGACGGACAGATAAACACAGAGGCAGACAGAAATAGAGAGGAGAGAGAGAGTGACAGAGAAAGACAGAGAGAGAGAGAGAGAGAGAGAGAGAGAGAGAGAGCGAGAGGAGATAAGAGTAAGGACAGTGTTGGAGGAGATGGGAGGATTCAGAGTGTTTGTAGAGGTCTTGGCAAGGAAAGAGAAGGGCTACCTTTTCCTTTGGCAAAGGAAGAAAGAGCTGGTGGAAATTTATGAGATGAAGAGAGGACAAAATAAATCCATCAAAGAACATGAACTTTTTCTGTGCCATGTGATCACTCAGAGGGTGAGGGGCAGTGGATGTATGGTAGGCTTAAATAATGACAGGGTTTGTAACAGTCACTGCAAAGAGCAGGGTAGGGAATTCATTAGGAAGAAATAGGATTGTTTTGCTTCAGTGAGGGTCCAGTTGAGATTGTAAAACATACATTTGTGGGGGACCCAATCAGCACCGTTTCATGATTTCCTTTTATTCCATTCAGCAATGCATGAATAGGAGTGAAGGAAATGGACAGAATGAGCAATTCAAGGTTGGCATTTGACAAGGTTTGGCTAGAAACAGGATGAAGGGGCAAGGGACTTGAGAGGAGAGGAAATGAAAGAGTTTGATTTATCAGGGGGTTGAGATAGAAAGGGGAAGAGAGTGTAGCTAGTGATGGATGGCCCAAGAACTTGGGAATGGAATGGAAGGATACAGTGGTGGAATGATGGAAGGAACGAAGGATATGGTGAAGATGAACAGGGTTATGGATGAAGAAGGCATAGGGAAAGAGAATGGTAAAAAAAATGGAATGATCTTAGATAAAGAAATTTTAGAATCCATATTCTATATGGAAGTAGAATACTTGTGGCTGATGAAGAAATAAATGGTATGGCTTTCTCAATGTATAGTTTCTGTGTTCATCCTTCATTGCCAAAGAAGACCATGCCATCAGAGAAATAATGACATGATTTGCACTTGACTTTGTTTTGAATGAGGGAGGGCTGCGCAGGTCACCAATCTCACTTCTCCTCCAAAGCCATCTGAATCCAGTGACCAGATGGATGACTGGAGATGACCCAGGATGAGGCAGTTGGGGTTAAGTGACTTGCCCAAGGTCACACAGCTAGTGAGTGTCAAATGTCTGAGGTGAGATTTGAACTTAAGTCCTCCTGACTCCTGCACTAGTGCTCTATCCACTGCACCTCCCAGCTGCTCTATGTATAGTTTAGGTAGAGTGGAGGAGTAGGTCATGGAAACTGAATAGATTGAGGAATTTGGAAGTAAGAGAGCATCATTATGTATGTTGAAGTTCCTTTGGATGAGAGGCAAGAGTTGGGATAGACAGAAAGACCGAAAGACCGAAAGCCAGGCAGTGAACTCATTGAGGGAAGAAGAAAGGAGAATGTCCCAGGGATTGAGAGATAATGGCTACCATGATCCTAATTAGGTGATAAATTTTGATGATGTGAACCTCCAAAGAGAGGGCATTGCTGTATGATGGTGATATGGAAGTGGTCATGGGAAATAAGGAGTATGTTGGCACCCCTCCTCCCAAGACAGGTGAATTACCAAGATACGAAGGAAAGTGTGGACAGTACTAGAAAGGGTGACTGTAGGCAGGGAGAGAGGAGGCGAATGTCATCGGAGAGACCCAGGCCTCGGTGTGCCAGAAGATTGAAAGAATGAGAAAGGAAGAGATTTATGAAAAGAAATGAATTATATATAGTCCTAGAAAGCACAGGAATTCAGAAAAAGCAAAACACAAAGGCTTATACTCAAGACTATGTTATCCTTCTGTAGGAGAAAAACTCAGTACCACATCTTCACCAAAGTCTGTCAGACATAATGTATTGATATGTAAACATTTTTGCTTTGAGAGTGATGTCCAAATGAGCAGCTTCCCCCATTAAACGCATTCTTCTCTGACCTGTGCAATGCACGCTTAACGTTTATAATAACCAAAAGTCAGAATTCCAAAGAAAGATAAAGTAGAGGTTTAAGTGCTGGGCTTGTTTCCCTGTTTGCTTTGTCTACACTAGGGGGACATTAACCATAACTGAGCTACACCCTTGGACATGATCTGTCCTCCTGGTTCCCTCTTTTCGACAAGTCCAGCACAAACATGTGGATTACTTCTTCATATTCAGTCCACAATAAAGTAAGGGACATTTCTGTTGGTTAACAAAAGGATATTCCCTCCATCAAACCACTGGCTCTGATCACTGTGAACAACTAAATGCATACCCTATCTTGAGATGATCCTTGAATTTAGGGAGTCAACAGAGGTTAAGAAGACCAGATCAAAGACATTATGCACGCATAAATTCCTAATACTTCATAATACAATTGAGGTCATGGTGCTCCATTTCTTCCACATTCCTCCCTTCTGTGCTGAGCACAAACTAATTCTAGGCACGGTTTCCATTAATTCAAGAATCCCATTCCCACCTTGTACTCTGGGCTGCCACAGATCTGTAGCCTCAAAGGTTTGGTACAGAAGATATCAAGCTCTTTGAATTTTACCTTCAATACAGCAGATGCAGCAAAATGATTGGATGAAGAGAGGAGCCATTCCAGAGGCATGATGAATTGCACAACAGAGGACAGGCACTGTTCTGTGCCTGTGGCAAGTGACATTAGTGGGGTACAGAAAGCTAGGCAGTGGGTGGAGACAAAAGCCTGGTGACTCAAACATACTGGACTCTCCAATCCTTCAATCTCCTAACAGTAGGATTAAGAATCATGATGGTCTGATGAAAGGGCAATCAGAGCTTAAAGGGTACCATTAGGCCTCTGCTCTGCCGGTCACTAAATTTTCTGATGCCGTTGGCCACAGCCATTGAAAATGGATAGATTGATGCTATCAACTGATTATTCCAATATATTATAAGAGTGTACTTCCTATTCTTTGTCCAACACAACAAGTCTTATACCCTCACTTCTAATCTATGTGTATCCTGCAACTAAATGGTTGTGAAGGCCAGAAAGTCCACAAATTCCCTATTCCACAGAAAATACTTAGTGTTATTCCAGGAGCATTTGTGAATTGACAAGGCTCTCTCAGGAGGTTGGTCCTTCCTCCCATCCATTATTACATTGAGGACTACCCTAGCCCACAGGAATCCTCCCCAGGGTCCCCATGGGTCTCCAAGTCAGGACCCAGACTCTTTTAATAGGGTGACAGGCATGGGAGATGCGTGGTGAGTGGCTACATTCCCAGACTGAAAGCCTTCAGGGATATCTCCAGGCCATGGGTCAGAAGAGATTCCTGATTCATGACATGCATACTGTCAGGTCAAGAGCAGTGAGTGAGGCTATCATCTAGAGTCCCTGGGTGGGGCCATAATGGGTGGCCATTCAAAAGCTTCTGGAACTCAGAGCAAGTTCTGTACTACTGGAGTGTTTCTCTCATTAATAGAAGTTCTCATCTAGTTACCTCCTACATAAATCAGGCAAGATACTCTCAAACCCCACCTGGATATGATTTAATTGGGGTCCTCTTCAAAGTTCAAAAGGGAAGAGAACTATATGATGATGGTGAGGGCAGATGGATGAACCAAATAAGAGCTTATTGAATTTGGGACACGACCATGTTTGCAGACAACAGGAAACCAGCCAGTAGTAAGGAAGAAGTAGAGGTGATAGAGAAGTTAACCCTAGAATTCTGGGGAAAAGATCTAGTCTTCTGAAAACCTTAATTGCCAGTAAAAGTAGAAGTTGGTAGTAGACAGTTGGGTCATGCCATAGTACAAAGAGCACCAAGTCTGGAGTCAAGGAGACCTGAGTTCAAGTCTGACCACAGCCACTTGCTAGCTATGTGACCCTGGACAAGTCACTTCATCCTATTTGCTTCAGTTTCCTCATCTGTAAAATGAGCTGGAGAAGGAAATAGCAAACCACTCCAGCATCTCCACCAAGAAAACCAAATGGGCAGGGAGGAGCCAAGATGGCGGAGTGGAAAGACTCACATATGCTAGCTCCGAACCCACAGCCCATAAATTTCCTGTAAAAAGAACTCCTCACAAATTCTGGAGCAGAGCAAGTCACATAGAAACGCAGTGGAAGAGATTTCCATTCCAGGGAGCCCTGGAAAGCCGTCCCAAGGGATCCATCATGCACTGGACAGCAGAGCCCACCCCTGCGCTGCCCTGGTCGCTTGGCCCCAGAGGAGCAGATCTGAGCAGGCTTCAGGGACAGAATCTCTGGCAGCTGCAAAGGTCCCTCCATCCACAGGTGCTACAGGTCAGTGAGAGAGACTTCTAGACTGGCCGAGAGGGGAGCGGGGTGTCTCTGTGACCCAGGCACCCTCAGGAGGCAGCGGCAGAGGCAGCAGCGGCAGCCCGGGACTCCCAGAGAGGCAGGCAGGAGCTCTGCTCCATTACCAAAGGTCTCTGCATAAACCCCCTGAGGGAACTGAGCCCCATGTGGTGGCCCTGCCCCTACCCGAGCACCAGAACTTAAGCTCACATTGAATAGCAGCTGCGTTCTCCGCTGAAAGCCCTGAGGCTGGGGAGCAGCATTTGAATCTCAGACCCCAAGCACTAGCTGGGCAGATCTAGGCAGGGGTGGAGAGGAATCTCAGAAGTCAAGTAACTGGCTGGGAAAATGCCCAGAAAAGGGAAGAAAAATAAGACCATAGAAAGCTACTTTCTTGGAGGACAGATGTTCCCACCTTTCATTTCTGATGACAAGGAAATATTCTTACCATCAGGGAAAGACGTGGAGGTCGGGGCCTCTCTATCCCAGACATCCGAGGTGGATGTCTGGTGGCCTCAGGCCATGGAAGAGCTCAAAAAGAATTTTGAAAATCAAGTTAGACAGGTGGAGGAAAAAGTGGGAAGAGAAATGAGAGAGATGCAAGAAAAGCATGAAAAACAGGTTAATACCTTGCTAAAGGAAACCCAAAAAAATGCTGAAGAAAATAACACCTTGAAAAATAGGCTCACTCAATTGGCAAAAGAGGTTCAAAAAGCCAATGAGGAGAAGAATGCTTTCAAAAGCAGAATTAGCCAAATGGAAAAGGAGGTTCAAAAGCTCACTGAAGAAAATAGTTCTCTCAAGATTAGAATGGAACAGATGGAGGCTAATTACTTTCTGAGAAACCAAGAAATCACAAAACAAAACCAAAAGAATGAAAAAATGGAAGAGAATGTGAAATGTCTCATGGGAAAAACAACTGACCTGGAAAATAGATCCAGGGGAGACAATTTAAAAATTATGGGACTACCTGAAAGCCATGATCAAAAAAAGAGCCTAGACATCATCTTGCATGAAATTATCAAGGAAAACTGCCCTGACATTCTAGAACCAGAGGGCAAAATAAGTATTTAAGGAATCCATCAATAACCACCTGAAAGAGATCCAAAAAGAGAAACTCCTAGGAACATTGTGGCCAAATTCCAGAGTTCTCAGGTCAAAGAGAAAATATTGCAAGCAGCTAGAAAGAAACAATTCCAGTATTGTGGAAATACAATCAGAATAACACAAGATCTAGCAGCTTCTACACTAAGGGATCGAAGGGCATGGAATAGGATATTCCAGAAGTCAAAGGAACTAGGACTCAAACCAAGAATCACCTACCCAGCTAAACTGAGTATAATACTTCAGGGGAAAATATGGTCTTTCAATGAAACAGAGGACTTTCAAGCATTCTTGATGAAAAGACCAGAGCTGAAAAGAAAATTTGATTTTCAAACACAAGAATGAGAAGAAGCATGAAAAAGTAAACAGCAAAGAGAAGTCATAAGCGACTTACTAAAGGTGAACTGTTTACATTCCTACATGGAAAGACAATATTTGTAACTCTTAAAACTTTTCAGTATCTGGGTAGTTGGTGGGACCATACACACACATACACACACACACATGTACACATGTGCACGCACACACACATACACACATGCATGCACATACAGAGACAAAGAGCACAGAGTGAATTGAATAGGATGGGACCATATCTTAAAAGAAATTAAGGTAAACGGTGAGAGAGAACTGTAGTGGGGGGAGAGAGGGTGAAATGGAATGGGGTAAATTATCTCCCATTCAGGAGGCAAGCAGGAGACTTTTTAGTGGAGGGAAAAAGAGGAGAGCTGAGGGAAAAAAAACCAAGAAGTTTACCCTCATCACATTCGACTAAAGGAAGGAATAAAATGCACACTCGTTTTGGTATGAAAACCTATCTTACAATACAGAAAAGTGGGGGAGAAGGAGATAAGCAGGGAGGGAGGGATGATGGTAGGGAGGGCAATGAGAGGAGGGAGCAATTTGAAGTGAACACTTGGGGAGGGACAGGATCAAAAGACAGAATAGAAACAATGGGGGGCAGGATAGGATGGAGGGAAATACAGTTAGTCTTACACAACATGACTATTATCGAAGTCATTTGCAAAACTACACAGATATGGCTTATATTGAATTGCCTGCCTTCCCAAAGGGAATGGGTGGGGAGGGAGGGATGGGGAGAATTTGGAACTTAAAGTTTTAGGAACAACTGTTTAGTATTATTCTTGCTACTAGGAAATAAGAAATACAGTTAATGGGGAATAGAAAGTCATCTGGCCCTACAGGACAAAAGAGAAGATGGGGACAAGAGAAGGGAGGGATGACAGAAGAGAGGGCAGATGGGAGACAGGGAAAATTAGAATGCTTGGTGTATTGGGGTGGGGGGAGGGGACAAGTGGGGAGAAAATTTGGAACCCAAAATTTTGTGAAAATGAATGTAAAAAGTTAAATAAATAAATTTATATTTTTTAAAAAAAAGAAAACCAAATGGGGTCACAAAGAGAATCCCTGTAGCCCTATATTGGTTACATTATATAAAACATGCATTAGAGTTAAGACAACCAAGTGCTATGTGAATTATATAGCTCAAGCCAAAAAAAAAAAAAAGGAACCATTTACAAGAGTGTCAATAAACAAGAATTTTTTTTAAAAGTTCACTGGCTTGTTCTTAGCACCCCAACCTAAAAGTCCAACTGTCTCTAAGCATTTGTGTTTTCCCCATATTGGGATGCATAGTCCTTGAAATTAAATCATCTACCTCTCCCACCTAGATACTCTAACTTGTGCCAGTCAGACGGCGGTACCCTGGCAGCATTTGAGAAGTAGCAAACTGCTAAAGAAAGGGTCGTAAAAAAAAAAAAAAAAAAAAGAGAAGAATCCCAGGCACAGCCTTTACAACCTCCCATCTTCTTCTTCTCCAGTTTTAGTTTCTGGAATGAAATAGCAGTAGCATCCCAAGCTGCTCAGATCACCAATACCAGCATCTATGGCTTTCTCTCCTCTCTCACAAAATGCAGTGATGGCAGGATTGTCATCAGTGGGGTCAGTTTATACATCAATTGTTACAGGCACTTTGCATATCAATACAGACACCTATCCAATCCCTTCTTAAAGAACACATTCTCCAGATGATTAGATCATAGATCCATCTAAAAGATAAAACATAAAAGAACTTATCACCACCAAGCTAATAACTTCAGTGCAGGTGAATGCATCTCTGGATCACCTACAACATGGAAGAAATCCTCCATGCTTGTATCTCCCAGTTTTGGCCATCCCTGCTGGTTGGGTTCAGAAATGGCACAGAGGGCTTATCACTTTTAGTGTCATTGCTAAAAAGGTAGGAGGACATCCTTGGCTCACAGTCAAACATCCAGAACACAGCCCTACTCTGTGCTGGATAGCAATCTAGCAAATGCATGATTAAACCAATTTGAGTTGCTCAGTCCTCAAGGCTTCTGCCATATCCCCATATTCATTAGCTGACTAGCATTTGTGGATAAAAATAATGAGAAATCTCAAGTCTCTCCAATTGTCTCTTCAGAGAAACTAGATGGTTTCTGAAAGAGATCTGTATTTCCTATGCCCCTTTCAGCTAAGCTAATGGGCCACTCCTTTCCAACGCCCCAGATTCTCCTCACTGCTCTTTTGACTCTGGAACATTATATAAATTCCTTAAGGGTTGAGTGGGAACCATATACATTTTGTATCATCTTTCAGTAGAGGTATAGTGGAGCTTGCCTTGTCCATGTCCCAATTGCCCACCATGGAGGGACCCTACTTCCCAATGTTTCCCTCCCACGTAGGCAGTAGGAGGTTCCTTTGATTGGCTGCAGAGCTGAAACAAGCTGGAGCTTTGTCTTTAAAACTGACCAGACTAAATTGGACCCTCCCTTTCCCGTGTGCTCCCAGAGGGTGAAGATCACTCACAGTCCCCTACAGTGTAGATGCCATGAACTGAACCAGGAGGAGGGATACCTTCCCTACCCCCTCCTCTTTTAACCTGGCTCCAAGAAATGGGTCTGTGGGTATTTGGCTTCACTGTGTGTTGTCTGTCCTCAGTTTCAGCTGCTGGCATCAATCCCCACTGGGCCTGGGAGTTTGAGCCACAGTGCCCTTGGAGATCGCAGATGGGACTGTGCGGCCAGCCAGCCTGGCAAGGCAGCTTGGAGAAGCCAGGGAACCTGATGACTCCAGCCTCAGGAGGATTCTTCTCTATAGGAACTGAGCTAAATTGCAAACCTAATCCCCTTCCTCTCCCCAGAGACTGAGGTGATGTGGGGGAAGAAGTCTGCATATTTACAATTACAATTTTGAAGTAAGTATTCCTTACTTCATTTTTTGCAAAAGCAAAACTTACTGTTAGTGGTTTAATGGCACTGGGGTACAGAGGACCCCAAGAACTCAGGGAACATTATGTGTGAGGGCTAGAGTCACTGGCAGAAAGCCTAAATACCTCAAGCCCTTTAACAGTCCCTGGGGGAAGGGGAGAAATGTAACATACCCTGCCTGGCCTTCAGGCAGCCAAGGCTGGGGGGTCCCCTTCACAGAGCTTTGCATCTCCACTGAGCTACCTCAACTACATTTTCATTTCATCCTTTATCCCCCCAGTCCCAGACTGATTAACCCAGATTAATTGTTCTCTCTCTCTGCTGATTTGAGATTTCACCACCTTGTGGGGCACACAACTGTTCATTTGTTAACCTAACGCTTCTCCACTTTCAGACAGGCAGTGCTGCTTCTAGTTCTTCCCCTCACCCACCCCTCAAATCTGTCTCTTTTGCAAATCAGCACAATTTTCTCAGTCAGGTTCCAGTACCACGTTCACATGTGAATGCTTCACCTCTGGAGCATAAACTACTAACTTCCCTTTGGGCGGCACATGGAGCATTCTTCAGGCAAAATTCCTCAAACCTATTGCAGCATTTTGTTACTAGATGATAAGAAGGGATACAGCAGGGCAGGGAGCAAGGGACAGAGTGCCAGTCCTGGAGTCAGGGAGACCAGAGTTCTAATTCAGCCTCAAACACTTTCTAGCTCTGTGTCCTTGGGCAAGTCACTTAACCCTGTTTTCCTCAGTTTCCTCATCTGTATAATGAGCTGGCGAAGGAAATGGTGAACCACTCCAGCATCTTTGCCAAATGAGGTCACCCAGAGCCCAACACAACTGAAACAACTCAACAAGATAAGAAGGGAAACAGCCAGGTGCAGAGCCTTTTTGCCACTATAAATCAGTTTTCTTACCTGCAATGACATGCTTCCCTCTAATGTTTCTTTCTAATTCCTTGAGGTGACTTTGCTTCTAATTAACCAGAAAATTCTATTCCACTAAATCATGCTGAATGGTGGAGTAGGTCAAGCTCTTCCCACAACTAATAAAGGATGGACCTTTCCTCCAACCTATCTGGCTCCCATTGACCCAGGGCACTGCCTTTCCCCTAAGAGGGAAGGAGACAAACTTCTTTCTCTAAGACATAGAGAAGGAAACAAAGGGAGATGAGAGCAATCCTTATAGGATGGGGATCTTAGGCACCAGATGTGACTACAAGTGGCCTCAGAGGCGTCTCCATGTTGGAAGTCATGGGGAAAAAGTTTCTAAAACTGACTTTATTCTGTGAGAGGCTGAAGACCTTTTTAATGAATAGATTTCATCAGAGACATACACCAAGGACAAAATCATCACTTCTGTGCCAGCAGCCAGTCAACCACATACCCAGACATCTCTGGAGTACACTCATCTTTTCAAGCTTAAAGCATCCTCCTGTGTGTGCTGTTCATTCCAGCTACCTCTATTCCACTGGTTTATGAGTCAAAAAGCATTCAGGACTAAAGTGGGTAAAATATGAGATTCTTGCCTCTCCTGAAACTGCTCTGTTTCCCATCCTGGAGGCTCCTCCAAAAGATGACATTGGAGACTTCATTCTGACTGTACTTGACCTGAGTGAGGAGAAACTGGACCTCAAAGCTCACTGACCTGAAGGAGGCTAACTCTGTCCCCACTTCCTCTGGGCACCCAGCCTTCCAAACAAGACCCCAGGATAAGCCTCACCCAAACAACAGGGGGCTGGTCTTATTCCAGCAGCACTGATGGCTATAGCATTCTTACAGACCTTTCCTGTTTAGTCAGGCACAACCAGTCCACATCAAAACACAGAATGAGTCACATACACCGCACAAGCCACCAACAAACAGAGTGGTGAGGAAACCAAACTTATCACCTCAGTTAGGTTCAATTTGCTATTTATAAAGCAGCTGGAGAGCCACAAAGCTGACGGGATTCCCTAAAGGGATGGGAGCAGTTAAGTTCGTGCTTACTAACTAGGCACTGGGGTCATCTCCAGTCGTCCCAATCGATATCCGCCCACTGGACCCAGATAGCTTCAGAGGAGAAAGTGAAGCTGGTGACCTTGCACAGCCCTCCCTCACTTAAACCCAATTCACTTGGAAGTCATGGCATCACCTCCCTGGTTTGAGAACGAAGGACAAATATAAAAAAAAAAAAACGAAACTAACTAGCACCATGAGACTTGAGTCTGACTTAATCTTAGACTAGTCCAATGCTCAAAAAGAAAGTAAAGAAAATGTCCTCTTCCTTAGGTCACAGCTCTGGGCCAATCCTGCTGACTTTGGGAGCAGATCTGGTCCAGCCAGAGGGAAAGTGGATTAACCCCAGACCAGGAAATTACATATATCCTGGCATGGATTGGACTCAACAGTGTGTAACACATTAGTGGCCTCAGAGATGGATATGAACAGATATACATGCATTGACAGACACCTCAGTAAGCCCAAAAGACTTGGGTCAAAACACAAAGTAGAAGGTCTTTTCTCCCACAGTTCAGTGATTTGGAAAGACTCCAATTCCAGCACTTAGTAGAAGCCAACATTGCCCTGAACTGATCCTCATAGAAAAAACTTGGTGGCCAACCGCCCAGACACATGGGGCAATTATGAAATTCCCCAGGAGTTTTTTCAGAGTAGAATAATCCAGTCTTGCTGGCTCCAGATGAAATATCACCCCTTAAGAGGAAAGGCCAAATCTGTCAGACAGACACATAAGCACTTCTGCTTTGAGAGAGAAAGGTCCAAGTGGATCAAGTTTCCCCTGCTAAGCGGTATTGTCTCTGACCCAAGCAAGCATATACTTCTATTTGATAGCAGTCTGAAATAGGACGGTGTCCCACAGTATGACAGAACAAAAGTACATAGCTTAAGTCTGGGACTTTCATTTTTGCTCTATCAGAGAAGCAGTTCCATTAATGTTTAGGGTGAATCCTTGGAGATGATTCTTTTCCTAGAAAACTAAAGGGTCTGCTCCAAGGTAAACATACAGCTTCCCTCTCATGATTCAATCCAGACAAACCAAGAGATATTCTCATTTTGTTCTGAGCCCACTGAGCAAGTAAATATGGACCTCCCTTGATATTGTCCTTGATTCTAGGGTATGAAGGAAGTTTAAGAACATTCGCCCAAAAACAGTTAGAACATTAATTCCTAATCCTTTATAACACAACTGAGGCCTTAATAGTATGTGATTCCATACTGCAACACTTCACAATATCCTACAGACAGTGTGGTGATAGGGAATGGACCTAAAACAAAAGCCTTCTAAGACTACCTGATGACCACAACTGATGGAGAAGATATGGGAAAAGTTGAACACTAATGCATTACTGATGGAGTTGTGAACTGATTCAACCATTCTGGAGATCAATTTGGAACTATACCCAAAGGGCTACAAAAATGTGCATACCTGTTGATCCAGCCATACCACTGCTAGGTCTATATCCCAAAGACATCCAAGAAAAGGGAAAAGGACATCTTTGTACAAAAATATTTATACCAGCTCTTTTGTAGCAACCAAGAATTAGAAATCAAAGGGATTCCCGCCAATTGGGAAATGGCAGAATAAGCTGTGGTATATGGTAATAATGGAATATCATTGTGCAGGAAAACTTCAAAAAACCTATGAAGACTTATATGAACTGAAGCAAAGTGAAGTGAGCAGAACCAGAAGACACTGTATACAGTTGGGCAATGAACAACTTAGCTCTTTTCAGCAATACAATGCTCCAAAATAATTCCAAAGGATTCATGATGGAAAATGCTAGCCACACCCAAAGAACTAATGGAATCTGAATGCATATTGAAGCACACTATTTTCATTTTCTTTATTATTTTCATGTTTCTTTTCTTTTGGTCTGTTTCTTCTTTCACAACACAATATGGAAATAGGTGTTACACAGTTGCATATACATAACCTATATTTAATTGCTGTCTTAGGTAGGGGGTGGTGAGAGAGGGAGATAATATGAAACTCAAATTTTTTAAATAAATGTTAAAAATTGCCTTCATATGTAATTGGAAAAAACAAAATATTATCATTTAAAAGAAGAGAAAGAAAATCTGTGGTCCTAGAGGCCAAGTCTCAGGACTTCCACAGGATGACCTTGCTTGTCATTTGGCCTATTCCAATTCAGTCTGGGTTCCACTTCATTAGCAGATCCTCAAACTTATCCAATTCCTTGACAAATATGGCAGGGCTTCCAGGGCAGGGGAGGGGTAGGGGGGGTCAACCAGCATAGCCACTGCCTTAAAGGCACACAAGCAAGGCTTCCTCTTCCTAATCTCCAACATTTTCAGTAATGGAGGGATTTCTTTAGCTTCCAGGGAAGCCTATTTACCTGCACACGCAGGAAAATCAATCAACACACAGGTGTGTTCCCCAACCAGCTCAGAACCATGCAGATACACACAGACACACTCATATAAACATGTAGACCCATAGAGATACAGATACATACATACTCAGGATCCAACAAGACAAGGACACTTGGGGACATACAGAAACACACCCAAAGCAAACACAGACACAAACAGGCACACACAGCATACAGGTATGTGAAGAGATACATCCCCATAGATGTCCAGAAACAGAGACGTACAGACATAGACATACATAAAGAGAGAAATGCATAGGCCTGAAAATATCATTATTACAACATTGGGATTTCCTAAGTTCTCTCCAGAACAGAAGAGAAGACGTTGACAGATGTCTTCTCACTGGAAATTCAACTCCACCTTGGTCTCATGAACCCACATTAAAGATTTGGGTTCAGGACAATGACAGTGGTGTCTAGCTATTTCACTGGGGTGCCTTCTGTATCCTTCTTAGCTTACCTTTCAGAGGCCCTGGACCATGGACAATGATGGTTAAAAATGGGGTCAGGAATCACTGGAGGATCTGGGGTAGAGGGAGTGGTGGGGTCCATTCCTGGGTTTCCCACACCCTGTGATGGTGGCCAAATCTCCTCTCAAAAGTTTGGGAGGAGTCAATTATCCTAAAAAGATCTACAATGCCACTCTGAGGACAATAAAATCCATTTAGGGGAAGTCTCTGGAGGCTGCACATAGCAAAATGGAGGTGTTGGGCACCTTGCTCTTTAGGGTTCTCCCACATCCTACTCTCTCACCTCAAATGCCCTGATCCTCCAGGAGGTATAAAGCATCTTGCCCAAGGAGGACTACCAAGTGAGCTGCTAAAAGGCATAAGTGGTTGACAACTCCCCAAATTCTTCTCCCAATGGCATGTGTTAATTAAGGACTCTGGAAGACCCTGAAGAGTACTCAGAATCCCAAGGAAAGAATTCCAAATGGTGACATGTCATGCACAGGGTGGGACCCAGCTTCCAGCAAGGTCAGTAGACACAGATCAGGGCTAGAATTTGAGTTAGAATTTATGGGTCATGAAGACAGGAACAATGATTTAGAGCTGGAAGGCATGGTAGAGTTTATTTGTTCCAAAGCCTTCATCTTCCAGAGGAGGAAAGAGGAAAGAGGGAAGGTACGAGTGGCCCAGAGCTCCAGAGGTGACAGTGAGCAGCAGAACTCAGGAAGGGATCCATATCCTTCTGCTGTCAGTCCAGGCTCCTCCCACCTCCCCAGGGATGGAGGACAAGGAGGGAGCTCAGGCAGCAGAGAAAACTTCCACCACCTTCTCCCCCAATGCAGCCTGACATAATTAACTGGCAGCAATGATGAGATCAAGAAGTAACTGACCAGCTGTTGGTCTTGGGTAAATCATCTCACCTTCCTCCAAGCCTGCTTCTTCATCTCATGGGTTGCATGTGCATGTGCATGTATGTTTTTAATTGGATTTATGGTCTCATCAGAATTGGGAACTCCTCATGAAGAAGCACTGGGCCAATATAAACCACACCATGGTGCCGTTTGCCCTCTGCTGTGAAATAACAAGAATCCCACCTCCATCAGGCTTTGTAGGATGTTTGCAAGCAAATTGTGGGAGACTAACCCCAGCCAGTCTGTCCTCAGCCACCTCTCCTCAAGGATGGAGGACATTTTAAACAGCTTTCCAAAGAGCACCTGGAAGCTGAACTCTAAGATGGGCTCCCTCTCCCTCTGGCCTTAGACCTCAAATTGCCCCCCATAGTACTGGCCCTCTGACCTTCAGTAGTCACTGCTGCAAACATCAGTGCCCCAGCGGCATTGCCCTTCACTTCTAAACTGGGGTCATCGAGCAGCATCACCAGGAGGGGGATGACATCATGCTCCCACACTTGGTGCTTCCCATCCTGAGGCATGCTGGAAGAAAGAAGGTGTCAGGACCCAAAGCCAACCCAAGGCGGATGGGGGAGAGGCATGGTCCATGCTGTACTCTCCCACTCCACTCTCGCCTTCTTAGGAACCCTAGAACACAAGGACCTCTGGGTCTATGACTAGTGTTTATGGAGCCCCATAAGGTTCTAATCCTCACCACAACTCCATCTTACAGATGAGCAAGCTAAGGTATGGAGAAGTTAAGTTGGTCATCTAACAAGCATTTATTGAGTGTTCCAAATATGGCAGGCATCATGGGAAATTCTAGGCTTAAGAATCACATCCCAAGGAAGCATCTGGGGATGGATCTAATCCAGGTCTCTTGGACCATCATACTTTAAGCCCCAGAAGGGGGAGGGAGGATGTATCATGAGGAATAGTCCAATCCCCTTTACCTTGCAGTTAGAACACCTGAATTCTAGTCCACACTCTGATATTTCCTAACTATGTGACAGTAGGCAAATTCATTTTTCTTCCCCAAGACTCAAGTCCCTCATCTGTAAAAAGGGAATAAGTCTACTACCACTATCTGCTTCATGGAGTCATGATGAGAAGAGCACTTAGTGAGCCATCAAATACCACAGAAATGGGAGCCTCTCTTCTGGTTATCATCCATAATCTCGAACATGATGGGGCCAGCAGTCACTGGCACCCTCTTATCTTTGAAATGGGGATCATAAAATAATAACACCTTTCCTACATCCTTCGGCAATTGTCGTGAGGACCAACACTATGTGCAATGGGGCCTGATGATATTGGCCACCATTTGTACAGTCAATGGGAGTGGTCCCATTAATAAGCCCTTCTACTTATGGACTCTCATGTCATTGGTTTCAGCCCATGGAGATCTTTGTGGCTCCTGACTCCACCATCCCAGCTATATTGGCCCCTTCCATCTGGATATCATCTGGAATTCATGTGCCCAATAAAGCCAAGCCTCATAGCATAAAGAGACATGCCCCCAGGTCTTCCTGGCTCCAAGTTCAGTTCTCTAGGCATTATGCCACACTCTTCCCCTAAAGCCCTCCAGATCAAAACTAATTCAATTCAGTTCAACAATAATTTCTGGCCCTACTATGGGCCAGACAATTCCTGCCCTCAAGCAGAAGAGAACATATCAAAGGCCAGAGACATCAAAGGAGGGACCTTGGAGGAGAGAAGGGCAGCACTGGGAAGGCTCTCACATAGAGACAGAAGAATCACCTCTGACCTCTGCCAACAAGCATCTGGTCCAATGCCTTCCTTTGGCAGAAGAGGAAACTGAGGCCCAGAGAGCAATGCCCTGCCGAGGATCCTACTGTGGGAAGCAGATGGGAACTCCACCCTGCTGATGCCAAGGACAGCATTCTGGCCATTCTATCATGAAGAGGGGGTGGAACAGAAAGGAGAGTTGAAAAGGGAGAATTTGAGTTCAGAAGATAGGAAACAGGCCCAAGGAAAAAGAGGATGAGGAGGCAGAGAGAAATTCAGACCAAGTAAGAAAAATCAGTAAGACTGTCCCCCAAGGCTTAAGTCCCAGCTTTAGAAATCATTTATTAAACAAGCATGTCCCAAGCACCATGGTAAATCCTTTACAAACATCTCATTTGATCCTCACACAACTCTGGGAAGTAGGTGCTGTTATTCTCCTTACTTTACAGTTAAGGACACTGAATCAGACAGAGGTGAAGTGACTTGCCCAAGGTCACATAGCTAGGAAATGTCTGAGGCCAGATTTGAACTCAGGTCTTCCTGACTCGAGGCCCAGCCCTCTATGCACTGCAGTGTCCCCTCGCAACTTTTATCCCATACCCAATGACTGTCCTCATGGGACCCTTAGCATCTTCAGGCAAGTAGGTATCCTCAGAAGGACTGACCTGAGGATGTGTGGCTGGAGGGTGTGCTGATCAAGGGGAGGAGTGACCACACAACCCTAATGAATTAGGTTTCCCCCAGAGTGCCCTGGGCCTGTCACTGAGACCGCAGAGAACAGCTGTCCCCCATGTAACCCTTGGCTCCTGAGTTTGATCTAGAAGCTATGAGCTTTGTGGAGAGAGACTGCACAGCCAACCCCCCGCCTCCCCAATAAAGCTGAGCCCATCTTGGAGTGGGGAAGGGGGTTGAAGGGAGGAGGAAAGGGGGAAGGGAGCTGAGGCAGAGGCCAGAGAGGAGAAAGGAAGGTGCAGAGACACTCAGTGAGCTGTCCAGGATGGAGTGCTGAAACCAAAACCAGGTCCTCTACTCCAAAAGCCAAGACTCTATCTACTGCCCTGCAGCCTCCCTGAGTTAGCTTAGAGAGCAACCCATTTACAGATATGGAGACTGAGACCTGCCACCCACTCAGGCCGCTTCTGGCCACTCCCTCCCAGCGTCTCACCAGATGGCCATCAAGGTGCGGGCCGCTTTGCTGCGGATGTTCTCGTTGGGGCTGAGGAGCTTTCCCCGAAGGATGCTCACGGCCTTGGTTTGCAGGGCCTGCGTGGCGTCCCACTGCAGGCAAAAGTAGAGCGTGTCCAAGATGACCTCTTGAATCTCCTCATCTTCATTCTGCACCTTGTTCACCAGAAAGGGTATCAGTCCACTTGCGAGGATCGAATCAGCCCCTGGGGTAGAGAGGGAGCACAGGGTCCTAGACTTAGACGTGGAAGGCATCTCTGAGGCCATCAGGTGCAAACCCCTCTTTTTTACAGGACAGCTGGATAAAGCACTGGCCTAAGGTCAGGAAGACTTGAGTTCAAATTCAGACACTTACTGTCTTACTTGGACCCTGGGCAAGTCACTTCACCCTGTTTGCCTCAATTTCCTCATCTGTAAAATGAGCCGGAGAAAGAAATGGCAAACCACTCCAGCATCTTTGCCAAGAAAACCCCAAATAGGGTCACAGAGAGTCAGTCATGACTCAGATGACGGGATAACATTAACAACATCCTCTTTTTACAAAGAAGGAAACTGAGGCCCAGAGAGGTTAAGGGATTTCCCACAACTATGAAGTGGCAGAGCCAGAATTTGCATCAGGTCTGAAGTACTCTGTCCAAGGAGTGAAAGAGAAACAAGGAATAAAACAGCCCCTGCCCAGCCCCTTCCTTTGGGACCCCAGCCTTCTGGAGGTCTGTCACTCTTGGTGAAAATAAATGCATGTGGGTCCAGGAGCTCCCCAGCTCCTCCAGTCTCATGAGGGTGATCAGCCCAACTTTAGTTCCACAGAGTAGGCCGGAAGAGGCAGAAGTGCTGAGAACAGGCCTGAGGCCAGGGTGGACAAATGGCTCGGATGCGCAGATGGGCCTCACCTAGTACCTAGAAGCTCCCACATGGGAGGTGGCAGGGGTGGGTACTGCAGCCTAGCAGCTCTCCAAGCCAATCTACTAAGTCAGGGGCAGAGGAGGGGGCAGGATCAGCCTGCATCAATGGAAGGAAGCTGCACCCACCCCAGGAAATCAGAGACCCAAGAAGTCACCCAGTGTGGTGGGGAGGGAGCAAGGATGGAGAGCAAGGGGCTGCCCATCCCCCCGTACCTCAAACACAATCCAAAAGGCCATCGATGCCAAGCCTCCATCACACCAGGATAATATCATTATCAGCGTCCTCCTCCCACACCAAAGTGCCTACAAGCTGAAAGCTCTCCCCCATCCCCACCCCCCACAAAGAGATGAGGTGCCCTGCCCTCTCTTGTCAGAAGGAGCAGCCTCCAGCACAAACACCTGCCATGCTCCCCAGCCAACCTCCTTAATTTACTCCAAAGGGACAAATGGGCAGGTTCATTAGCCTAAAGGTCTCCGAGTGCCAATTAGCAGTCATTTGTTTACCACACCTCCGTTAGCCTGGAGGAATATGGCCTTTGAAAGTGTCATATGAGCCTTTTTCTGAGCCCCCTGAGGACTTCAAAAGGCCATCAGAGTAGAGGGGGGTGTTCCTTCAGAGGTCTATGGGCAGCTCCCCTTCATCAGGGCTAGTGAGGAGCTATGGTTCCATGGGGGCCTCCAGGCTGTAGGAAGGAACAGCACCCTCCAGCCATCTCTTCCCCCAGAGTATTTCAAAGGGCAAGGGACCTTCCAGTTCAACTGGATCTTGATTTACAGATGAGATTCCCCCATCCCCTTCCTCTCCCCAGAGCAAGTGGGAGAGCCAGGATTGGAACCCAGAGCTTCTGAGAGGGATGATGGGAAGGTCACAGAAGGGAATGAGAGAAAGGGAAGGGAAGGAAGAAGAAAAGAATTCTAGATTCTCAGAGATTGAGACCTTAGAGACCATCTTGAAACAAGGAATCTCAGCTGGAAGGGACCTCTGAGACTATGATGATACAAGCCATACATAACAACATACATGAATATGAGCTAGCAGGCAGCTAGGGGGCACTATAGTGTACAGAGAGCCCAGACTGGAGTCAGGAAGACAGCCTTTCTGAGTTCAAATCCAACTTCTGATAGTCACTAGCTGGATGACCCTGGGTAAGGCACTTTACCCTACTTGCCTCAGTTTCCTCATCTGTAAAATGAGCTGGAGAAGGAAATGGCAAACAACTCCAGTATCTTTGCCAAGAAAATCCCAAATGGGGTCAAAAAGTGTTGGATGACAGGATGCAACAATATAGGTAAACCAAACCCCATTTAGTCAACCAGGCCACAAACATTAACAAAATTTCACCACCAAATGGTCATTTAGCCCTAGAGTAATAGATTTCTACCCTTGGAATCAAGCACTTGGGGTGAGGGCCAACACAAGTCACATATATGACAGCCCATCCATAATTGAGGGCAGCACAGCTAAGAGAGAGAGAAGCGAGTATGAGCAGGATAGGGAACTTGCTTGAGGGGA
This sequence comes from Bettongia penicillata ogilbyi, assembly GCA_023548195.1. Classification (NCBI taxonomy): domain Eukaryota; kingdom Metazoa; phylum Chordata; class Mammalia; order Diprotodontia; family Potoroidae; genus Bettongia; species Bettongia penicillata. The sequence continues at coordinate 4,960,088 of JAJHZJ010000154.1, read as the reverse complement.
GGCCTAACAGAAAGAATGTTTATGATGTTGGAGCCCTGTCTGTTGATCCGTGTTCATTCCTCAGGCAGAAGCCCTGTCTGTTGATCTTTATGAGTGAATTGAGATGATGGTGCTGGTAATGTGTATAAATATTGTTATAAACCTGTTAAGCTTTGTTTTCCTCAAAACAGAAGCTACAGGCAGGAGCCTCTGGAGCCTGCTGTCAGGAAGAAGCAGGAAGAGTTTGGAGTGGAACAGTCCCTGTGAACTGAGACAAGGAGCAGGAGCAGAGGGCTGCCTTCGTGGGAACTCAGGCAAGAGCTAGGAGTGGTCAGCCCACGGAGGAGTTGCCGTGGGGTTTGGAAGTCAGCCTCCAGTTAAGATGAGAGAGGACTTTACTTGGAAACTGTGTATTGATTAAGAAGATTGTTCTTACACTGACTGAGGGGTGGATGGTGTGGTATTTTCTGCTACCCCTTAAGGATGAATCATGCTAGGGAAGACCTGACTTTGGGGATGTAACAATATATGCTATGTGCGATATGACATATTGAGTGTTATGAGATACACACATACATATATATATATATATATATTAGATGCTGTTTTGCTTAAGGATGTTACTATGAATGTTACGCTTTACTGTCTAGTTTATTGCTGAATAGAATTCATTATACTATGCAATTAGATGCTTAAAATCATTCACAGTGTCAGTCCTCAGGTGTGCTGCCATGATTGGTCTTATTGGCTCTACCTAAGTCTTCTCTCTTCCAGACTATACATCCTCAGTCCTTCCAGTTCCAGTGAGGCACGGAAAGTTTGATGACTCACTCAAGGCTACCCAGAGAGTCCCAGCTAATTAGCATGTATTTATAAAGTGCTTTACATGGGTTATCTCATTTGATCCTCAACAACTCTGTGAGGCTAAGTACTATGATTATCTCCATTGTACAGAAGAAAAAACTGAGGCAGACAGGTCAAGTGACTTACCTAAGGCCACACAGATAATAAGTGCCAGAGGGAGGATTTGAACTCAGGTCTTCCTGACTCCATGTCTCTACTGCACCACCTCAATGACTATGCCCCTAGCAGGGCTGGAAATCCAGCACAGGTCCTTTGAATATAAACCCAGGTATCATCCCACCACACCAAAACTCCATCCAAAATCCTTCCATTTTATAGAAAGGAAAACTGAGGCCCAGAATGTACAAAATGTAACTCTACTATCTAGGGTAGAAAAGGGGATGGGAGAGGCCACATGCACGTATACACACACACACACACACACACACACACATCCAGTCTATACATATATGTGTGTCTGTGTGAGTGCTTTAGTTTACTATATCCTGAGAGAGGAGAAAGCAGTAGGGGTAAAATGGGGGAGGGGAGAGCACAGAGGAGAGAAGAGGGGAGACAGAGAGAAAGAGAGAGAGAAAATAGAGAAAGCCAGAGATGCAAACAACCAAAGATTAAAAATACAGTACATACTTTCTGCGCCTGCCCGCCTGTTCACTTGGATCCTCCATGTGCTAAAAGGAGACACGCAGGCCTGGCTATTTATAACTAACCCAGATCTGGGACTCCATGTGCAAAAGAGGCAGGAAGGAGAGAGGCCAGCACTGCTGGCCCTCGGGGAGCTCTGGGGGGCACCAGGAAAGCCCCTTCCCCAAGTTAGTCCCCAGTCTCTGAAGTCCTGGCTTCTATCACCAGCCCTACAGAGATGACTCCCAACCTTTTCTAACCCTCCCCTCACTTCTGAGCTCCAGACCCAAACCCCCTATAGCCTGATGGATTTGACTAGTACGTCAAATTCAACAAGGTTAGTGCCAGCTCAGCACCAAGTATTCCATTAAGCACTTGTGCTGACAACTCAATGATTGGAGAAGACATGGCCTCTGTCCTCATGGAGCTCCATCTAATCATCCTTCACCAATACCATCCACCTTTCTTCTTTTTCCGTTGGTTGTGCCCCATAATGACCACATCATCCCGGGCCTTGGCATTGGTTGCCTTCAAGCCTGCAATGCTCTGTCTCCTCACCATCACCCTTTCTTTGATCTCTCTCCAAGCCATCTCCTTCTGGAGGCCTTCCCCTCTAAAGCTAGCTCTCTCTACATCTTGCATTGTCTGTGTGGCCCTACCTCTCTGCCTGTCGTCTGCCCGTTAGCCTGTTAACCCCTTGACCGCAAGGCCTGTGCTGGTGTTCTCACCTTAGTGTGGGGCCTAGCATGGAGTAAATCAGTATTTGCTGATTGATTGATTACTGATGCCATCCTCCCCTTCCCCCTCTCCCTCCTCCTCCTCCCAGCCACCTTTGCTCGGCTCCCGATGGTCATCTGACTCCATTTTCTTCCTATCAGGGTCAGAGTTCTTTTTTAGCCTCAGGAGCAATTACTGATTCCAAGCGCCTGGGGAATGTTTCCTCACCTACCACGCACAGCTGTTTGACTTTCAAATTCCATTTCTCCAGAGGCTGGCATCTCCCCCCATCCAATCAGCTGATCCTCCCTCTCCCCTCCTCAGATCTGTCCCCTCAGCTCAGCTCCCACTGCTCCAAGGCAGGCTTTTAGGGCAGTATTTTTCTACCTGCTCTCCCTTCTCCCTATTCTTGGTGCCCCAACCAGAATCACAGACTCTCTGCACTGGCAGGGGCTTTCCACCTGCTCAGACTGGCACCTTGCTCCTCTCTCTCTCTCTCTGTGGCACAAAAGTATCTCCCCCACATTCAGCTCTGGTCATGTTCCCTGCTCAGAACTCGGGCCAAGAGCCCTGACCCCTGCCTTCATGCATGCCCAGCCCAGAGAAAGGGGACACACAGGGCCACCAACATGAAGTAGTTCATAGAGAGTGAAAGTGTTGGTAAGCTCATTTTACTGATGAGGGCAGTAATCCTTAGAGAGAGGAAATGATTTGCCCAGGGTCACACTGCTAAGTATCAGAGTCAGATAGTCCAGGAAGGAGCCGTAGTCAGTATAAAGGCCCAGTAGAACAAAGGCTTCTTGAGGGCAGGAGGTGTTTCATTTTTATTTCTGTATCCCCAATGCCTAGAACCAGTCCTGGCACACAGTAGGTACTTCATAAATGCTCACTGAACTAAAGAGAAGTCATCTAACCTTCTAGACCCTGGGCTAGTCATTTCACCATCTCAGGCCAGCTCTGTGGCAGCATCCATGCTTGTATTTCTTTCAAGCTGGATGAAAGGATAGCCACAGTCAACAAGCGTGTATGAAGTGCTTACGAGGTGCCAGGCACTTACCGTGCAAAGTGCAACAATATTATCCCCTCCTTCTACAGCACTTTGAGGTTAGAAAAATACTTTCCCTACAATAATCCAGGAAGGTAGAAAGTATATGGGTGATTACCCCTATTTGACAAAGCAAGAAAACGAGATTTGGTCAAGTTAATAAATGAGCCTACGGTCACGAGGAACGTTTCAGAGGCAAGATGCGGACCCACTGAAGAGGCAGGGGAAGGAGCCTCGGCTCTGGAGTCAGAGGACCTGGGCTTGATATCTTCTTAACCTATGTGGGCCTCAGTTTTCTAATCTGTAAAATGAAGATGTTAGAAGAGATGGCCCCTGAGAGTCCTTCCACCTACAATCCAGGACCCTGTGATGCCAAGAGTAGCCCAGGACAGGCACCAGCCATAAACACTGGTAGGAGAGTGAAAAGATTTTCCCCTTGTGTGGTTTCCCCCAGACAGACATCACAACCATTACAATAATCCCTCATATTCTCTCATTTGAGCCTCCTAACTCATCCCTGGGAAGGAGATGGAACATTGATTATTCTCCCCATTTACAGATGAGAAAACTAAGAGATGGAAGAAATGACCTGCCCAAGGTCACTCACTACTAACAACCTGTTCTCCTGAGCACTGGTCCAGGCCTGGGCCACCAAGCTGAAACTCAAGGGTTCAGAGAGGGAGAAGGAGTAGGGAGATGACACAGTCACACTGTAAACACAGGTTGTGGGGGCCACCAATGACACAGAAGCTGGGGTACCTCAAAAAGAGACCACAAATGGGATAACAGATATTATTCTAAATGCTAAATTTCCCTTCCATTTGTTTATCAATGAGAGACAGCTCATTCATCATTTTAAAAACATGGATGAACTTTTCCTGCAACACATATTCCTGGAAAGTCCATTCATCTCTGCCTAAATTGCAAGACTGGGAAGAAGGAGCAAAGGACTGAGGAGAGTCCCAGGGTTCTGCAGGAGATGGAAAAAGGCCTCAGGAAGCCTGAAGCTGTGGGAGAGAGGAAATCACAGAGCCCCAAAGGTAAAAGGGAGCTGAGAGGTCATTCAGGTCGGACCGAATGGACAGAGAGCTCACTGTCAGCATCTCTTGTCCATTCGAGGTAGGTCAAAGCAAGCGTGACTACTCATGCCTTGTTGATGGCCTCTGAGATGCTGGGATTCCCCACAAGCGCTTGTCCAATATTTACTTGAAGACCCCCAATGGGGGTGGCCCTACTCTTTCCAGAGGAAGCCTTTCCACTCCTACACAATTAATTATTAGGACGTATTTATTCACATCAAAACAAAGTCTGTCTCTCAGCAGTTTCTATCCCGTTTCCAGTTCAGCCCTCTCAGATTCAGCATTTAGTATAGAGTAGACACTTAATGTTGACTGACTGATTGACTGAATAAAATAAGTCTTTCCAACATGAAATGTTCAAATACTTCATGTGCCCTTACCCTCCCACCCCCACACTCCACCAAGTCTTTTGTAGACTAAACACCCTAATTCCTTCAAATAACCCATGTATGGCAGATTGTAAGGTCACCTGTCCTCTGAAAGCGATCCAGCTTGTCAGTGTGCTTCCTAAAATGTGGCTTCCAGAACGAGCTGACAGATGGGGTCTGATGAGGGCAGAGGACCACCAAGCATCCCGCCCAGAATCGTGGATGTATAGCCTCTCCTCATGCAGTCTGCAATCCCATTCGCTTTTTCGACTGCGGACTTGCTTCAAGCTTAGAATTTTCTAAACTACCCAGATTTTTTCCAGATGAACTGTTGTCTAACTGTATCATGTACTTTGAAAGTTGATATATTAATTAAAGGGTAAGACTTTACATTTAAAGGGCAGCTAGGTGGTGCAGTGGATAGAGTACCCAGACTGCAGTTGGGAAGACCTAAGTTTAAATCTGACCTCAGACACTAGCTGTGTGACTGTGGGCAAGTCACTTTACCCTGTTTGCCTCAGTTTCCTCATCTATAAAATGAGAAGGAAATATCAAATGAGTTCAGTTTATTTGCCAAGAAAACCCCCAATGAGTTCCTGCAAATGACTGAGCAATAACAAATATTTTTATCCCAATTAAAATTAATCCTAGTAGAGATGGCCTAATGCTCTAACTGGATGAAATCATCCTGGATCCTGGCTCCATCAGCCAATATTTTAGCTCTATTAAGGGCATGCCACTAGTAAGCATTTAACTAGCTCTCTGAAAAGAAAAAGAAGTCTGCATGGTACAATTTCAAGTAAAATCTGTAATAGTCACATCTTCCCCATCACTTTCTTAGGACTAGACAGCCGATAAAACAATAAACCAAGCCAGGTTTTGTAGCATTCACCAATTCCAAAGGCATAAACGCTCACATTGTAAATTTAACAATCGGTTCCCATCATGCTCCAATATTTACTGACTCTAACACACCCCTGGCTATCCTTCTTAGCTTTGTGTCTCAAGAAAATCTGGTAAACACCAGCTATTCCTTTATCGTATTCATTAATAAAAATGTTAAAAAGCCCCGAGTCAACAAAAAGTCCCTGGGGCGTTTCACTGAAGATCTCTTTCCAAATTGACATTAAATCAATAATGACTCCTCTAAGGCCTGGCCATTCAGTTCAGCCACTCAACCAACATTTATTAAGGGCCTACAACATGCCAGGTGAGGACTGGAGATACAAAAAGAAGCAAAGATGGCCCTGCCCTTAAGGAGCTTACCCACATCTACCACTATCTAGTCTACATGTTTTTCCACTGGAATAGTATAAGGGACATTGTCAAATGCTGCACTGCTGTGCTATTCCCCTGACCTTCCCCCAGCACAGTGACCTAGGCGTTCACTCAAGCCAGACTGGCTCTCTGTGATCCCCACCACATCTTTTGCTGGATGTTACTAACCGTTTCCTTAATAACACATTCTAAAATTTGGCCAGGAATCCAAAACAAGTTTCCTGTTCCTCTTTTAGAGATTCCACAGCCCCTCTCCCACTGACCCCTCGAACCCTGTTAGTGGAGCCACACCACACCTGTCAGCTTTTCAGCATCCTGCAATCTAGCCCCCTGCACCTGGCCATTCAAACATCAAGGTCCTCACTCCCTCTCACCCTTCCCAGCTCAGATTTCAACTGTTCTATCCTTTCCAAAGGAAAGATTACCCTCCTTGGGAGAAAAAACCCACCAGTATGTAAGCACTAGTTACGCCTTCTCTCCATCCCAGGCTAGCATCATCCCATCCACTCCCAGCAGCAGGCCACTCTCTTTCTGGCTGTCCTCATTACTGGATATAGCTTTTAAAGCCCCTTTCGTGCTCTTTGGTATTCCTTGGAAGTCTCATCTCATTCTAAGCTTTAGGAGCCTACCACACTTCTGTATTCATCTTCTGTTAACAAGACAACTGTCGAAAGTAGAATTGCAGAATGCCAAAATGAGAAGTCAGTAAGTGTGGAATCATGGCAAAGAATTAAAGGGTGAGTCAGGAAACTCAGCGTGAAATCCCATCTCTGCTACTGACTGAGTGACCTTAGGCAAATCACTTTCCATCTTCAGCCTCAGTTTCCTCATCTCGACTACTAGAACTAGACTAGAAGGTCCCTTCCAACTGCAGATCTCATGATCATCTCTACCAGGACTCCAAGGGGCATCTCATCCCACTCTTCTATGAGGAAATGGCCACTCAGCCTCCTGAGTCCGCGAGAAGGCTCCCCTTCCATTCTTGTGTTAGGGAGTTTGTCCAAGTCTGCACCCCTGTAGCTTCCCCAAGGCTCCTAGTTCTGCCCTCTGCAGTGAAGCAAGCAAGCCTGTTCCTTCTCCTACGAGATAGCCTCTTGGGCACAGGAGGACTACGATCTCATCCTATCCGGTTTACCAGCTAATTCTCATACGTTCATCCCTCCTGGCTGCCCTCACCTCGACCTGTCTCCCTGTAGTTTCTCAATGGCCCACCTAGAAATGGGCACAAAACTCGAGATGCTGAATTGGACAAGATGCTTCCTGGGCGTGGTCTGCCCAGGGGAGGAGATCAACTGCCTTCTTCACTTCGGACATTTGCCTCTGTTCATGAAGCCTGCATTCAAGCAACTTCCGTGGCATTTTGCAGGTCAGCTCACATTACTGACTCATTGCTGGCCACTCAGACCGGGGATACTGGCCCCAGAGCTGGGCCCCATAGTTTAGGAAAGAGGTGGTGGAACTGGAGAATGGTCAGGAAAGAGAAACATAAAGAATCAAGAGTCTGAGGAGAGGAGAAAACTAAAGGGGGGATGCTAGAAGGTTTTCAAATACGGTCCAGCCAGCACACGAAGGAGAGATTAGTCTGGCCCAAGGGCAAGGCCAGGAGCAATGGGTGGACACCACACAAAGGGATCTATGTGGGCTTAGCCTGGAAGAAAAACAACTTCCTGCTGGGTCATCTCATTCTAAAATGAGAGCCCAAGGCCAGCCAACCTTTACTCCCTTCCCTTTTCTTCTCCTGCCTCACCCTAGCCTGTCACCATGACACCTCACCCTAGAAGGTCCCTCAGCACCCAGGGCCTCTTCATCTGTTCCTTGCGCCTTTCTCCCATGTTCTTCCTGGAATTTCATTTTGGGGAGGGGCCCAAGTGGGCAGCTTTCATTCCCCTCCAACTCAGGCACCATGCTTCAGCACCTGGGCCCTCCTCAGCTGAAGCATCCCCGCCCCATCCCTCTATGACCTCTTCTCCTATGGATAAGTTCCTCCTGAGGCCTCTCTTTTGGGAAGGGCCACAGATGGGCCCACCTTCATTCTCCCTCCTTACTGCTTCAGACTTTCTCAGCTTCCTTGATATCACACTATTCACCTCCCTCCCTGTTTCTCAGCTCCCTTCTATGTACCATTTTCCCCTAATAGAATATAAGCTCCCCATGAGCAGGAACTGCTGCTTTCTGCTCATGTTTGTGTCAAGGCAACTTGGTACAATGCCTGGCACACAGGATGGGGAACTGCAGCTTCCTCACCTCTGGCTTCAGAAATGCTTGTTACCTGGCCTAATAGCCAAAGCTATTCCAAGTGGAATGGGTGGCTTTGGGAGGTGAAGCTGGATGATTGATCGCTTACTGGAGATATTATAATTGAGAATTCCTGCTCAGATCCAGGTTGGACTGAGGCCCAAGGTCCCTTCCAGCCTGAGATTCTGTGAAAAGTCCCAGATCTCTCTCACACTGTCTCCTCACACCTCCCCCAGAAGCCTGCACCAAGTGGTAACCAGGGCCTGTATAAATTAGCTCCAACCAGAAGCGGGAGAGGGGCTGAAGGAACAAAGTATGGGAGGTGCGATAATGCAACTCAAACCCAGTTCTGTTGATGGAGCAGCTTCTCTTTCCTCTCCTGACAGCTTTCATGTGGGTATCCTCAAGTCTCTCACTTCTCTTCCCTTCACTCTCCCTGTGGTCTCCCTCAGTGATCTCCGTTTCTATGATGCCATCTTCCCTGTCAGCACAAAGACCTCCAGTCCAGACCCCTCTTCTCAGTTCCATATTTCCAGCAGGGAAGCAGACATCTCCACCTGGATATTCCACCAAAAACCAAGCGGACTGTCCTTCCCTCATTCCAACTCCTCCTTCTGAAGCTGCCAACCATGGCACTGTTTACTTGGCTGCCCGTGTTTAAAATCTGGGTCTGCCTTTGAGTCTTCTTGCCTCTCCTTCACCTCTCATATCCAAAGAGTTGTTATCAAAAGGCCAGCCATTTCTGCCTCCATAACATTTCATCCATAACATAACATCTCTCCCCTCCTACAATCCTTACCCTAATCTAGGCCTCTATGATCACCCATTTGCATTATTACAATACTTCCTACTAGTTCTGCCCATCATTGTCGGACAAAAAGCATTTACTAAGTGATGACTATGTATCAGACACTTGAGATACAAAAAATAAAGTAGGCCCTGCCCTCAAGGCAGGAAGAAATATATGAAGAAATCACATATACATATAGAATTACATACAGAATATATACAAAGGTAATTGGAGGGGAGGTACTAGCAACTTTGGGAAGGTTAGGAAAGGCTTCGTGTCAAAGATACTTGAACTGAGTCATGAAGAAAATCAGAAGCTATAAGAAGTGGAGTGAAAGGTAGGGGGAAGAGCTACTGCAAAGGCCCAGAGATGGGAGGGGAGACATTGCATCTAAGGAGCAGTAAAAGACCAGTGGATAAAGGGGAGTAGTGGGAAGATGAAGAGGTAGGCTGGGCCTGGGTGGCAAAGAGTTTGAAATGCTACACTGGAATTTATACTTGATCCTAGAGGCACTAGGGAGTCACTGACGTTTATTGAGGAGAGTGACCTTGGATTAGAACTGCACTTTAGGAAAGCCAATTTGGCAAGTGTGTGGAGCATGGGACAGGTAGGAGGAGTGTGGAAAGACCAGGTAGAGGGTGATGGGTCCTGAGCTAGACTCAGGGACTGTGTGAAGGGAGAGACTTGGCAGCTGAATGGCAATTTTCTGGGGGGGGAGGGGGTCATCAGGTCTTTAACAGAAACTAGGGAAGTTTAGAAGGGGGAGGAGCTAGGGAAAAGAAACTCACCACTCTCCCCATACCATCAATTCAATATAAATTATTCAGTATAAGCCACCTGCTCCAGAATGACCAGGGTCTCCCTCCTGCTTGCAGAGTAATGTCTACACCCTTCTGAATGCCATTCCAGGCCCCTCCCAGCCTGGCACAACTTGAGTGCCTGTGACTTCCCTCCATGCACCATGTCAGTCTTTGTCGAAATGTAATTCTACATCTATTAAGCACTTAATGTATGCACAGCCTTCTGCTGAACATACAAGGTTTAGATAAGATGTGGTTCCTGTAAGGGGGGAGGGGTGGACAAGATATAAACTATGATGATTATAATACTCACTAATACTGCTAAGTGCATTAGAGAGACACAAAACTAAGAGCGAAGGGGAGTCCTTGGAGGAAGGTCACTGCGAACTATGGCGATCAAAGAAGGCCCCTGAAGGGGGCCCTGTAGGAATTCCATGCTGATTGGAATCCATGGGGATGGCATTCTAGACATAGCAAACAGCCTAAGGAAAGGTTCTGTGCCATGCACTAGAACAGATACCATTCATTCATTCACTCCTTCATTCATTCATTCAGGGACCCAGCACAGGACCTGGCATATGGGAGGCATTTAAGAAATGCTGCTTGATTGACTGATTCTTTAAACATTTCTTAGGGATTCTCAGGGGTAGAGGGAAGGTGGGGGAACATCCAAGACACACACACTGCATGTATGCAGAGCACTCAGCTGAGCTGGGTACTAGAAAAGGTAACCAAGACAGGACAAAGTCTTTGCTCCTGGGGAGCTCCAAATCTAGGCCCAGGAAGGCACCTGGAACTGAAGGACATTGGGGAAAGTCAAGAACAAGGCAAGACCTGAGCTCCTGAGGCGGCTCACTGGCTTGGCCTCAGCTGCCTTTAAGATAATGCTCTCAGAGGTGGGAAGGCCAGTCCTGAGGGAATCCAGCCTGTAGGTCTGCTAGCAAGGCTGAATGCAAAGAACTGGCTGAGGAGCAGACTGTTCTCCAGCTGACTCATGGCCCTGCCAATAGCATTGGATCACTGTGGTTCATGGTGGAAGACACGCAGTCCCAGGCACTGGAGGAAGGGGGGAGAGGAAGGGGAAACGAAGTCGAACATGGTCACAGCCTGCCTCTGCACCTGGCTCTTGTGTTGGCCTTGACAAAGTCACTTTCTTTCCCTGGCCTTCATGCCTCAGGCGGGGTGGAACTAGATGATTTCAGAGGGCTGTGATCCTTTAATCTGTCCCCTGGAGGAGCTGCCCATCTAGAGCCCAGTTTTCCCACACTGGGAGTGCCTGTCACCAAGGCAGGGAACCTCTAGAGACCTCAGCTACTCAGACTTGCAATTCTGTCCCTGAAAAGGCTTATCAAGGTGACAGGCAGAGAGCCAAAGCCAACCAGCTGCCCAAAATCACCTGGGGGAGCCAGAAGAAAGGGTGACAAGCTATCTTTGTGTCATGGACAAAATGGATGTGGTGTGAGTCAGGCAGCCCCAGGAGTCTCTCCCTGCCCACCCATACTATTTCACAGGCAGCCTTCCTGCCATCTCAGGCATTGCCCCCTCCTCACAAAAACTCCTGGGGGTACAGAATACCACAGATGCTGAAATCCTTAAATATCAGAGTTGGGAGGAAGGAAGGAAGGAAGGAAGGAAGGAAGGAAGGAAGGAAGGAAGGAAGGAAGGAAGGAAGGAAGGAAGGAAGGAAGGAAGGAAGGAAGGAACATTCCAGATATGGGAAGGGGGCCTGTGCAAAAGAAGGGAGATAGAAGGGGCACTAATGTAATGGTGAGTATAATGAACAGGTAGCCAGGGTGATTTGGCTGGAATGAAGGAAGGTAGTCTGAAATAAGACTGAAAGAGTGGAGGAGCAGATTGTGGAAAGCTTTATGCCCCAGGCTGTGAAGTTGGTCATTTTAGTGGCTCCAGAAGATTTTTGAGTAGGGGAGTAGTCAGGTCTGGGTTTTAAGAATATCAATTGAGCAGGCGAACAGAGGACGATCTGGAGAGGAAAGTGTCTCCAAAGCAGGGAGATCAATTAAGAGTCTGTTGCAATAGACTGTATAAGAAAGAGGTGAGGAGGACTTCAACTATCACAGTTGTGTGAGTGGAGGAGGAAGGAGGGAGGAGAGATGGCCAGGGATTCCCTGGGAGAATTAAGGAAAACAGAGGAGTCCAAGATGAAGCCAACACTGCCTATCTGGGCTACTTAAAGGCTAATAGTACCCTCAGTAGATAGGAGGGTTTGTGGAAGCAGGATGGGTTTGGGGGGAAATGCTTTGGACCTGTGTAAGAGGCTCAGCATACATAAAGGCAGAAACATCCAGTGGGAGGGTGGCAATGGGGAGCTGGAGATCAGCAAAGAGATGAGGGTAAGATAGTGAGATTTGACAATTATTCACACAGAAATCTGCACTGAAGTGAACTACCAAAGCTGAAAAATACAGCAAAGCAAAGAGGGTTCAGAACAGACTTTGGGAAGAAACCCATGAAAGTAAGGGTCAGACAGGTATGAGGCAGGAAAAGAAAAAGGCATGTTACCCAAGCCAAGAGGCAAAAGAATCCAGGAGGAGGGGATGGTGGGCAGAAAAGTCAAAGAGGAGAACTGAGACAAGGCACCCGGATTTTAGAAATCGTTGGTAATCACGGAGAGAGCAGTGGAATGAGGCAGCCTCACTCTCATTTAACGTTGGCCATCCCAAAAGCCTGGCTTGGTCTGGAAGTCCTAATTGGAAATGGCGGTTAGTGCTGGGGAAAGGACATTGGAGTGAGGTCGGAGCGTTGGTTTCCTGTCCCTGCTGGGCTGTGTGACCTTGGACAAGTCTCTTTCACAGTCTGAGCTTCAGTTTCCTCCTCTAGGGTCTATGCCAGCTCTGATATTCGGAATCTCTAAAACAGGTTGATTAGACATTAAAGAAAGTGGGGTGGGGTGGGGCGGGCAGAGGGGTGGAGGGAACGACAGTAAAATCCTGCCATGGCCTGCCGGGAAAGGGCTGCGTCTTTCCTGGCACTTGAGGGGACGTGGGTTCGCATATCTCCGAAGCCTCCTCCCCGCCACCCCACCCCGCCGCCTCCTAGTCTGCTTGCCTTCCCACTGAACACTTCCCCTCCATCCCACCCCTCCTCACCCGTTCCCCACGCAGCCCACGAAAAACAAGAGCTACAATCTAGAGCCTGGGGCTGCAGAAAACCTAAAGGGGAGGAGGACAGCAAAGAGGGGAGGGGGAGGTACTTAGCCCCACCCCGTCCCGCCCTCCCAGGTTCCCATTGGATTGCTCAAGCAGCAATCCGCTCCTGGTGGCCGGCACCGCCCAATCTGGGGTTGGGGGAGGGGGGAGCCGCCGCCTGGGCTCGGGAGGAGGGAGCAGGCGGCTCCCAGCTCAGGGCGCAGCGCTCGGGCTCCTGGGTGTGCAGGGCTCGCGGTCGCCCCCATCCCTCCAGCTTCCTCCACTTCCCCTTCCCCCACGCACGCACACACGAGCCACCCCCTCCCGGCTCTCCCTCACCGTCACCCCCGCCCTGCCCCGCCCCGCCTTGCCTCCTCGCAGCCCCGTTCCGGCAGTCACCTGGTGACCCGGCCCCTGCGCCCCTCCGCTCCACTGCGCTCAGGCTGGGGCCCGAGAGCGTCCAGCCCGCCTGGCGAGAGACGATTAGTGTTATTTATAGCGAGAGGTGGCGAGGGGGAGGAGGGAGAGGAGTCGGGGAGAGAAGCAGGCTAGCGAGCTCTCTGCCCGCCCGCCCGCCTGCCCCAGCTCTTCCCGGGCCGGGCTGGGCCGGGCTGGGCTGGGCCGTGGGCTCTCTGACTCCGGCTGTCCATCAGTCTATCTTCGGCGCCGACGAGAGGCATCGAGGATTACCGAGCAGGAAGGCCAGAAGGAAAGCAAGCACGTGGGCCCCTAGCCAGGGGGCGATGGAGGGGATCCGCGCCCTCATCCGCGCCCAAGAGGTGAGTGCGAGCAACAGCCCGGGCCCCGCAGCGCCGAACTGCGCCCGGCTGAGCTGCGCAGCCTGCGCTGGGTTGGGTTGGGTTGGGCTGGACTGCGCTGCGCTGCGCCGGGAGCTGTCCGGGGGTGGTGGTGCTGGAGACTGGTTCAACGCCACCGCCCGATATGTCCGGGAGGAACAAAGAGGGGGCGGAGGAGGGGGCGACTGGAATAAGAGATGGTCACCTCCTCAGCCCGGCGCCCCCCTCGCCTGGCACTCAACCCAGCCTTTGGGGCTAATCCCCACCGGCGGGGCTGCTGTGCTCAGACTCCCCTGGCCCCACTAGTGGCAGCTATGGTGAAAATAGGAGCGAGGGCAGGTCCAGACCCAAACTCTTGGCACCCTCTCGCCAAATTGTTCCTCTCATGTCCCAGCGGACCAATGGCTGAGCATAAAGAATTGACTTGTGCCCCCCCCCCTTTCTGGGCACCTCCCTTCTTTAAATTCTCTGTCCACTGCCTAGGTCCCCTCAGGGGTATCCCTTAGGTTCCTGCTCTTTTGATTGCACTGCTCAATGGCCTGCTGTCCAGGTGACAAACACCCAGGAATCCTTCCAACCCTGAAACCACAGGGCGTGACAGCAGAAAGGGTTATGGCTGACAGACCCCTGAGACACTCAGTCAGGCCTTCTCAGCCCCAGAAAAATGGTCAGGCCTCAAGTGTGAGAGGTGGATGTGGTAGTCTTCCTTGTGAGTTTGAAATCATCCCTGGGGAGCAAGCTGCTTCCATTGCTGGAAGAGATATGTGGCCACCTGTGATGGCAGACTCTCAGATCTGTTTTTTAAAGGTGTTTGTTGGGGAGGGGGGTGGCAGGGAGAAGAGGAGAAGGCCTAGGAGGATGTTCTCAGTTGAAGTTCAACATGAAATCCCTGATTTTACCTTTATGAGTAACATCATTAGGGTGTAGCCTAAATGGGCCTGGTGGAGAAGGTTAAGAGGGCAGGAAGCTGCCTGGGAAACTAGCCAAGGTCCAGGGTTATGTTGTTTCCAGGAGAGATGAGAGAATGGGGGCATTTGGAGGAAACCTCAGCCTGCCACAGGTCTTTCTCCCTGGATTTCATTTCAGTGGGTGTGGTGGCACTTCATGAGCAGATGATGCCTTTGGGATCTCAGGGGGACCTGTGATCAGGGAGTTATCTCCCCATCTTTGGGGGAAGGATCCCTCTGGGCTAGTTGTGATCTTTGCTTGAATGATACTGTCATATGTCTAGGGCTGCACCAGGAAGTAAGCACTGGAATAACAGAAGCCAGAAAGTAGCCTAGATTCCAGAGGGGTTGGGTAAATACCTAGAGCATAAAAGCATTAACCAATTAATGAGAATTAGAAATGTTAGAGGCCAGACCCTCCCACAATCTATACCTTGGTGGTCCCTGAAGAGCCATAATCACAGGGCTAGAAGGGTGTGGGGCTGACCCTGGGAGGACACAGGGCAGGAGGAGGGGGCAGCTGTCACCTGACATTTGGCCAGTCTTTCATCCTATTCTTCCTAACCTGAAGCATTTTTCCTCTGCAATGGCACTGACAGGGGTTAGTGTCCAGATGGGCAAGGAAGCTGGTAAGAAGCTTTCTGAGAGTAAGAGGAAGCTTCTTCTTGCAAGTGAAGCAACTTTTGCCTTTTTGGTGAGGGCCCAAGGGCCAGCCTGGGCACAGTGGGACTGCTCTAACCAAGGGCATCTGGATTTCACTCTGTGATTCTTTAACTTCAGGGCAGAGACAGGTGGAGGGAAAGAACACCTGTCAGGATAGAGGAAGCTTTCTTCATCCAGCCCAAGTAAAGATTGAGCACAAGGAGGAAATTCAGCCTCTGATAAGGATTGATTGAGTGACTTCAGTTTCCTCAAATCTAAAATAATACTCTTAGACTGAATGATGTCTCTGGTCCCTTTGCAGCAACGATATTCTAGAGCTTGAGATCCAGCCCAGCTCTAACAGTCTCTTTTAAGGCCCCTCCCAGTTCTGACATCCTGTTTCCAAGGTCCCACCCACCTGTGAGAAACTCAAAGGCCCCTCCCAGCTCTGTTATTCTGTATCCTAAGGCCTGCTCTGACATTCCATGTTTGAATATCCTTCCTAGCTGATATTTTGTGTTCTAGGATTTTTCCTAGCTTGGACATTCCATGTTCTAACATCCTTCCTAGCTGACATTCCATGTTCTCACAGCCTTCCTAGCTCTGACATTCCATGTTCTAACACCCTTCCTAGCTGACATTCCATGTTCTAACACCCTTCCTAGCTGACATTCCATGTTCTAACGTCCTTCCTAGCAGACATTCCATGTTCTAACACCCTTCCTAGCTCTGACATTCCATGTTCTAACACCCTTCCTAGCTCTGACATTCCATGTTCTAACACCCTTCCTTGCTCTGACATTCCATGTTCTAACATCCTTCCTAGCTCTGACATTCCATGTTCTCACAGCCTTCCTAGCTGACATTCCATGTTCTAACACTCTTCCTAGCTCTGACATTCCATGTTCTAACACCCTTCCTAGATGACATTCCATGTTCTAACACCCTTCCTAGCTGACATTCCATGTTCTAACACCCTTCCTAGCTGACATTCCATGTTCTAACACCCTTCCTAGCTGACATTCCATGTTCTAACACCCTTCCTAGCTCTGACATTCCATGTTCTAACACCCTTCCTAGCTGACATTCCATGTTCTAACACCCTTCCTAGCTCTGACATTCCATGTTCTAACGTCCTTCCTTGCTCTGACATTCCATGTTCTAACATCCTTCCTAGCTGACATTCCATGTTCTAATATCCTGTTTAGTTCTGACATTCCATGGTCTCTTCTAGAATTTAAGATAATATCACAGGATCTTTTCTCTGTGAGTCAAGCTGTAGTCTCCCTTTAGGGACAACTCTTCTTCTGTGTCTGTTCCTTCCTTCCCCAATCAATACCTACAGTTGAGCCTTGGGAGAGGCAAAGATGAAAATCAGTCCCTGCCTATGGGGAGCTCCTGCTCTAGCAAGGGAAGCCTGACTGGTACAAAGATAAACCAGCTTGGCATGGCATGGGGTAAGTGAGGAATCTGTGCCTGCACAGGAGTGTGGATAAATAGCTAATGAAGCAGCAGAGAGGGGGGAAGAGGACCTGGCCTTTTGAGGGAGATCAAGGGAGGCCTCTCTGGATTAAGTGACCGGGCAAGTAGGAAACTGCAGGTGGAGAGCAGGGAGACATTCCAGGCAGAGTGGAGAGTATGAGCAATGAAGAAGCTCTCGTGGGGAGAGAGTAGCAGTGAAAAATAAAATGGAATTGTGGAGGGCCTTGAATGCCAAACTTCGTAGGTTTGTTCCTAGGTACTAGGTACCCACTGAAGGCTTTTGAGAAGGGGAATGCCATTATTAGAATTATACTTTAGGATGGTGAGTCCAACAGTGGTATGTAGGACCAACAGTAGACAGAGAGAGAGAATAGAGGCAGGGAGACCATTGATGAGTCAATTATAGTCATCCTAACCAGAGCCAATGAGGACCTAGACTAAGGTGGAGGCCATGGGAATGGAAAAAGAGGGAAAGATACAAGAGACCTTTATTGCAAAGGAAAAGTGATTTGGATGTTGGGGGCAAGGGAAGAGAATGCATCACATGTGCCCGGGGCTCTGGGAGGGTAATGATATTATGAACAAGCATGAGGGAGTCCAAAGAGGAATGGAAGAGGCTGTTTTAGATGGAGGAGTATGAAGGATGAGTGAGGCATTTAGGATGTTCAGGGGGAATTTATTTGGACTTTTGGAAACGGTCTAGAGCTCAGGGGAGTGGCCAGGGTAGGAGGTGGGGGGTAGAGGACCTTGAGTGGAGGAGATCCCAGCTACAGATCATGCCAAAAGGGATCAGGGCCAAGGAAATGGCCACAGTTAGGAGACCAGAAGGGCCAAGAGGCAAAGAACTCCAGACTACAAATTTAAAAACTAGGTCCTAGTCCTTGGCTGCTAGGTGACACCATAGTGCACACAGTGCTGGGCCTAAGGAAGCTCATCTTCCTGAGTTCAAATCTGGCCTCAGACACTCCCTAGCTATGTGGCCCTAGGCGTGTCCTTTAACCCTGTTTGCCTCAGGTCCTCATTTGTAAAACAGGCTGGAGAAGGAAACTGCAAACCGCTTCCTTCTGTATCTTTGCCAAGAAAACCCCCAATGGGGTCAAGAAGAGTTGGACAAAACAGAAATGACTGAGCAAAACAAAATCAGTTTCCTTGTCCTGCCTCTGTCCTGTCTCTGTGTGTAAACTCTGCCCAATCACTTCTCTTCTCCGGCCTTCCCTTTCTTCATCTCACACAACTGAGAGATGTCCAACCTGAATAGCAAAGAATCCCCACTGTATCATACCTGACAAGGGGGCAGGGGGATAGCCTGGGAGGTCTCTAAGGTCTCTTCCTGTTCTCACATTCTCTGGCTCTGCAATACCAGCAAGGGCCCATAGAAAGAATGACCAGACAGACTCTGAACCAAGAGCATGCACTGTTATTGTTCAATGGCAGGGGAGGGGAGGCTGGGCACTGTTATTGTTCAATGGCAGGGGAGGGGAGGCTTTCCAGGACAGTGTGTGTGTGTGTGTAAGTATGTAAGGTTAGATTCTGGCAGATGCTACAGAAAGGGCAAGAGAAGTTTGGACATTGTTGGTGACATCCAAAATGGCAGCATGCCTTGGCTTTCCTACTAGGTTATAAGTTTCTGCAGGGCAATGGTTAGGTGCTACCATTCTTGTATATATTGCCCCCTCCCCATAGTACTTAGTAAATGGTAATAGTCTCTTGATGGATCTCAGCGAAATTGTCAGTTCTGGGACTAAAGCCCCTAGACTGTGACTGCAAGTATGGCCCTTATCACAGAGCAGAGGAGTGACCTTTTGGCTTCCAGTTGGTTCTGAGCAGCACTGTGGACATTTGGCTATTGGCAAATGGGTTGGTAGATGCTTTTTCAATATGACTGGGGATAGGGGATGGGGAGGAGGAAGGCTGGGACCTGGAGATGGGAATGGACCTGGACTCCAGGGCTCCATTTAATGACTAAATGACCATTTATCTACATTTCTGCAGTGATTCTGGGTCAGATACAGGTTAGATTAGATGACCTCTGGGACCCCTTCCAATTCTGAAATTACGTATGTGAGTTTTATGTGTGTTGTCTGTGCATGCGTGTAAGGACCTCTGAGGCTCTGATCCTCAGCAGAGCACTTCTCCCTCCACTCTTGGTTGACTGGATGATAGGCTCACTGGCCTCTATTTTCTGGATCTCTTGTGCTTCTGTCTACCCCAATGTTTCTGATTATTTCTGAGGTGTTGGAGGGAGTGTGATGATGTCTGTGGGCAGTTCAAGCTCCTGTTAGCCCACAGCTGGAGCTAAATAAGGGGTGTGGATCAGTATCCCTTCCTCATGCTCTCCCCTTACCTTTGGGCATCTTGGAAAGAAAACTATCAATCTCTGGGAGTTAGAAGTCTGTGAGAAGCCTTCAGATGTTTCCTGGTGGTTGGAAGAGCTGATAAACATCTGTTCCTTGTCCTCTTGGTGATTGCCCTTTCCAGTTCCTCCCACCTCACCAGACGCAGAGTACTAGAGACAGTTCACATGACCTGGGCTATCCACAGATCGGCCATGTGACCATCAATAACTGGCTCAAACTCCCTGAGCCTTCATTTCCTCATCATTTATCTCATCCAAGGAATAATGCTTAGCACATAGTAGGTACTTAATAAAAGCTTTTTTCCCCTTTCCCCTTCCTCTCCTGCCTGTAAAATGGTATCAGTAATACTTAATTCTGGCACACCTCCACAGGGTCATTATAAAGACTAAGTGAAATAATGTACACACAAGTGCTTGGGGAACCCCACATACATCGTGGTGGCTTCCCTGAAGGAAGGCACCAGGTTAGCGGCAACTCTGGCTCACACCTTGCTCTCTTCTGCTAGGGAACAGGAGGTGGGGGGAAGGATGCTGAATATGTGGTCAGCAGACCCAGGGTTAAATCCCAATTCTACGCCCTTAGACCAGTCACTCTACAGGGACTCTGGGCCCAGCTGCCTCACATAAAATGAGGAGGTTGGACAAAATGCCCTTAACATTCCTTTCAGCTCTAGAAGCTATGATCTGAAGGGAAATTCAAACGGAATATTATTGTGAGCACATGCATACACACATGCTCACACACAGACACATGCACACGCACACACACACAAATGGACAGACTCAACCTCAGCTATATAGAAGATGCCTAGCAGGCATGCAGGCGGGCCTTGGAGAGAAGCATAGCTGAGTGTGGCTCCAGGCCAGGATGAAGCAGGCACACCAAATGCCACCTAGGGGGTTAGCTGAAGAGACAGAATGCCCAAGTTGGAGAAGAGCAGGTGCTGGGGATTGGGTGGAGTAAGGCCATTTCATTATCCGAAGTGCCTGCCATCCCCTAGATCACACCGATTCTGCATGGGCGCAAAGAGGGGAGTGACGGGGGGATTGACGAAGAAGATTCTAATGGTCAGCCCTGTCCAAAGGGCTCCTCCCCACTGGACGTGTTGGAGGCAAGACTGGGGCAGCACCTCCCTAGAGAGACTCGAGAAGGGATCCCTTTGTCAGCTGAGGGGCAGAACCAAATGCCTTCCGAGTTTCCTTTGGGCTCTGAGGTCCAGGCTCCTCTGAATTCTGCAACCCAGCCTGGCCTGTCCACCCCCTAGCTGATGGTTACAATTCCACAGGATTTCTCTTCTTCATCCCAGTTGAGATATGGCATAAAAGAGATATGGCAGGAGAAACACCTTCCTTCAACTGAGGCCCCTCCATATTTCTGCCCCATCCAAGCTTTTCATAATATCATGATGCCTCAACAGAGAGTGATCATGGCCTAGGGCACAGTGGCTTGGGGGAAAGCTGCATGCCCATGGCAAAAATGAATAGGTGACGCCCTGGCAAAAGAAACAGCAGTATTTCTTCATCTTTGTTTTCCTCCTGCCGCCTCCCTGGCTGCTGCCAGCCTCAGCGGCCAGGATTTGCTGAGCACCCATTAGATTTCCCCAGAGAATCATCTCTATTGCCAAAGTTCCAATCTGTAATCATTAACTCATGTTTCCCTTCTGCTGCTGTCTCTGCCCTGCTTTTCCCGAAGGTACCCAATCATTCACACATGATTTCTTGTCTCAGAAAGAGGAAATGACCCAAGGCTGTCTCGGGATTTCTGACAGTTACAGAGCATAAGCCCGGGAGCCCGGATCCATCCCTTTGGGTTCCTGCCTCTCTTGCCTCCTGGGTCCAAAGGGTGGGTGGCCCAGCCCTGCCACTTCATCCTCGAATAGAGCTTTTATATCAGGTCCTCAATCACTCTCCAGAACTACTGTACAATCATAATTCTAATCTTGCTGGCCCCGGGCTCCCCAGCCTCTCCATCCAATCTTCCTCAGAGAGACACCTTCATATTCCTAAGGCCCAGGAAGTTTGTGGCTCCCCATCAGGATAAAGCACTCTTCAGCTTGGCATTCAAGGCCCCTCCCCAATCTGATTCTCACCTACCTATCCCCTTCACATATGGTCCATTCCCCCAGGCTAGACAATTAACTGCTCCTTCACCTTCCCCTGCTCTCTTTGGCTTCTACTCATTCATCCGTCAATCAGCAAGCATTATTAAGTGCTCACCAGGGCTAGGCCTTGGTCCAGGCTGTCCTGCAATGCCCCTCCTTCCTCACCTTCCCCAGAGGGACAGCTCAGGACCCCTCCCCTCCAGGAAGGTTTCCCTGATTCTTCTCCCCCAGCGGCAAGTTCTCTGTCCTCAACCTTTCCTAGAGGATTCTGTCTGGTTCCCTCCCTTGCGTGACACTTGTCTGTACACGTGATTTGTCCTCCTTATCAGACAGGACAGGGGCTATGTTGGGGTTTTCCTCACTGTATTCCCCACCCCAAGCAAGGGGCCTCCCACATCACAGGTAATCAATAAATATTTCACTAAATTCTTTCTCACCTGGGCTCCCAAAGACCCCACCCAGCCTTTCCTCTTGGATGGTGGCATGGCTAAACCCCACCATTGGAACACTCCCGCCCAGATGAACTCAGCCAGCTCCCAAATATCTGTGACTTGCCCTGCACCCACCTCTACCAACATGCCTAAGTGGAGCCTCTCAATTCCACAACTCAGCTAAGGCCTTCCTTGGCATGTTCATGTGGCCACCAAACTGCAGAGAAGGAGCCATGGTGGCTTTTTGGGATTTTCTCTTTTCCCTCTCCAGTCAACTCTCCCATGGAGGGGACCATGGGCGTCAGTGAGAATAACTCCCCTTGATAGTGCTGTAATGTTGCATAGTACTCTGCTCAGAATAACTCTGTGAGGGAGGGAACGCAAGAATTTTCATCCCCATTTCGCAGATGGGGAGGCTGAGGCTGACAGGTGAGCTTGGCACAATCACATACCAAAGTGTTCAAGGTAGGATTTGAGCCTATATCTCTCAGCATTAAATCTGGCCCTCTGGTTACTGTACTGGTCCCACTTCTGCCAGTGTGCGTGTTTGTCCTTCGTTGCCAAAGCAGACCATGCCATCAGAGAAATGATGACACAACTTGCACTTGACTTTGTTTTGAGTGACAGAGGGCTGCGTAGGTCACCAGCCTCACTTCTCCTCAAGAGCTATTTAAATCCAGTGACCAGACATTCATCAGGATGACCCAGGATGAGGCAGCTTGGGTTAGGTGACTTGCCCAAGGTCACACAGCTAGTGAGTGTCAAGTGTCTGAAGTGAGATTTGAACTCAGGTCCTCCTGACTCTTGCACTGGTGCTCTATCTACTGCACCAGCTAGCTGCCCCTCCCACCTCCACCATCCACAGGCTGGAGGATTTGAGCACGTCATTAATTTGTCAGTGCTCTGGGTAAGTCTTGGACCTGCAGAAATAGGGGGATTTGCCTCATCCAGGAGCTCCCTCCATGGTGAAATCCCAGGTCGAATTAGTCCCTGTGCCCATGCTCTCCAAGGGCCCCCAGAGGGGAGGAGATCTTGACCCTCTTCTGGAGCTCTCAGTGCTACCTTGGACCCAACACATCCAGAACCCAATCCACCTCCTTCTCCTATTCATGTTCTCTTCCATATTTATGACACCAACAGACACCAAACCTCTGTCATCTTGACACATGAGAGAAGTCAACCAGCTGCTGGTTCTTCCCCCACCATTTCTCTCCTGCTAGTTCCCTCTCCCTAGTTCTACCGCCATTGATAGAGCTAGGAATGGCAGTAGCACTCTGGGGCCTCAGCTTCTTATTAGACATCACTGGACGTCTTTTGTGGTCTAACTGGGCCTTCGTGCCTTTGGCCACCCTCCTCTTGGATCCATTTTGCATATGCTGAAGATTAGTCTTAGTGCCTGGCTCTGACTATAGCCCTCTCCTGCTCAAACGCCTTCTGTGGCTCCCTGCTGCCTCTAAGACAAAATCCAAAGTCCTCAGCCTGGCTTTCAAAACCTTCAGGGATGTGGCTTCAACTTGACTTTCCAGCCTTAAGTCACATCTGTGCCTGTACTTAACCTGACCTCACTCCCCTTTGGTCCCCATTCTTCAAGGCCCACTAATGTCTTTCCATGCAGCCACTCCCGGGTGCTCCTCACTCCATGCACAAACATTGGTAGGGCTCCCAACCCCAAATGACTTTGTGTCATTTTGCATTCTGTCATCCTTGTTTGTGTTGCCCTCTCCCAATAGGATGCAAGCCCCTTGAGGTCAGGGATTTAAGCCCCTCCTCCTTCCCTGTACACAGCAAGGAGGAACAGTCAAGAACCCAGAACCTGCATCCACTTACACTCTGAATGTCCAGGCCCTGGGTGCCAGGTTTAAGCAGGTGGGGATGGTGGGTATTTCTGCAGAACAAAAGCTCCTTTGAATTCTCTTTTTCCTGAGGAACTGCTGCCTCACGTGCTCTCAGCTCCATTCTCCAGGGGCTGCCGCCTTAATTTAGAACAAGCCGTGGCAAAGTGCTGGAGAAGTCGGAGCTTCAGCTGCACTTCCAGGCAGGCACTGTGGGGAGTAGCAAGGCCAACTTTTCGCAGCCTTTACAAAATTGATTGCAATTCTCATGGGTGAAAAGGGTCCTCAGAGGGTACCCCGTGGCTGCACCCCACTCTGAGGCCTTGGGAAGCTAGTAGACTTGGAGCCAGGGATTCTGATCCAATCCCTCCCTACTTCTTTCCTGGATAACTTGCCTCTCTGCACACCTCAATTTCCCCATCTGTAGAATGAGGGGTTGCACTAACAATATCAAATCCCCTTTCCTGACCCATATCTGAGGCTCCAACCCCCTGCACAAAGGCTATCCCACTGCCACAGGAAGACTTTCATGATGTCAAGCTCACAGGCTCAAGAGGCAACCTCTTCTCTTTGGAGAATCAGACTTGACACTTCCTTTTTAATCAGAACCACCTTTTCAGTGATGATCTGCCCAGCACTCCTGGCTTTTCCTGATGGTAGACTAGCTGGACATGAGGAATCCCTGGACACATAATTCAGCACAGGCTCCCTTTATAAACTGCAAGATCGATGCATCTCTGAAGACTCTTTGTGAATGTCACTTGGTGTGGAACCAGAGGCCCTGAGTTCAGCTCTGTCTGACTGCATGACCAGGTCACCACCTCAGGGCCTCAGTGTCCTCATCTATTACAAAGACATGCTTGGCCTAAATCACCTCTAAGCCCTCTCCAAATCCAGATCCCATGACCACTTAAGGGTGTTCACACTGGTGAGGAAAGAAACCTATCTCTCTCCCTGATATGCCCCTCTTCCCCATCAAGAAGATGGACCTGTGCATACCATAGCCAGGTGAAAGATGACATCATTCCACCAGCACTGGGCCAAGAAGGAAACTGAGTCACAGAGTTAGATGTAAAAATGGGTATTCTCCAGATAAAGAAGGACAGGGAGTAAAATGAGTGTGGCAATTCCAAATTTGTTTCATAAACATGCAATGAGGGCATCTGAGTCCCTACAGGATGCCTGGGCAGTGTGGGATAACAAAGGTCCTTAGGAGTTCATCTCATGGCAGAGATAATGAATACACAAATATGTGTCTTATACCACATTGAAAGAGTTAAGTATCAGGCTAAGAGAGAGGAGGGACAGATCCTTATCTCCTGAAGGCACATCAGAGAAGGCTTCCGGGCAGAGGCAATGTTTGAGTGAGACCTTGAAGGATGGGAAAAAATTAGGCAAAGAGCAAAGGGAGGCATTGCAGTTAGAGGGGGAGAAGACAAGGGGAGGCAGGAAGCCAAGTGGTTTGTTTGGGGCATGGGTGGATGAGAGGGGTGATAGAAGGTAAAGCTGAGCCCGGGGATGGGGGCAGAACCACAAGTTCACATCTTCTCTTCATCCCTCTTGGCATGAGGCCCAGCACAGAATTAGAGAGGAAAGAAATTCACTGACAAGTTTGCTGAGTGGCTTCTATGGAACAAAATCAAACTTGCAATTGGGGTTTTAGCCACTGATCAAAATGCTCCCAGTCGACAGCATCAATGGGGACATGAGTCTTTTCGGTTTAATGACGCATCAATTCCACCCACTCTGTGCCCTCCCTGGTCTTGTTTGATGTGTCCATCACTTGATGGGCAAGACTTGATGGGCAAATGTTTAGTTCTGCTTTTTATCCCAGAAAAAGCCCTGGAAAGGACCAGAATAAGCTTGGTGGGAGTCCACCATGCCATGAATCATCCAGTAAAGTCAGTGGGGTCTTAGGTGGGCTTTGAGGGAAGGAATCCTGGGGTCCAAACAAGAGAGGGAAGAGTTCAGCTGCTCTCTGCTTTGATTGGACCCAATCTATTGGCAATTCCAAGCATAACATTTTAGGAAGAACCAAAACCAGCTAGAGCACATTCAGAGAAAAGCAATTAGGAGGATTGCAGACCATACCATGCCATGTCAAGATGGGGTGAAGGAACTGGGGAGGTTCAACTTTAAAAAGTCAGGCCTGCCAGTGTCTTCTCTCCCAGTCAGCCTGTATATATAGCCTGCCTGTCCATGGGGGTTGACCTCTTGTCTCCCCCATTATCTGGGAGCTCCTCCAGCACACAGGCTGTCTCTTGCCTTTCTTTGGATCAGGACAGGCACAAAATAAACATTTCCTGACAGATCAACCACACAGCACCACAGGTCATGCCCCTCATCTGGAATGACAGTGGACTACCCTCCATGGTCTCTTCCAGCTAGGTCATTCTGGGGCTGATGCTCCTCCCAATTCTGCCACTTTCTTTTCTAAGGACCCTACTGGCTTTGATGTGCTAGGTTCCTTCCTGGTTCTGGGCTTCTGTTTCTGTTGAATGTCCTGTGTTCTCTGGTCGTTCCTAGCTCTGCCATTCCATGCTCTGGGGTCCCTCCAGGCTCTCCCACAGGACTTACTGCCAAATAAGCTGCTTGAAGCTGGATGCTGAGATGGGGGGAACAACTCAAAGGAAGTAGAAGGCACAGGTCAGTCCATATCCGGCATGCACAGGCAGGAAAAGAATCATTCAGACTAAGGGACTTCCATAGTGCAGGTTGGACCGAAGGCTCACCACACAGAGAGGGCAGTTCTGTTGCTCTACATACTGTGTAGTTTGGAGTTATTCAGAACTCAAGGGAGTTCCCTACTGTGCCCACAGTAAGAAGGAGCCTCCTTTGGCAGAAGGGCAGGGGACAGCTGTGAAACTGAGGGCATAGACAGCCTGGGGTTCAGAGCTTCTTGAGAGAAGAGCCTGGGCCCCTTCATAGCACCCATCAGTCCTCCTCCTTCCCACCCATGACTTCCCTCTTTCTGTCTTTGTTGGCACCATTCCATACCCTACCCTCCAGGCCCAAGTCCAAGGCCTTCTTCCCTCTCCTAGTCAATCAGTTCATCGGGTCCCTACTGATTCCATCTTTCAAATATGTCCTCTTCTCTCTCCCCACATTCACCCAATCCAGGCCCTGGTCACCTCCCACCTGGACTAGCTCCCTAACCCAGTTGTCCATCCCTCTTCCCATAGTCTCTCTGCACACCTTACCTGAATCACTGTCCTTACTTCCATCACTCCACATACATGTGTCAGACACTCACTACTTGTCAGGCCCTGTTCTAAGTCCTTGGGCCAGAAAGGCAGAGGTGCAACAACAGTGCTTACATTCTCTGGAGGAGGCAGCATGGACATTTAGCTCTATACAAGATGCACTCAGAGTAGGTGGAAGGTAACGTGAGAGGTGAAGGCTCCAGCATGGGGTGGGGGAAACAGGAAAGGCCTCCTGGAGCCAATAGCAGTCACATAAACTGAGTCCTAAAGGAAGCCTGAGATGCCAAGACGTTGAGGTGAGGAGGGAGAACCTTCCGGGTCTGGGGGATGCAAGGAGTTCATTATCGTGGGTGATGAACAGTGTGAGGGAGCCAGAGGTCCCAGAGAGAATGTGTCCAAGGAGACAACAAACTGGGGAGTTGGCCTTTGATCCTGGAGGTGAGAGGGAGTCACTGGAGTTTATTGAGGAGGGAAGTTCCAGGGTCAGACTTACCCTTCAGAAACATCTCTGGCAGTCAACTGAAAGGCTAGATTCGAGTGGGGAACAACTCAAGGGAGGAACATCAGCCAGAAGGCTGCTGCAATGGTCCAGCTGAGAGGCTAAGGGCCCTAATGAGGGAGGGGACTGTAAGGGGAAAGAGAATCTGGCAGTTGGTTGGCTATGGAAGATGAGGAGGAGGGGGGCGTCAAGGCTGACACCCACTGGGGGGATGAACTTGGGTGACTGGAGGGATGGGGGATCCTTGGCAGAAATCAGGAATTTCACTTGGCGGGAAGGAGAAGTATGGGACCTGTTGAGTTTGAACATGTCTAGTCCAAGATATCTCAAAGGCATTTCATCATGTGGAGCTAGAGCTCCAGACAGAGACTAAAACTGAATACATGGGTTTGTATAGAGATGATCATTGGACCTCTGAGAGGTGAAGAAATCCCCAAGTGACACAGTATAGAGAGAAAACAGAAAGGGCCTAGGGCGGAGTCTTGGCTGGTGGGTGAAAACCCAAATGAGAGAAAATTTTGGAGAAGAAAGCAGGCCACACAATCAAATGCTGCCGAAGGGATAAAGGGAATGTGCCAGACCCTGTGCAAATATCATCTCTGGGAGACAGGTGGGATTATTAAACCCATTTTCAGTTGAGGAAACTGAGGCAAACAGATCAAGGGTCACCCAGCTAGTAAGCATCTGAGGCTGGATTTGAACTCAGGTCTTTCTGACTCTGTGTCCAGCATGCTATTCGCTGCCTCTAAAGGATAAGGATTGAGAAAAGGCACTTCTGGACTTAGACTCCAACCACTTTGGGGGTTACCTCTCCAATGCATTGCGTACCTCAGAGGTTACCTCCTGCAGCCCAAGGCTGAATCATCCTTGAGGCCAGGGAACCCTCCAGCCTCTGAATGAAGGCAGCCCTTTCCAAGACAGGACAGATAGCACTAATCATTAAGCAACAGGTCTGCCCATCCAGTCTTAATCTGCCTTTCTCTCCCTTGCTGCCCCTGGGCTCAAAGAAAACCTGTCCAATCCCTCTTCCTTGGAATGGACCTTCCCACCTCTCACCATGAGAAGGCAAGGGTCATGCATTATTTGGGTTCTTCGCACCTGTGTGACCCCAGGCAGATCACACCATCTCTCTGGGTTAGGTTCCTTCTCAGTGAATGAGGGGGTTGGACTCCATATCCTAGGCTCCCTTCCCCTCCAGTCCTGTATCTACCTGGCCACTTGCACCCAGAACTGTCTGTACACAGCAAGTACTTAATATATACTGCTTTGTACCAAAGAATAGGAGAGCTGGAAGGGGCCTCAGCTATTATCCAGGCCTGGATCATTCTCACTCTTTGCATTTGCTACTAGCTGCTAGAGGCCTCTAGGCCAGGTCTCGTAGGATTCACTGTCACTTGAATGAAGGAATTAAGAACCGCTGCCGGCTGCCCCAGGCCCACTCTGGGCTGCAGCTGCTGGGGCCCAACTGTCCTCCTTCTCCTCCCCTGCCCTGCTCTTGCTCCCTCCCCTGGCCCTTGGAGTCATCTACCCCAATCCTGCTTTCCTTTCACTCCTGGAGGTCTCTCAGTCAGTGACATATCCAAGAATCTAATCAGTGCTTCATCTCCTTTGTAGAGTGTGGAGTGAAGCCTGTGCCCTTTGCCTTGTGGTGGGCCATGTATCTCTGGCAGAGGTCCCAAAAGAGGACACATGTGATTGGCAGCTCCTGATTAGTTCCCTGATGGCTGTGACTGTGTCAAGGAGGATTGGCCATGGAGCCAGAAGAGCTCCTTACTCAGTAAGTTTTAAGAGGAAACAGGAGAGGACAAGGTCTCTGCCTCTCTCTGCTGTCCCTTCATTTTTTTTATTTCTTTTTTTTTTGGTATGGTGCTTTGGAGAGCTGTCCCTTCCAAAGCCCACTGAATCGGTCCACTGGCCAGTCCTTCCTGACATCATCCCACCATCACAGGGACACCAAAGGATGGCTGCGTCCCCCATGGGAGCCACCAAGTCCAAGACCCCCAGTGCTGAGCCAGAGTGCAGAGAACATGCCCAGTCCTCAGATTAGAGGGTGCCCCTTCCACTGCCATATACGTCATGTGATGGCCATTTGCTGACTTGGCCCCTGATCTCGCTGCTGCTCGTCACAACTCCCTCCTCACCCAACTCATGGCTTTGTTGCTGCCTCCTGGCAAGGGGTCAGTAATGGCAGGCCTTGGGAACTCAGGGAGCCA
Organism: Bettongia penicillata ogilbyi; assembly: GCA_023548195.1. Lineage (NCBI taxonomy): Eukaryota > Metazoa > Chordata > Mammalia > Diprotodontia > Potoroidae > Bettongia > Bettongia penicillata. The sequence continues at coordinate 4,930,662 of JAJHZJ010000154.1, read as the reverse complement.
GGGCTGTTGAGGTGACCTCACCCCAACTCCCTATAACTTCAGCAAACGTCTCTTAGGCGGCTGCTGCTTGGGGCAGCCTAACAACACTGACTGCAGGAGTCCAGGATGGTAAAGGCCTGGCTAGACAATTCCTCGGTGGGCTGAAAGCTCAGTCTGAGTCAGCAGCAGGATATGTCATCGAATGTCATTGTACAATTACTGACAGGGAGCTGGGAGGCCACTGGTTCGGCTCCCTCCTTTTACACACCAGGAAACTAAGGTACAGATGATGCATAACAAAGATGCCGATGATGCCAATGATGAGGATGATGATGGATGGCTCTCACGTTGCCAGGGCACTTCAAGCTTTGCAGCGTTTCCCCCTTATCACTCTGGTGAGGCAGGCAGCCAAGGAAAGCAAAGGACATATTAGGCCGCCTTTATCTGTACTGACCTGGTGTCCGGCACGGAGAAGGTGGCAGTCTTGCTGGCCTTAGGTCTGCAGACCACATTTTAAAAAGCCCAATAACAAATGGGCTTGCCTGCAGCCAGGGCAGACCAGAAGATAGCCAGCCTGGTAGCCAGGCTTTCACAGGATCCAGTGGGGGGCTGAGGAGGGCAGGGCTGCATTATCATTTCCGTTCAGACAGGGAGCACTAGCTGAGGAGGTTGTGGAGAGGCTTTTTACCTTCAGCCCTGAGGTTATGCTGGATGTTAAGCCCTGCGGGGAGAACCCCAGCAGGTCTAAGCCATGGTTCCCACCATCATGGGGCTCACAATCACAAGATCCCGAAGTCCTCCATCTAGAGCAGGAGCTTAGAGACCAGCTAGGCCAACCCCCTCCCTTTAAAGATGAGAAAACTAAGACCCGGAGAAGTTGGAGGATCACAGTTGTAACTGGAGTGGACTCCAAGGCCCTGCCATCCAGCCTCCTCTCACAGACGGAAACTGAAGGCTGGAAAAGTGGGTCCGAGCTGGATCCCCCAGGGTGCCGATCCTCTGCAGCAGTAGAGGGGGAAGGGACTTCCCAGCGCGTCTGGTCTGCAGACCCTAGACACAGACTTTGAGCTCCTTGGGGCAAGGACTGTCTCCCTCTTTGTAGCCCCAGGGCTTAGCATGGTGCCTCATACATGTTCTTGCTGTTCAGTCGTTTCAATTTAAGGGTTCTTGGCACAGATACAGTGGTTTGTCATTTCTTCTCTAGCTCATTTTACAGATGAGGAAACTGAGGCATACAGGAGTCACACAGCTAGTAAGCATCTGAGAACAGATGTGAACTTGGGTCTTTCTGACTCCAGGCCCAGCACTCCATCCATTGAGCCACCTGTTTGACTATGTCCAGCAATGGGAAGCTCACTACTTCATGAGGTAGCAGGCACACGTAGCTCCCTCCACATCCTTGGTCTAGAACTCTAGCCTCCTCCTCTCCCTGAAAGTCCCATTCCCACACTCTCCACCAGTGACTTGGGGCATTTGGAAAGGCTTCCCCGCTCCCATCCTCTTTCTCCAATGTTTTATCTTGGCATGTCCATACAGGATGAGCTCCGGCAGGGTTTTGAAAAGCAGAAAGGCTCCTTGAATGGATCTGGCTGCAATGGAGACTGCCACCACTTGGCAAGGCATGAATCTGTGTTCTGTTTTATTTTTTACTACAATCAGCTCTTAGGTCTTAGAAGGACCAACACCTGAGTTAGTAGGGCAGGCCACATGCAGGACTAACATAGGGCTCTTTGTTGGGCAGTGGAGGGACTCAGAGGAAATCCCTGAGTGTCCATTACCCTCCTCTTCTCCCCTCTACTTAGTGCCACTAGTCCTGGGTACGAGTGCCAGCTGTGCCCCTTGCTAGCTAGGTGACCTCAGGTAATTCACACAAGCCATGTTCCATAACTGGATAACATCTTGGGCATCCCACCAACTGCGACTGATGTTGTCTAGACCTACTCCTGCCAAGGGTCCTGGGTGAGATGATCAATGAATGAATGAATAAAGAAATGGATGGTGGGACAGACGGATGGAAGAAAAAGCCTTTAAGGAGCACTCCCTGCACTACATCCTGAGCTAAGGCTCTCACAGAAGTGAGACAGTCCCTGACCTCAAGGAGCTTTCATTCTAACATATTGTAACATATTTAGGAGAGTGATGGCCAGGGAAGATCCAAGGAGAGGGAATGGGGCAGTTGATTGGCATGCCTTTATCAGAAGCAATGGAAATGTTGATTTGATTGAAGTGAAAGATTGGGGTGTTGAGATATAATGGGCTGTCACTCATTGGGACAGCATAACCCCGGGACTAGGGTTCCAAAGCTGGGTGTCTTAGCTCCTCCAGGGCATGATCTCTGGAAGTCCCACTTGGAAGTTGTGACAGCAACAAGTGACCCAGGTAAAGTATGGTCAGGTCCAGAGCCAGCTAGATAAAAGTGGGTTCTCACCAATCAGAAGAGCAATATGGAGATAAGTCTGCAAAGTCTTGGCCTGAATCTGTGGCTGTGAAGTGTGTGGTGTATGGTAAAACAACTCCACTCCAGAGGAAATGACTTATTCAAGAAGGAATTCTAGCCAAGCCAGAACTATCCCTTCAGAGAGGCAGCAGGCAGCAGTCCCGACCTGGGCACCAGTCCTCCTCAGCTGCCTAGAGACAAATGATGAAGACAAGCAGGACCCATGCCCTGGCGCTGCTGGGGGTCCTCAGACTGTGGTTTCAGGCCTGAGTGTGTTGCTGGGAGGCTGTGTACTATCCAGTGTGTACTGCATGGTGCACTAGACAGAATGTTAGTCATACAGTCACAAGTCCTGAGTTCAAATCCTAGCTCTCCCACTTACTAACTGTGACTTTGGACAAGTCATCTCCTCTTTATGGATCTTGATGGAGAAGGATGAGAAGTTCCCTTCTCCCCCTGACATTCTAGGAAACTTCAATTACCAACCAGTGGTCATGCAATCCTAAATAAAGGAGATGAGCAAAGGACAATTCTCCTTCTTGATGTTTGGGAAAAAACAGAACCCATTATGCGTGGATGGAGAATTAGACAGGTGTAAGAGGAGGGGAAAGAGAGAAGGAACAAAAGGCAGATATAGAAGGACTCAGAAAAGAGAGACTTAGGCCTCCCAGGCCTTTGTGAAGGAACTAAGAGAGTGGCTACACTTAATGAGAGAGAAAGAGAGAGAGAGCGTGTGCACACAAGAGAGACAGAGACAGAGACAGAGACAGAGAGACAGAGGGAGAGAGAAAGAAATCCAATGTTAGGGAGGAATCCTTTCCAAGACTGGTCTAGCAGAAAGAGCCCTGAGTTCAACCTCAGGAGGCTCAGCATCTGGTCCTGTCTTTCATTGACCTGTGACCTATCCCCTCATGGCATAGATCATTTCTGAGGTCCCTTCCCACTGTGATCAAAGTCTTCCTGCCACAGCTCTCCAATGCTAGACTCTAAAGCCCCTTCCAGCTCTCTTGCTCCATCTTCTAACTACAGTACCTCTCCGTTCTAACATTCTAGCCCTGACATTTTGTGTTCTAAAGTTTCCTGCAATGACATCCAATCAATCAGCAAGTATTCATTCTAGGGAGAAAGAAGGGGACAGAAGGGAGAACAGAGAGGCAGATGATCTAGAAAAGAAAGCCTTCTTAATACTTGGCAAAGTCTCTCCCACCTCTGACATTCCATGGCCTATATTCTGAGGTCTCTTTCTAAGTTCTCTCTCAGCTTGAACACTCTAGGTTTTTAGGCAGTAGTCTCCAAAGTGAAGGTCCTTGGGACCCCCAGTAAATCATGGAATGGCCTTGAGGGGTATATAATATTATAAAAGGAATTATAATAAGGAAATTATAATTATAAAATTATAATTCCAATTATAATTATAATTCTAATTATAAAAGGAAAATGTGGGCCACACCTCACAGCCCACCTTTTCCCACAATAGCCCATTGGAGGGGCTTGTTACAGACAAACCTCTCCCCTGACTTCACCATTATCACTCAACAACCCTCTTGTACTTGACCCCCTCCAGCCCTGGCCTCTCATGACTAGACAAGCCCTGCTTCAGAACTGTTCAGATTGATCACAACCTAATGATTGCCTGGGCCCCTACACCAACAAGATGGATAGCAGAATGTCCACTGCCCCAGTGTCCTGGATTTGCCAGGATCTGCATCCCAGGCAGGGGCCAAGAGCACAAAATGCCTGACCCCATGGAACGCACGGGCATGGATGGGGCTCACAGATCTCATGACATTATAACCCACCCCTTTCCCAGATGTCCCACTTACAGGACAGGACATCCCCAGTCTTCCTGGTCACCCAGGTTCATGACATTGATGTTATCTCCAAATATCTGCCTCATTCCCACCATGCCAAGTCTGGCTGACTCCACATTCACAGACAACTCTTGCCTGCAGTCCAACAGTCCCATTTATATGGTCACCTCCCTTTCCCCAATCAGTTCAGGCTCACTGTTACCTCTCACCAGCATTACTACAATAACTTTCTAACTGGTTGCCATGACTCAACTCTCTCCACTGTCCAAGGCATCCTCCACACAGCCGTCACCCTGATAGTGCCAGAGCACAGGTCTGACCATGTAATTCTCCTCCTCCACTGACTCTCTGCTGACTTTAGGGGAAAAATGTGGTTTTATCTGTACCCTTTTTAAATTTATATTTTTGTTTAAGTTTGAAAATGTACATAATTATTAGTACAGTAGTACATGTATGTAATTATAAATAAGTAAATACATGAATACTGTGGTGTGTGCTCAAAAAATTTTTCTGATGGGGTGTACCAACACTGGCATTGTGAAGTCCCTTCCAGCTCTGACATTCTGTGTCCCAAGGTCTCTGCCAGCTCTGACATTCTCTGTCCCAAGGTCTCTGCCTGCTCTGACATTCTCTGTGCTAAGGTCTTTCTCAGCTCTGATATTCTCTGTGCTAAGGTTCCATCTACCTCCAACATTCTAGGCTCTGTGTTCTAAAATGTTATATAAACCTACACAATGGTCCTGACCTGTTGGTGATTACCTGACTTGTCAACAGTCTTCCTATAGCCCATCAGCATATGGGTATAGTAAAGCTATCCCCAGAGCCTTCAAGAGAGCTGTCCAACAGCTAGACTGATGACTTGATGTAAAGGAGGGAGCCAGGAAATGAAGGGCTTATAAAGAACTCCAATTGTTGATAGAGATTCTCCAAACTGATCCCTGAAAAGGCAGTGAAAAGCAGTCATTCTGGTTTGGAATCAGCAATTCCATTTGCCATGGAAACTGCCACGAAGGCTGCTTGAAGACTCTGCTGGTCTCTCCCTAAAGATGGCAGCTCACTAAGGAAGGCCCAAGCCTCTTGCTAGGTTGCATTATTTCTTCTTTCTCCTCCATTGCTTTCAGACCCTCCATGCTTATAGATTTATTTACTTCTCTCAGTTCAGTCCAAACAAATGCCTGGCTTTTGTTTCCTCTGGTTGATTCAATATTCCTTGAATAATCCTATCAGGGCCTCCATCTGGTCTTGGTGGGGTAAGGGCCAGGAGAAAGGGAGATTCTTCTGTTGGAAGGGTGACAGACTCACAGAGAGTCAGAGCCAGAAAGGGCCTTAGAGCCTTTCCTGGCTTGTGACCAGTAAGCAACCATAAGCAGCAAGGTCTTTCTTGATACTCTCTGTGAAGCTATGGGAGAGGTCCCACACGAAACCCGCTGTGAACGCAGAACATCGTTGGAAACCATGGCACTGCAGAGCAGTCTGAAGAACTCTGATCTCCGAAAGGACAAATGTTTCCCTGGCACCTTGAGGCTCAAATTTTCTCTGTGTGTCCTGGGAGACCAGCAGTGGCTGTAATGGGACCAAAGCTGTAGAAATCCCCAGCGTGGATACTGAGGCCCTGAAGAAGTTGAACAAGAACAAAACACTGGCCCTTTTGGGCCTCTGCATCCTTGATCAAGCATATCCCTCAAATCCTGGGTCCTGGTCTGGACAAAGCTGGCAAGTTTCCATCTCGGTTCACCCATGATGAGAATATGGAGGCAAAGGTCAATGAGGTTATATCTGTCATCAAGTTTCAGATGAAGAAGACAGAATGTCTAGTGGTGGCTATTGGACATGTGAAGATGACAGATGACGGACTTGTCAACTACATCTATCTGGCTGTCCATTTCCTGGTTTCTCTGCTAAAGAAAACTGGCAAAATGTGAAGAGATTGTACATCAAGAGCACCATGGAATAAACCTCAGTGTCTGCATTAAATCAACATAGTGTTAATAAATGGCAGGAGCTGCTAATGAATTAGTAAATGGAGAAGCTGTTACCAAAAAGGAAATGCCAAACCTGGGAGCTACCTGAGAACAACAAAGTGACAGCATGGAGCGCTGGGTGTCAGAGGGAGCTCAGAAGGAACCTTAGAACGTGGGATTCTAGACCAGAACCTCGAAAGCTGAGAGGGACTTTACCACACAGAACATGGGATATCAGGGCTGAAAAGCTAGAAAAGACCTCAAGAGAACTCGTACAGAAGTTCTTAACCTCAGGCCCATTGGTCAGTAAGGTTCCAGGCACAAGGTTCTAGGCACAGCGCTATCACAAAGTGTTCAATTGTTTTAGTCATGTCCAGCTTTCTATGACCCCACTTGGGATTTTCTTAGCAAAGATACTGGAGTAATTTGCCATTTCCTTCTCCAGTTCTTTTTTTAGATGAGAAAACTGAGGCAAACAGGGTGATGTGACTCACCCAAGGTCACACCGCTAGTAAATATTAGAGGCCATATTTGAACTCAGGTCTTCCTGACTCCAGGCCTGGAGTTCTCTCCATTGCACCACCTAGCAGCCCCTTTAGCCACAAAAGGGAGAACAGGTGGAATGATAACTAGTGACTGTTTTTATAAGGGTAGGGGAGGTGTGGACAGTTTTTAGGCAGAAGAGATACAGCCAGTACATAAGAAGAGATGGAAAATAAGAGAGAAGGTGGATATGATAGGGGAGGGAAGCTACTGGAGAAGATAGGACGGTGGGATCTTTTGTGCAGGGAGAGGGGTTGGCTTTGAAGGGTCACCTCTTCTTGTGAGACAGGTGAAAGAGGAGTTGACAGCAGAAGGTGTCTAGGTGATCTGAGATGAGGAGGAGGGGGAAAAGGGAGCACTTGGTGAGTGGTCTCAATTATCTGGGGCAGGGGGGAGCCATGGGAAGCTTAAGAAGGGATGAGAAGCTTTGGAAAAGCCATGGCAGCTGAGTGGGATAGTGAGTTAATCAGATAACTAATTAGCTGCCTTGCAGCAGTGAGGGCTCAGTTGAGATTATGTAACATTATATTTGCGATGGACTCAGCACAGTTTCATGATTTTTCTCCAGCTTCATTCAGCAATATCTGTGTAGGAATGAATGGTGGGAGTGTTCCAAAGCGGAAACTTGGCAGGACAAGATCAGTGACATGATAAAGGGACACAGGACTCAAGAGAAAAGGATAGTGTAGAATTAACCGGTTCTCCAAGGGGCCAGGGTAGGAAAGGGAGGAGTGTGTGCCCAACGTAGGGGTTGTGGTCTCCAAAAGAATTGAAGGGTCTAGGACTGGAGCTCATGGTAAGGATGAAGAACAGGGTTTGGAATTGTAAATCAGAGTAAGATATAGAATGATAACAGATTGGGATCAGATAAGAGAATTTACATAGTAGAGGTACATTTGTGGGTGATGGCAAGATCAAGGGCATGACCACCTCTGTGTGACTGAGATGAGGTGGAAGAGTAGGTCATGGCGAATGATTAAGGTGAGGAACTATAAGATTAGGGAGACTGAGAGAGTGTCAATACATGAGGTGAAGTCCCCTAGTACAAGGGTAGAAGTCAAGAAGGAGAGAAAGACTGTGATGCATGCCCTGAATTCCTCCAGAAGGAAAGAGAGTGTCCTGGAGGTGTGTAGACAACAGCTCTTAGGATTCTGACCAAGGGATAGATAGCCTCGAAGGAGCAGAGATTACCAACTGATGCTGGTAGACTTGTCTGGGAGTCCCAGCATAATAGGGGAGCATGGAATAGTCTGTCGACCAGTGAGTTGGGAGAAATGAATGAATGAATGAAAGTATAACCAGAGCTGGAAACGGAGGCCAGGGAAGCTGTGTCTTCGGGAAAAAGATAAGTCTCAGTGATGATGAAAGGATTGGGAAAGGAAAGGATTTCAGATGAAGGAAGCATAAAGAGCCTGCTTCCTGGGGTGATTCCCAGGGGAAAAGAGGTACAACAAACCTTCGTTAAACAGCTGGTCAGTTAGCCCCTTGTCTGCAGAGCCCTCATGTGCACATCTACAGGGTCAGTGGGCCCAAGGCAGGCTCTGCCCTCATTGAAATAGTTCCTCCAAAGGGAAGCTTATTCTTTGAGCATCTGCCCTTGAGACCTCCAGGGCCTTTACTTGCCCTGGGCCTCCTGCTGTGACAATCTGATGATCTGGACACAGAATATGGTGTGGATTTTCAGGACTTTGGGAAGAAAAAGGTAGAGAAGTTGTAGGGAAAGGATTTCCCTGCGCAAAGCAGGAAGGGAATGAGGGCAAGCAGGCATTCCTTATCTGGAAGAGAATGGGAGAGATGACTGGCAAGCTGGGAAGGTAGAGAGAAAGGGCAAGAGAAGGAGCCTCCCCAGGGGAGGGAACCCCTGGGTTGAAACTGTAAGGAAGGGAAGGGTTAGCACAGACAGAGAGGCTGGGGGTGGTCTGAGCAAAGGCAGCCATGTGGAAAGAGGAGAGGGCTGGGAAGTAGCAGCTCTCCTGTGATGGCCAAAGGGCAGCCCATGAGTAGGAACAAGCCATGAGAAGGTTGGGAAAGAGAGTGGAGCCACATTGTAGAGCACAGTGGAGGCTCCAAGGAGGAAAGCACATTCGGTCCTGTTGCCTCACTGGGCAGAGAAGGGACATGATCAGGTCCATGTCAAATGAAGAACGTTACAGAATGAGATGATCCCCAGAAAACTGTAAGCAGCTTCAGCAATCCTGCCCACCCACCCCCAAGAAAAGGATCCTCACTACAACACATCCAATGAGAGAAACACAATGTTAGCATTTCAGTGGGCCTTCAAAACTCTTCACGTAATAACCTTGGGAGGTTGGTGCTATTATCCCTATACAGAGGAGGAAACCGAGGCAGGCTAGGAAGTACCCAGGGCATCACATGGCTATGTGTGTATACACATGTATGTGTGCAGCCTTCACAAACATTTAAGCTTTCTATAAATGAGCTGTTGTGATTACTTGCTGAGGGGGCATCCAGTATCTGCTGGAAGGCACCATCTTCCACCTCACTTTTATGTAGCTCAAGTTGGGAGGGAGCTTTCCCTGAGCCTAATCTGGCCTCTTTTCCACTTCATTCATTGCTCCCGGCTTGGCCATCGGGGAGCAATCAGACAAGGCCAACCTCCCTTGCACGTGGTAGTTTGGGCACAATAAGGATGGATGGGGAAGCAAGAAGGCCATTGGCAGGAAGATCACTCAGAAGGACACACCAACAGTCTGACCAACATTAGAGTGGCAGACAGTTTGGCCTGAATGCACAGGGTGTGTGAAAGCCTGAAGAGGGAGGCTGGAGCCAGATGGAGAGAAGGGCACTTAAATGCCAAACAGAGGAGTCAGCCACCCTGGAGGGTAAGAGGAAGCCACTAGAAATTCTTAAACAGGAAGTGACCTGGCAGACCTGTGCTCCAGGAATCTCATCTTGGAAGATGTCAATGCTGAGTATAAACAAAGAAAATACGAAGCGCTAGGGCCAGTGGAGGGACCAGGAAAGGCCTCTTGTGGGCTGAGGTGCTACCGTGGACTGACTGGGCAACCCATAAGCCAGAGGTGCCTCCCCATGGTGCTCAGCGATTGCTTCTGCTCAGAACACAAGTGCAGAATTAAATACCGCTCCGCTGTCAGCCATGACTGGACCATTAAAGCTACACATACTAGACAACCCTGAAAACATTTTACTGAGCAGGCCAGAGGCGGTGGCAGGTTTGGCTCAGGCAGTTCTTTGGCTGGGGAGGGACCATGTTCAGCATCAGAACCTCTTACTTCTTTCTGAGGGAGCAGGTGAGCCATCTCAGGGCAGGCTGACAGGCAGGGCTGGAAAGCAGGGGAAAAAAACAGAGCAGCAACAGCAAAGGAAAGTGAAACCCTAAGAGGGAAATAAGGATGGGCTGAGCCTCAGAGAGGATGCCTAAGAACTGCCATGAAGGGACACAGACCAGAGATTGCGCTCCAGCTCCCATGCTTAGAGCGAAAAGGCCCTAGGTAAGTACTTCCCCCTTTCCGCCTCAGTTTCCTTGTCTGTAAAATGGGGCCAATAATCCTTGCAGAGTTGTTGGGAGGAAGGCACCTCCTCAGAAGCAGGAAAGAAGACTTAAGAAGAGTCAGGAGAAACGTGGCTTACCCACCACAATCGTTGCCACTCTTTTTTCTCTACCGCAAGAGAAGGCCTATCAGAGGTCTTTGTTCACTGTCTGTAGGAGAGAATGTTGTTCCTTCATTTTTTTAGTGGAAATTGAGACTAGGCAATAATCAAAAGGCAAAAGCTTTGGATGCTGCTTAAGGCCAATTTTCCCCAAAAAACTGAGGGAAGAGTCCTGGCCATGAGTCGGACGCTGGCCTTTTAATAAGTGGTCATTTCTCCATCCTCCTGCTCTTTGCCCTTTGCAGCCTTTGACACGGTTGGGTCATTCCCTTCTCCTTGATCCTCTCTCTAGGTTTTCAGGACACCTTCTGTCTCTCTCCTGGTTCTCCTCCTCCCTCTCTGACCGATCCTCCTCTGTCTCCTTTTCTGGATCCTGCTCCAGCTCGTGTCCTCTAACCATAGGCTCGAGACTGTTCTGGGCCCTCTTCTCTTCTCCCTTTGTGCGTTTCCTGGGGTGATCTCCTCAGCTCTCATGGATCCAGGAATCATCTCTATATTCCTTGTTGTTCAGCCCATCGGTGGTATGTGACTATGGACCATGGACCAACTGTCCACTGGGTTTTCTTGGCAAAGATGCGAGAGTTTATCCTTTCCTTTTCCAAGGGATCCGGGAGATCTTTTGGTCAGGCAATTAGAGGTTAAGTGACTCGTCACAGAGCTGGGAAGTGTCTAAGACTTCCTGAGTCCAGGCCCAGCTGCCTCAATCCCTTCTGTGCTGATGATTCTCTGATGTGCTTATCCAGCCCTCACCACCCTGCTGACCTCCAATCTCACCTCTCCATCGAGATGTCCCACAGACATCTTTAACTAAAAGTATCCCAAAGTGAATGATTTTTCTCTTCCCCAAGCCCTCCCCACTTCTGAACTTCCCTCCACCTCCCCAGGCAGCCGAGCTTGAAACCCAAGTGTACTCCCTCACTCTCTCTCCCCGCTACACCCCCAATCTGTCACCTGGACCTTTGGAACATCCCTATAAAGCCCCTTCTCTGCTCTGATGTGGCCACCACCCCTGTGCGCATCCTCATCACCAACACCTAAACGATGCCAGCTGCTGCTGGCTGGTCCTGCTCCAAGCCATCAGCACCCAGCTGCGCCCCATATTCCCCAACACCAGCTGCTCCCTCTCCAGGCCCCCCAGGATCCTCTCCGGGGCACTGAAAGCCCTCTATCCCTTCCTCCTTGCTTCCACCTTCCCAATCTGCCTGCACCTGACACCCCCACATCCTTTTCAGCCCAGTGACCCTGGCTTCCTTGCCGGGCCTCACCCCAGACGCTCTATTTCCAGACCTGGCACATTTGCCCTGCTGTTCCCTGTGCCTGGAAGGCTCTGCCTTCTCCATCTCCTGGCTTCCCAGCTCCTTTCATGTCTGAGCTAAAATACCACCTCCTCTGGAAGCCTTTTCCCTTTTGCTGGTTACCTCCCATTTAGCTCACCCACCCCTGCTCCTCCCTCCCTCCCTCCTTGCTTCTCCAAATCTCCCTCATTCAGCTTCTGCCCCCCTCCCCTCCTGGTCAGGGTGAGAGAGACGAAGAGGATATGAGAAATCTCTGCCCAGCTTTCCCACAGCTTGATCTCCTTGGAGACGCTGCCAGGAGGCATGGCCAAGACAGTGTTACATTTATACTGCACCAGCACATTACCCCCCAGAGGTTTAGGAGGTGGGCGGTCTTATTATTTCCATTTTACAGATGAAGAAACTGGGGCGTGGGGCAAGCAAGCATCTTATAAGCAGGATCCAAATCCAGGTGTTTCTTGACTCATCCTTTCTACTCTACCACAGGCCCTTCTCTCCTCTGACACTGCCCCTCACCCTGGTGTAGAGCCTCACTACCTCATGTCTGGATTACTGCTGGGGTGGGGGGCGGGGTCTGCTGCCTCAAGTCTCTCCCCACTCCAGTTCTCCTCTATTCAGCCAGGTCTGACCATATCACCCCCCTCCTCAATAAACTCCTGTGGCTCCCTATGGCCTCCAGCACCAAGTATTCGAGGCCCTTCCTAACCTGCCCCCTCCTCCCTTTCCAGTCTTCTCACACCTTACTGTCTAACCCATACTCTTCAATACAGTGCCTTGAGTCTTGTGGCTGTTACATGAACAAGACACACCTCCCAATACGAGACATTCTGGCTGTCCCATGCCTGGAATGGTCTTCCTCCTCCTCCAGCTGACCCCTGAGCTCTCTGGCTTCCTTTAGATCACAATTAAAATCCCCGCTTCCTACAGGAAGCCCTCCCTCAGCCCCCTGTTGGTCATTTCCCATTTCTCCTGTCTGCAGCTCATGTGAATATGCTTGTTTGAGTCAGACTGTGAGTCCCACCAGGGCAGGGATTATCTTTTGCCTTTCTTTGCAGCCCTGGTGCTTAGCCCAGTGTCTAGCATTTAGTAGGTGCTTAATAAATGCTTCTGGACAGAATGACCCCACTACCATTCCGGGACTGGATATGCTCTGTCACTCACCCCCCCCTCCAATCTGGGGCAATCTCTGGGTCTCAGTCTCTGGAGAGGGCTGCAAAGACTGGCCGCTGCCTCTGGCACTGGGCTGCTCTGCTCTCAGGAGCACCAGGCTCTCCCTAGTCCCCAGGGCCCAGGAAGAATGTCATCACCAGGCTTATAGACAGACCATAGCCTCTCACCACCAGGGAGTCAGGCACCTAGAGGGAAGATCGACTCCTTCCAAGGGCTAGAAGGAAGACTCCATGGGACAAGCATCAGAAGCCCACATGTGGTAACTACAGGAAGTCTAATCTCTGCCATCTCAAGTCTTCTGTCTAAAAGAATGGAGAGCAACTCAGCAGGACTCAGGCTGTCTCTGGGGACACCAGGGTTTCAGAATTCCTTCAGAGGGAAGGCTTTGGAACGTATGTGTGAGCAGCTGGTAGAAGGCTAATAAGCTGATAAGCCATGAGATCAGAGGCCTTATCCTGGCTTCCCCACTGATGCCTTCAATGACCTTGGGCAAGTCCCATTCCTTCTGGTCTCATCTACTATGGAACAGTGAGCTCTCATACTCTTGCATGAGAGCAGAAAAGAGGACACAAAAATCCAAGAGGAAAGAAGGAAGGGAAGGAGGCAGGGGGAGAGGAAGGATTCCTGAAGCACCTCCTATGTTCTAGGCACCTTACAAATAGTCTAATAGCCCTGGAGACAGATGCTCTTACATTCTGTAGTTAGGAAAACTGAAGCAGACAGAGATTAAGTGCCGGGCCCAGGGTCACACAGGTAGGATGTATGTAAGACTAGCTTCCTGGCTCTGCGCCCTGGTCACTAGTTGCCTACTGGAGGAGAGATCTCTCTCCTACACCCTCCTATGCCACCTAGAACAAAACTTGGTTTGCACCTCACTGATGCACTTCTCGTATATTCCTTTGTATTACAACAGGGAATGCCCAAACTCAACCAGTGCTGAGCTTGGTGAGTCCATTTCATATTGGGCATTGCCTCCCCTTGCCCTCCAGTCCAGACCTAGACTTGTGTGGAATTGCTGCCACCCCGGCCCCCTTAAGGGCAGAGTCTTGACACCCCGAACACCCATCATGGGGCCTGGCACATAATGGGTGCTTAATAAATCCTCAGCGATTGCATGCTTATCAGGGTGCATGTAACACCCCCCATCAGCCTAGCTGCTGTCTGAGGGGAGAGTTTGCTCCCACTGATCCTGGGCTGTCTTCCATGTCGTCCCTGAGCCCAGGGTGTGGGAATTCCAGTCAGACAACAGTCAACTTTTGTTAAATAGACCAATGTTACCATGCTGGGCACTAGGGAAGCTGCAAAATGAAATCCCGAAGTCAGTGACCGACACTAGACATACAAAGGGAAAATCAACTCCCATCCCAGACACTTGCCATCCAGCATGATCTCTGGGGCCCCAGTTTTCTGATGTCAAGCCTTTCTTTCTGTACTTACACTGCTCCTTCCAGAAGTGGAGCCCATGACCTCCCAAAGCCAGCCTTGCCCCCTCTGAGCCCCCCACATGGTGACCTCTAATCCAAACCCATCCCCATCACCAACTTCTGTTCCTAAGGCCAAATGGCACAAGACAGCGTGTACTGATGGAAGCTAGCATAGGATACCCCAGACATCGGCAAACACTCAAATTCAGGGCTCTATTTATTGCTGTACTGATTATTCATTCTGGACTTAAGAAAGGGGTAGGGAAAAGTGGTAATAACGCAGATTAATCTTTAAGGTGTATCTTGTATACGGTTGGCAGAGTTCTGGAGAGGCGGTTGTTGAATATGTTAAACATTTACAAGCACCCCCCTGAGTATAAGTGCAATCTCTTTTCCATCCTCCCTTGCCCTCTGCCCTCCTTCTCCTTCCCCCAGTGTTTTCTTCTCCAAGCTGACCATCCCCCCATCTTTTAAATGATCTCAACATTTGTGTGTTCTCTTTGGTTTGGGGTGACATTTTTGTTGGGTTCTGGTAAGGCAGTTAGGCTTAAGTGACTTGTCCAGGGTCAAGCAGTTAGGAAGTGTCAAGTGCCTGAAGCCAAATTGGAACTCAAGTCCTCCAGACTCCAGGGTTGGCATGGCTTGTTCTTAAGGCCTTTCACTACTGGTCATCATCCAGTTCATCAATGAGCTCCCTAAAATGGGGCTTCCAGAACTGAACACAAGACTCCAGGGAGGGGCTGAGCAGGACTGGGTCTCTCATAGTGCTGCCCAAGGTCACCAGGTCACCCCAGTATGATGTTGGTGAATCCATTTTGCATCAGCCACTGCCTCCCCTTGCCCTTCAGTCCAGACCTGGATTTTAATCCAGGCTGAGTTGGTAGGCCATACCAGATACCCCATAACTTCCAAAAACCCCTGGTAAAACCAACTCAAGCCATCCCTTCACCGGGCCAAGGGCCACAGCTTTCCCATTGGCCCCTCCCCCTCTCCACTGCCTACTCCACACAGCTGCCAAGGTGACTTTCCTACAGCACATCTCTGACCTATCCTGCCCACAATGCCCAGCCTTCTTTGCTGTGCGTCATTCCCTTCCACACGAGCTGTGCTTCAGGCCATCTCACACAGGACAGACCATCTCCTGTCTCCCAAGCCTTAGCCCCGGCTGGCCCCAGGCCTGGGATTCACTCCCTTCTGCCCCTTTCCTTTCCAAGTTTAGCCCCCAAACTACCTCCTCTAGAGTATCATAGATTTAGAGCTGGACAGAACCTTTGAGGTCATGGAATCTAGCCCCTCATTTTACAAAGGTAGAAATTGAAGTTCATGAAGATTACGAACCTGAGTAGGGTCTGAGTGGGATTCGAACCCGAGCCTTGATGACTCCAAGCCCAGATTTCCTGCTGACCTTGTGACCTTTCCACTACCAGTGCCTTCCTTCCCCCCAAATTACCCTGTGTTTCTTTTGTAAGTATGTGGACATATCCCTTCCACCACAGAATAGAAGCCCCTTCGACTCTTGTCTCTGTAGCCCCAGGACTTAGCAGAGTGCCTGGCACAGAGCAGGCCCCTAATTATCAATGATGAAATAAAAACTCAGAGCAGTCTCTGACCATAAGAAAGAACCAGAGCAGGCCTTTGCTGGGGAACTGAATAAATGCTGCCTGAAGTTGGAGGACAAGCAAGGCCATGACCTTGGTCTGAGACTCAATGAGGGTCAGAACTGGAGGGGCCTGAGAACAGGGGATGTCAGGGCTGGGAGGGGCCTGAGAGCAGGGGATGTCAGTCTGGGAGGGGCCTGAGAACAGGGGATGTCAGGGCCAGGAGGGGCCTGAGAACAGGGGATGTCAGAGCTGAAAGGGATTTAAATGTAAGCTAGTTTACTCCACTCATTTCACGGTGGAGTAAAAGTCTATAAGGGGTGATTTACTCAGAGTCGAGTGAGAAATCTGTAACAATCAGCTCTAGAACCCAAGACTCCTAACTCCTGAGTCCATGTAACCAGAACTGAGCACTCCAGAAGACCAGACCAGGAACATCTAATCCCAGAAATTAGACAAACCCACATCTGGGGCAGGTGATCAAGGTATGTCTTAGAAACATGCTAAGAAGTGGAGATGCTTCTAAGCAGACCATGGCATCAGGCCTGGTAGAAAGGACAAGTGTCCAGAGGTGAGGCCCTTGGCATAAGGAGAGGCAGATTTGGCCAACACTCGTACCTGGCAGAGGGAGAGGCAAACAGCACCTAGAGGATGGTCATGGCTGGAACACAGAGGCAGAGCGGTCATGGGAGATCATCTAGTATTTTTTACAGATAGGAAAACTGAAAGTCTTAATATGACACTACATAAGTGCCCAGCACACTGGTTTGGAATACAGTCTTTCCTCAAGGCTAAGGAACAGCCTTAGCAACCAGCAGGCTTGTTCCAGGCTTGTGTCTGATGATGTCCATGGAGCTGGCTTCATTCAGCTCAAGGGGCTTACTGCCTGCAAGCATTTCTACCAAAAACTCGAGGATTGTGGAGAAGATCCAGACCTCTCTGGATGTCAGGCTGAAAAGGCCCAAGGGATTCTGGCTTCTTTGAGCTGACCTTGCCCTGGGCCCTCTCCACACACCTTCAACCTCATTCCCTTTAGTTTCTTGTCCCTCTCACAGTCCACCATCCTAGGCTTGAAAGAGCACCACAGCTAAACCTCGAAAGCCTGCACTGGGACTTTCACTGGGACCCAAAAATGGGGCGAAGGGCACAACTGTAGCTTCTTTGACCACTTGTGGTCCCTCCTGGGCTTCTACACCCACCCCATCCCCAGCCAAGTGCCAACATCCTTGTGTCTCATCAAATGCAACACCAGCACCTGCCTATCTGTCCATCTTACGTTCCAGAATATTTACAGGATCTCAGAGTCACCAAAGCCTTTAGATGTCATGTAGCATAAATCATACCTGGAGCAGGATCTCCTTAACAGCTCCCTGACAAGTGGTCATTTTGCCCCTACTTACATATTTCTGATGATGAGCTACTCACTACCTCCTCAGATGGTCCCACTTATTGCTAGACTGCTTAAAATGTTAGGAAGTTCTGCCTCATTGAACTGAAACCTGCCTCCCTACAACTTGTGTCATTCCTAGTTCTGCCCTCTGGGACCAAACAGAACAAGTGCAATCCTTTTTCCCAATGGCAGCTCTTCAGACAGAAATTGTGCTGCGATGGCTGCTGCTCTTTTGTGAAATTCCCACCTTCCCTATGTGGGAGAAACTCTGAGTCTGGAACACTAGGTCTGAGCATGGTAGCCCCAAGGAGAACAAAGGGACAGGAACCAGACAAAGTGGGGGGGGGGCATTGGAGGGACCGCTATCTGAGAAGAGGGTAAAGATCCAGAAGACACAGCAAAGAACCCTGGGCTTTATTCATGTGAAAAAGGGAACTGAAAGCACATGAGATCCTACTATCTATGGGCACAAAGTCTTTATCAGAGTCATCCATACATGAATCAAGGGCATCCTCCATGAGGGTACTGATAGGACCACAGGCCTAGAGCCTTAGAGATCGTCTACCAAAATCACCCCCTCCTGTTTTTTACAGATGAAGAAACCAAGGCCCAGAAAGGCAAAATAATGGGTCCAAAGTCATACATTTAGAGCTGGCTTGATCCAAGTGACTCCCAAAACTGCAGGCTCATTATTCAATCTTGGACCACATCTTTATCATTTCACAGTGGACTAAAAGATGTGGAGAATAGAAGAACTCATTTTTGTTATGGTTTGTTGATAATGAAAAAGCATCTGTAAAACAAAACACTATCTTGCAAGTTCCTTCTCAAGAAGGTCTTTGCCTTGGTCATCAAAATCATTCAAGAATCCTTGAAAGACACAATAATAGAAATATCCCTGTTCAGTAGCCCTCTGACCATAAATATCAGGCATGACATAAAGCAGAGAAATAGATGCATGCTCCACAAAGAGGTTTACCACTTTGGAGGAGACCATCCAGCTCAGAGGTGCCCCTAACATTGTACTGATTGCCTCAAGTCCCAGAAGACTGCAGAGCCTTCTAGGAAAAAGCTGTAATTACTCAAGGAGTTAAGCCTTATTATCCGCACAGAAAAGATCAAGTGGATGAAAACTGTCTACTACCTAGATTACATCATGCATCGAGATGACACCTGATGGAGCCTGTCTATGACTATGTATATGTGGAACAGAAAGTACAGATAGAAAATGAGTTAGCACTCAAAAGGAAGACCATGTGCTGCATTACCTTTGAGAAACTGCAAGGCCCTTTTAATGATGCCAAGTTTCACATTAAAACAAAGGCCTTTTAATAGCAGCATTCTCTTAGCATTGCTGTATTGGCTGCAAAACATGGAACACAAGAAGCATGTGAAGAATTACAATTTCATGTCACACAGAGGGCAGCGGAAAGATGCCCAGTGGGTATAAGGAGACCACAACACATAACCAGTGAGGAACTTGAAAGGACTTGTGGGATGAGAATGGGCTGGTTTGGAGGTGGGTTTAGGAAGGATGAGAAAGGGATAAGCAGAGACTTCCACTGGTAACTTCAGTATGTCAGGAGACACCAAGGAGAGTCTCAGTACACTGGACAGCTCCCCATGGTGAACTCTGGAGAGCAGGGGACAGAAGGTGCCCAGGATGGATGGAAAGGCAAGGAGATGCTGCAGCTTATACAGTCTTCCCTTCCATGTCAAGGGGGTTGGGGCGAGGAGTCCCCATGATCTGGAAAATCCATATAACATTGTTTGGCACTCCATTTGTACCACAAAAGTGTGGATTATTATGGTATTAGAAGATAAAAGATATTGATATTATACAATACCATACATATATTTTATACATTTCTGAGTTTCTAAACTTTTTCTGTGTCATCTGCTGGCCTTTACTGTCATCTGCAGCTTCTGCAAAACTCCCAAAAACCTCCCATTTAATTTCTTATGCTGTTCTGTCATATACTGAAACTCCAATGGGGAAAGGCACAATGTGGAAGGGATACTGTATTGTTCAAAGGAATTTAAACATCAGTGAGGTCAAAAATCCATCTGAGTATTTGAGGCAACAATAATGATAACATTATGTCTTCCTCTAGTCCACTTTTCACCATTTTCCTTCAAGTGGGCTTCATTTTTCAGGCTCTTCCTCCTCCTCCTTCTCTTCCTCCTCTGCACAAAGTCGAGTTTGTAAAATGTCCTTCCTAAAACTGAACTGATTACAGTACTCCAACTGTGGTCTAACCATGGCAGAGGATGGGGGACAATCACCCCCCCCATTCTGGACACTATACATCAATTAACACAGCCTGTGCTGGAGTATATTTTGGCAGAAACTCAGATGAGGTCTCCAGGATGGCTTTCTCAAGAAGGCAGCATTTTACTTGGGCCTTGAAGGATGGAAAGGAACTGAACAAGGCCCAGATGAAGGAAATGGAGCTATGTGTTTGGGGAAATCCCCAGGTAGTGAAACTATAACCTTAGAGAGGCAGGTGAGGGCCAGATTGCAGACAGCCTTGAAAACCAGGATAAAGGAGTTCAGACATTAGAGGCAACAGGAAGGCACTGGAGATTACTAAACAGGAAAAATCAACATGAGGAAATTCTTTATGAAGTGTCTCCTATCACCCATGTAAGGATAATCAGGGAGCCATGAGGCTGGAGGCATGGAGACCCACGTGTCGGTTGTTGCAATACTGGAGATGGGTGGTAACATGCTTGAGGGATGACCACTGGAATGGAGTGAGTGGGAATGGAAGAATGGGGGTCAAAGATTGTATAGGAAAATAGGTGTCACAAAGGTTCATTAATTTTGCTCAGAGGCAGCTAAAAGAATTCTTATTTCAGACACTGTTTGGACAATATTATCTATTTCACAAATTGGTCTGATGAGATTGGATCTCTGGCTTCCCAGGGCAGAGATAAAGCAGCCAATAGGGGGTGGGGGTGGAGGAGGAGATTGCTAATCACAGGTACATTCATAGCCCAGAAAGGTGACAGCTGATAGCCTGATGAGGAGGGAGGAGATAAAATTCAAAAGCTCAGCCTTGGCAGACCATTAATGAAGGGGCAACCACACAGTCCCCATGGCCACAACCCAGTAAGGAATGCTCCCCAGGGGGAACCTGGAGTCATCAATGACCAGATAGAGGATGTAGAGCTTATTGTGTGAGAAGACAAGGAGGGAAGCAGATATGATATAGTTTGGAAAAATTGATTCTTTGAGTTTCAAAGAGATCAATCGACCAGTCTACTGCCAAGTTTTTTGAGCAAGAGAGTGACCCAATGACCTGGTCAGACCTGTGCTTCAGAAAGGTCATCTCTGCAGCTAGATGGAGGATGGACTAGAAAAGGGCAGACTCAGAAGGAGGGACACTTGTTAGAAGTCTCTTACTCTAGTACAAGTAAGAGTTGCACTGAAGTAGTGGTCATGAGAGTGAAAAGGATAGTGCAAATGACTGTGGGGAAAGAGGAACTAAAGAAGAGGGAAGAGAATTTATTAAGCACCTACTGTGGGTCATGTGATCTCATCAGATTCTCAGTCTGTTAGGTCAGTGCTACTATTATCCCCATTTTACAGTTGAACAAATTGAGGCACAGAGATTAAGTGACTTTCCCAGGGGTGGGGGTGGGTCTGGTAGCAGCAGATAACATTTATATAGTGCTTACTGTGTACCAGGCACTGTGCCAAACACTCTGCAATTATGATGTTATTGGATCCCTAGGTGCTTTTATTATCCCCATTTTACAGATCAGAAAACTGAAGCAAACAGAGCTTAAATGACTTGGCCAGGGTCACACAGCAAGAAAGTGTTAGACTTGAACTCAGTACTTCCTGACTCCAGGCCTAGAACTCTATCCACTGAACCACTGAGCTGCCTCTAGCTGACAGAATGTGGCCATTGGCCAGGTACAGCGGTAGAGTGGAGTTATTTACATGAGGGATGGAAAGGCGTCACAAGGCCATGATGGTCTGTCTGCCCAGATGGTGGGGACCTCGACAACAGAAAGCAGGTTGGTAGAGGGTGAGTTTAGGAGGCAAGAGGGGAGTAGAGTGAGTTTGAGATGTTTGAGATGATGCTCATCCCTCAAGGCAGAACTGTCCAGCATGATGATGGGGTAGACTGGAAAGACCTGGATGTATCTGCATAGAGATGGCCAGGGAATGCCCAGGGCACACAGGGTAGAGGCAGAAGAGAAGCCAGTCTGGTTGGCAATTAAGAGAAATCACAAGGAAGGCACAGTAGGCCACGTAACCTTGGACAGCTAACATAAACCACTGTTGGTTGGGGTTACTTGGGATAACATCTGCCTGTGTCTGGAAAGCAGACTGGAGGCCAGGACAGTGAGATCGGCTCACACAGCCCAGGACAAAGGACATACAGGGTCTGTCTATCCAGGTGAAGGCTGGTGAGCACATCACAGCATCACAACCCTCTGAGATGAGGAGGACACTTTACAGATGCATATCCTAAAGCTCTGGGAGGTTGTGACTTGCTAACAATGGATCAGCCAGATGGGGTTCAAGTCCACATTCCTAAGAGCTAGCGCTCTTACCTGGCTCTGGTCTTTTCCTGACAAAGAACAGATGTGTAAACCCAACTCACCCAAGGTCATGAGATAGTAACAGCACAGTGGAGACTCATGTCCCCTTCATGACACGACTTAGGCCAAATGGTCTCAAGCCAACCCCAGGGCTTTACAGCTCCTGGCATCTGGATACAATGGAGCCCATTCATCCCCAACTAAAATCTCTATTGCTTTTTCCTCTGCCTGCCTTCTCACAGGCCCCCAACTCAACTTCACCAGCCTTCCTACAGGATGTGTGTACCCACTGCTTTTCTTCTGCTACTTACTAAGCCCTGACATTCCCTGTTCTCAGGCGCCTCCCAGCTCTGACATCCCCTGTTCTCAGGCCCCTCCCAGCCCTGACCTCCCCTGTTCTGAGCCCCCTCCCAGCCCTCACATCCCCTGTTCTGAAACCCTTCCCAGTCCTCACATCCCCTGTTCTAAGGCCCCTCCCAGCTCTGACATCCTAGATTCTAGGGGACATCCTAGGCCAGGAGCTCCCAAGCATTTGATACCTGAATGATCTGGATTGCATTATTTATCTTACAAGGACTGGACCCCCAGGCACACAGGCTCAACCCTGGGCTTGAACAAAGTCTCCTCAATGGCAGAATTTGTAACCAGGCTTGTGGGAGGAAGACAACCTAGGAAGGTGCCTTGAATTTGCAAGTAATTAATGACTCCTTACTCCTCCAGCACCTGCTAACTACTTGCTTCAGGCCGGATGTTCTCCTGGGGGCTGCAGTGTGAGCAAAGGTGAAAACAATAGGTCCTTCTTGCTCTGTGCCCTGCAGTGGGCAGCCTTCCTCATTCCAGAATCCTTCCATGACCTTGTTTGGGGCAGCCCAGGGACAGAATCTTGGAGGAGCTGCCCCTCACCAAGAATCTCACCCCACCCCAAGTCATCCTCTGGGCCTGGAAGCTCACTACCTCCTGAAGCTGCACACTCATCACTGCTTTCACCAAATGTTCTCATGAATTTGAAATGTCTCCTGACACCAAGACTACATCCACCTGTCACTTCAGCCCATTCCTCTGAATTTGGCTCCCTCTGCCTCCAGACAATCCATCAGATACTCCAAGGCTGTTAGCTCTTTACTTGAGATGCATCCTTGTTTGTAGGTATTCATGCTGTAGCCCCCTAGGAGAATGGCAATTCTTCCCAGGCAACCACTGGCCATAGGGTTGTTTCTGAACCCTTGTCTCCTAGCACCTAACATGGAACCTGGCAGGTGGTCGAACCTTTCAAAATGCTGACTGAAGGGAATGGAATTTGGGGTCTGCCCTTTACTAAACATACCCAAGTTCTCTCTACCAGCATGAGCACTAGATGCCAATTCCCCAGCTCATCGACATCCCAGAACAGGGCCTCACACAGCAGGTGCTTAATGAGGGATACTGCTTTGGACCTGAGGGAACATCGAGCAGGGCTCCCCATGGGATGGCCCTCCTCCTCTCCTCTGAGGCCCACACATGGCCCTGCTGCCAGTCTGGCCTGTGCTCTCATGAGATTCTGGAGCTGCCGACTAGAGGACACTAGTGGCTCATCTCAAGTCTGCCCACCCCAGCCCCATCTCTCCCAGTAGACCACCTGCTGTCTGGCTGAATCTCCTTCACGATATCCTTGGGATGCTGCTGTTCTGAACCAGCCGTTATCAATCTCTGGCTAACAGAGTTAGTGGAACACTCCGCTCAGCTCCTGACTCCTGACTCCCAGCTTTGCATCACCTGAAAGTTTGCCAAACTCATCCTCTGAGCTGTAGCAGTCAATGAAACAACACAAGCCAGGCATGGATCCATGGGGCATTCCACTGGAGACCTCCTGCATAGACATCCTGGAGCCGTGAACTCTTCTTTACATTTGGCTTCTCAGTGAGCTCTGAATGAACTTCCCAAATGTCTCTATCCCCTCCACAAAAATAGCACAAGAGGCTTTGGTAAAGGGCTAGGTCAGCTCTGGCTCCACAGGGCTGGTCACTCTGTCCAAAAAGGGAAAGGAGGGGATCTGGTATGACCTGCCCCTGAATGGAACCCAGCCAGATCTCTGGGGTCACTGCTTCCTTCCAGGCTAGGTTCTAGACTATTGATGGGAATCTAAGGTAGGCTTCAGACCCTTCCCTTTTCTGAAAACCCAGTCATAGGCCTTCTCCAGTCTTGTGGCAACCATCCAATCACAGTCTTTCAAAGGTGGGCTGAGCAGTCACCTCTACCAGTATCTGTAGCAGCCTGGCATGGAGTTCACCAAAGCTGGCCAGCTCCCTTAGCATCAACTTTTCTGGGTGTTGGGTTCCATGGTGGCCATTCTGGGGTTGTCTTGGAAGAGCCAAAGTTCTCTTTGGCAGAGACTTCAGCATCTCTGTCTTTCCTCCATCCTGCTACCAGCATCCCACTCACCCCAAGCATCTGTCCTCCTCCTCCTTTGATCCTTCTCTTTACCCCAGGAGAGCAAATGTGACCTAGAGCCAATGACAGAAGGACTGGGTTTACATGAACCAGGTGAAATCTTGGCTGTATCTGTCACAAATCCCTTTTTGGCACATGCCCCTACACAGTCATAGCCAAAGTTGGGTCATTTCTAGATCTCTACAACAAAACAAAATGATCCCTCAGTACCATGCAAACAGTTAGGCTAACATAACATCAACATAGGATAGCTTTTTAAAATCTCACAAAATATATATAAAGAACAGGACAGAAAATCCAAGAGGTGAGGAGGGAGGAAAGGAGAGAGGGAGAGAGGAAGGAAGGAAGGAAGGAAGGAAGGAAGGAAGGAAGGAAGGAAGGAAGGAAGGAAGGAAGGAAGGAAGGGAAATATTGGGAGGGAAGAAAGAAGGAAGAGAGGAGGGAGCAGAAGGGATGGAGGGTTTATTAAATTAATATGTGCCAGGCACTGGTACTTTACAAATATTATCTCACTTGATCCCCACAATAGCCCTGGGAGGCAGGTGCTCTTATTATCCCCATTTTACTGTTGAGGAAACTGAGGCAAACAGCAACTAAGTGACATTCCCAGGATCATACTTAGTATCCAAGGCGGGATTTGAACTCAGGGCTTCCTGACTCCCACCCCAGCCCTGGTGACTGCTCATTAAGAGAAAGTACCCGGTACTGCAGAGAGTTCATTGCCCTCCCCTGACTGATACCAATGAAGGACAATGTGGTCCAGGTTTCTCCCCCTTTCCCTCTTTTTAGTGCCTTCTCTTACTGCTCCCCAGCTCCTGCTTCCATGTGGCCTAGCAATTCCCTTGCAGAAGCCAGGAGGGCCTCTGCAGATTCATCCCCTCCCACATCTCCAAAAATTGTGCCACAATCACTGCCCCTCTCTCCTGTGCCTTCAGTCTGTCACTCTTTCCTGGTTCCTCCCCCCTGCCCACAAACAACTCCCCCAAAGCATCCCCCAACCTTCACCTTCCCAGTCCACCTTCTCCACACCTTTTCTGCTGATTTGAGTTCCCACAGCTCCCAGCATGGTGCAACCATCCCAGGGCCTCATGGCTCCCCTGAAGATTCTTGAAGGTGAGCATGCCTCCTCTCTATGGAAACAAGGGTCATTTTTATCAATGGTCTAGAAAAAGCTATCGATGATTGGGGCTCATCAAATTTTCAAGAGATACAAAATGGGGACAAAGAGTTAACACGTGGAATGAAATAGGCAGAATAAGAGAAGATGATGTCAAGTGAGAACATTGGGCTGAATTGTTAAGATTTAATTTAATGGAGATAAAAAGTCTGGATTCACAAAATCTACCTCAGAAGCATAAGATGGGAAGCTATACCTACACTGCCATTTGAAAAAGGGCTGAGGTCTCAGTGGGCCACAAGCTCACTGAATCAATACTGTGTGATAAGAGCAAGGAAAGCTGGCACCATCTTAGGCTGCACTGAAGGAGGTAGAGACTGAGGAGGGCAGTCTTGCTGTCCTTGGTGGGTCCCCTCTGGGTGACTGCACTTAGTGAGCACTGCAGGGTATCTGAGGAAAGCAGTATGCATGAGGAAGGGCCCTCACAGCCCTGGAGGATCACTTGAAGAAATGGGAATTTTTAGCCTGGAGAACACTCAGGGGACCAGGATCGCTAACTTCAAGCATTTGAAGAGTATCCTGTGAAGGAGGAAACAAACTTGTTCCATCTGGCACCAAGTTACAAAGAGGCTGATGGCAGGAGCCCAGGCAAGGGAAAGAAGCTCCTAGGGAGGAGGTCTGCCATCCCAGTCCTGCCCCTTCCAACTCGGACAGTCTGAGTCTGAAGCGACTTTCTCTGGAGCCAATGTCCTCTGATTGGAGCTCATTCCTGGACCTGTCATCATCCTCCCCATGAGCACCATCCTCCCTGCTCCCCTCCATTTCTCCCCAGTCATCACCCTGCTCTGGGCTAAAATAACCTCTTTTCCAATCCCTACTCTTGAGTTAGCCAATTCATCTCTGTACCTGTTAAGGACCTTAGCTTGGGAAGGCCAAGGTCCCCCACTGCATCCTGGGCCATTTGCAGTCATCCTGATCTACATTTGGCCATTGAACCCAGATAGTTCCAGAGGAGAAAGTGAGGCTGGTGACCTTGCACAGCCCTCCCTCACTTAAATCCAATTCATTTTTGCAAATCATGGCATCCCCTCTCTATTACTGCTCCAGTTTTGCCAGACCCCAACCCTGTATCCACTCCTGCGCACCCCTTCCCAAACAGAGCTCAAGAAATTCACACCCCCAGGTTAACCAGGTCCACCACCTGTGTGCTGTCTGATCTTAACTGGCTCTCCCTGCATCAAAGACAGTGATTCTCTTCTGTGCCTTGCTTGGTAGGCTGTCTGTCCTTGAGCCTCACATGCCAGCCCATGCCCCTCCCCTCACAGCAGAGAACCTGGCCTCAGAAAGTGGGGCCCTTCCCAGGGAGTTCCTTCTTCTGCCCTTCTCTGCATGCTGTCACCTCTTGTCATCACCCTTCCTCCCCTTCTCCGTGGCTCCAGTCTGATGCAGAGGTGACTCTTCCTGCCAAGGCCCTTGACCTTACTGACCCCTCCCACCTTCTCCAACAGAATGCTTCCCCTCCCCCTCATCTTCATTCTGTCACTACTGCTGCCTAGGAGCATGCCCAAGTCCTCCCCAGTCCCTCCCCTCCCATGATCCCCTCCAGCTCTCCTCTCTTCAACATCAAAAGTAGAAAAACCAGCCCTCTCACTGGTCACCACCACTACCACCCCTCATGCTCCAACATTAGCATCAGAAGCCAGAGTTGGATAGGGCCTCAGAAAACCACAGCTCAATATTCCTGTTTGACAGATAAGGCAATTTACATCCAGGGAGAGAAAAGTGATGTGCCAACGGTCACCCAGTCAGTAACCATCAAAGGTAGGATCTGAACCCAGACCAAATCCACCGTCATGACAGGGATGTCTCCAGCCTCCATGCCTTTGCACTGGCAGACCCTCATGCCTAGAGTACCCATCTTCCTTACTTGCACCACTTAGAATCCCTAACTTCCTTCAAGGCTCAGCTCCAGGGCCACTTTGTACATAAAAGTCTTGGATGCTAGAGTCTCTCCTCCCCCACCCCTCAAATCATTCCTATACATATCACATATATGTCCAGGTCATCCCACCTGACTCAGTTGCATGAGGACAGGAATGACTTCCCTTTTGTCCCTGGTGCCAGGCACACAGTAGGTTTTTAGTAAGTGATTGCAAATTGAGTCTGAGACTCTCTTTGTAAGCCTTCGCTTTGTGTCTGTCTCTTGCTCTCATCTCTCAGACCACAATCAATCAGAAACATTAATCAGGTGCCTGTTATATTCCAGGCTCTGTGCTAAGCTCTGGGAACACCACAAGTCAAAAGGCAGGCCTGCCCTCAAAGAGCTCACAGCCTACAAAGATGATAAAGCAAACTGTGCACAGGATACACAGCAGGTCTCACAGCAACTGGTTTCCTGTGTCTTTTTTAGGCATTTAAGCACATTATTTTGAGGGGTCCAGTTTCCCAGATTAGGGCAAAGGGAGGTTATGGAGTGATGGAGCTAGACATCTGGCTCCCTGCTTTCCCTTTTAAAGACCAGGGCCAAGACCAGATGTATGAAATTGGCTCCGAATCCATCAATAACTCTCAATACAGTGTTGTTTCTGGAGCAAAGGCAGTAAGTCTGAGCCAAGCACTCTGCAGGTGTCCAGGAGCTAACCTCATGCAGTCAATTTAGCACCTTGTTAAGCTAGACACAGAGAGGGGAGGGGCCACTCGGGAAGTCCAGACCAGGCTCCTGCTGGGAACACCCTCTCCAGCAAACAAAACCTCTCCACTGAGTCCTGAGATTTTGTCCTTCACTTCTTTCCCAGTGTTACTGTACCTGACACTCTGGTATCCATCTTTTTGTTACAAGCCCAGCTGAGGTCTAGAAAAGGGAGAATCTCATTGCACCTTCTCCACCTTAAGTCCTGTTTTTGAGCCCAGGCAGCTCCAGTCCGAGGGACAAAGCAGGCAGCCCCAGCCTGCAGCACCTGGAATGAGGCCAGAAGAGGCTGGCATGCCAGCTGCAAAGGAGGGGCCAGGGTGGAACTGAAGCTAGGGATGTCAAGAATTGATGACTGCTCTGCTTCAGAGTCCAGACAGGACAGCAGAGGTGGGAAAGGGAGAGAAAGACAAGTCCAGGACGGAATTCAGACTCACTGGGTGAGCTAGGCCAAGGTCAGCCAGGCATAGGAAGTGGACTTTGTCCCTGATAGGCAGGCTGATGGTCCACAAGGCCCTGGAAAGGCACCATCTGGCCCAGCGGGAAGGACCTGGCCTCCCAACTTGGAGGAAATGACTTCCTCTCTCTGGCCCTCCACTTTCTCATTCACCTAGATATCCTGAGTCCCCTTCCAGTCCCAAACTGATGACTCTGGGAGCATCCAGATGACCACCCTCTCCCACCACAAGCATCTTTCTATGAGGAGGCGAGGGGATTTCCTTAGGGTGGATTTGCCCATACTCATTACTGGGCCTCTAGAGCACAGACAGTCAAAACTCTGTTTATGACCTTTAATCCAAGTGAGCTTTACTGAATGAGTTTAATCTAAAGTATCTGAAAAATTTGAGGACTGAATAGACCTTAGAGACTATCTTAGGCCAACTCCCTCATTTTGCAGAAGAGGAAACTGAGACTCAAGGAAGGGAAGTGACTTGATCAAGTCATGGAAATAGTATCCAGCTGAGTCAGGATTTGAACCCAAATCCTTGGAATCTAAATCTGATATTCTTTCCACTTTCCCACTGTCATGTGTTGTATACATCATATCAGACTATAGGTTCCATCACAGCAAGGACCTATGCCCTAAACTTTATATAAGAAAACAAGGATGATACTTCACAAAAGACTGGAATGTGTTATTACTGATAAATGCATATGATAAAGAAAGTAATAAGCATTTATCAAGAACTTTTTATGTGCCAGACACATAGTGCTAAGAATAAGCCTACATTCTATGGAGGAAGACGGCACTAACCTCCCATCATCATTAATTAGCAGCACACAAAATGGAGCTGACAATCAGTGGGGCCCACCCTGGGGACCGGGGAACCAAAGCACCCAGCATGACTGTGAAGTCCACAAAGTCAAGAGCTGGGTAGAGAGGGCAGTGAAGGAAGGCTGACTTGGCCCCTTCACAACAGAGGCGCTAGGGAGAAATGGGGTGGGCCTGGTGGACGAAAATTCCAGGAAGCAGAAATTATATATATATATATATATATGATAATGATAAAGGCAGGATGTGAGCCAGGAGCTGGGGAGGATTGCTCCTATCTTTTAGGCTCAGCTTCTGTTTTTGCTCAACTTCATGTGAATGCCAGTTGCAGGAGAACCTGGAACAGGCTTCAAAGACTCAGCTGATACAGAGCTCCTATAAAGGATGGTTTTTAAGTACTCAAACTGAGGGAACAACAGGAACCCCATTTGGGTTTAAACAGAAGTTACAAAGAATTTTCTAAGCCTGTCAAATAGATGTCTGAAACAATGGACTTTAAGTCACTGGCAGTCAAAAGAGCAGACTTCATCTTAAACTGGGGGCACTCTAGCTAACTTTTATTCAGATGCCCTTGGCTAGATTAAAAGAGATTAGCCCACTCTTAACAGGGAGAGGCTTTTCAGTTATTACACTTAGTAGATGGGAGCAAAGAGTCAGTAGATAAGTCTGAAGAGGTAAAGTCCAGAAAAGAGTGGCAAAGAGAAACTCAAGGACCATGAGCAGTGAGAATTGGAGATGCTCAACAAATACATCCACTGAAAAAATGATGCCAGCGTGGAGCTAACGTACCCAAGAGAGACAACCTGCCTAGCACAAAACAGAACCCAGCAGAGTATGATGTCCCTGGAGGACATTCTGAGAGGTGTGAACTGCCCTGGGCATGCATGTCCCCACACTATGTGCCTTCCACATGTGCTCTGGCCCCTCATGTTCCTGGCATCTCTCTCTCATCATCTGTATTCCCTGGCTATAATGTTCCTTACACATATGCTCCCATGTGTGTTCAACTGTCACATACTTTTTTTGTGTGGGGCTCTCCCCAACTAAGAGGATGGTAACCTGTGGGAGTTTACCCCATTGTGCATAGGGAAGGATTTTCTGGTCACTTTGTTCACTTTGCTGTCCAATTAAATGTTTTCTCCCCTGAACGAATACATCCTCTGGCTGGCTGATCAAAGCAAACACCCATGAAGGGGGATCACACGTTGAGGTTTTGAATGGATGCTGATTCATAAAATGTCTCAATATGGGGGTGGTATCCCAAAGACCAATTGTAAGACTCTTATCTTTCTCAGTGCCTGCCCTGTCCAGAGCTCTACACATGCTTAACAACATTTGGGGAGCTGGAAAGGAAATCACTCCACATCACCCAAACGTGGCCTATATTTCCCTTCCTCTGAGCCTTTTCTTGTGTCCCTCTGTCCACTCAGAATCCCCATCCTCTTTAAGATGACAAGTTCTAAAAAAGATCACTTAGTCAACCCCAGAACTCAACAAGAATATCCTCCATAATATCCCACTGCCACCCCCAAATGATCATCTGATCTCTGTTTGAAGCCCTCCAGTGAAAGGGAACTCACTAGCTCCCATGGCAGCCTGATCCACTTTGGGATGGCTCTCATAGTTAGGAAGTGTCTCCCTTTATGAAGCCTAGACTTGCCTCTCTACAAACCCCATTCCCTGATCCTAAGGCCATATTAAAGAGGAGTGTCCTAAGTTTTCTCTTCTCTGCTGATTCTCCTACTGGACAAACCAAAGGCCAACCATCATCCAAACTGTCTTCATTAGAGCACTCTCCAGCTAGCCCAGGTCTTCTGGATGCAGTCTGACCAGAGCAGGGGAGGAGAGAAGATGAATCCACTAGTCCAAGATGTTATTTCTCCTACTACAGCCTAAGGTCCCATGAGTTTTTTGGCTGCCATATCATACTGCTGACCAAACTCTCAAGTCTATTACAGCTCCCAGGTCTGTTTGAGACAGGCTTCCCCTGTCTTATACTAGTGAAGTTGATTTTCCATGGAAGACTTTATATTAAAATACACACACACACACACACACACACACACACACACACACACCCCAAGTCAAATTGATTCAAGTCTGACCTCCTGTAGGAAGCCTTCTCAAGCTTTCCTTCTCTGAACGTCTAGAAGCATGAATTGTCCTTCCATGTTTTATCATTAGTTCACTTGTGTCCTTGTCTTTCTAGCTCTAAAGGAAGTCATATCTTTGGATTGCCCACAGACTGCTCAGAGAATGCTGCATGGATTGGGAGACAGTGAGGGGGAGTGAACAGAATACCGAACTCTGGAATTTGAAGGACCTGGTTGACTTTGACACAGCATTCTCTGAACCTCAAGGCTCCTAAACTGTAAAATAAAGCCTACAATACTTAGCTCTTTGTCATCTCTCACACTGGTCCCCTTCTCCCAGGGCCACCAGCATATCTTAGGCATTCATTCTTCCCTGGCCTGGACTTTTGCAATCTCTCTTGTCTCCAGACAATCCTCCAGACTACCAAGGAACAGGTCTAACCATGTCGTTCCCCTGCTCAGAAGGTCAAGGCAAACTCACTGACTCTTCAGCCTGGCATTCCAGGCCCTTCTAATGGGGCTTCACCTCACCTTTTCAGCCTTATTCCAAGTTACTCTCCTTAATCCACTCTGAGCTCCAGACCAACTACATTCCCAGTGAGTACCCAGAATTCACATTCCATTTCTGCATTTAGACAAATCATCCTGTGCCTGAACCTTCTCCTTCATCATCTTTCAGAATACACACAGGGCCCAGTGTAGAGCCTTGTATGTATAGAAATAAAATAAATCCCCCTTCCAGGCTCAACTGGGGGGCACTTCCTCCAAGAAGCCTTCCTCAGGCCCCTCTCCTCCAGATCCATGACCACTCCCTCCTCAAAGATTCCTAGAGCCCTCTCTGTCTGATCTCTCTCCTCTGTCCCCGCTTCAGTCTCTCCTCAGAGTTATCCCTGTCTGTGATGATGGGCCCCCACTCAGTAGAATACATGCTTCTCTGTATCCTCAATGCCTGGCAAAGTGCCTTATGACTAGTAGGTGCTTCAAAATCCTTGATGGATTTGAATGTCCCATAGGATCATTGTGAGAAAAATGTTTTTGTAAACTGTGAAGTATCTGAAATGGGAGCTAACAGGCATGTCACAGTCCCAACTGGCTCACTCCACCTCCAAGGATGGCAGAGCCATGGGAGGGGTTGGGGGGCTTTCCAGTGTCTGTGACCCCATCTCCTCCTCCTTGACAGCAGGGGAGGGAACTGCCTAAGGTCACTTAGGCAGTCAGTGGCAGAGGTCCTGACGCCAGCCCAGGGTTTCTGAATCCCAGCTCAGGCTGATTTCTCTTAAACCAGTTTCCTCTCCCCAAAGTAAGGGGATCAGGACTGTGTCCCCCAAGCTCAGCCACAGGCAGGTCAGCATTACAGCATTACAGCGATTAGATCCTCATTTCCCTGCAGGAAATTCTGGGGCTGCACAAACCCCAGGGTGGGGCCCAGACCAGGAAGCTGAGCCTGGACCCAGGGGCCAGGAGCAGAGGGAGGGAATGAATGGTACAGTAAACATAGAGTGGGCTGGGCTGAGGAGGCCAGTCAAGGCCAAGGCCTAGGCCCTACTGAGCCTCACCTTTCTCTCTTGTCCTTTGCTTCAGGCAAACCAGTCAGAACAGGGCTGGGCAGACCAGCAGCTGGCTCTAGCTGGGAGCGAATTGGGACACAGCAAGACGCTGTTTGTTTTCCTGTGGGTTTGGATAATAACACCACAGCAGGCTGAAATGAGAAGGGCATTGGATTTCCCATTGTTCGGGAGCACATTTCCGAGGCCTGGAGACATCAGCTGTTGCTGTGTCCCTGGCAGGGCTGTCGGGCTCGGACTCTCAGAAATCGCCTTCCTTTTCCTCTTCTCAGCAGCCTAGGGGTGCTTGGGGGTAATGGGGAGGGAGACACGGAAGGATGCAGGCAGCAGGAGAGGGAGGTCCCTCCTTCTAGGGCTCACTGCTTGCTCTCTCTGTTTGGCAGGTGGGAGACAAGGATGCCCAGATCTGATGCGGAAGAGCCCAGACCGGGAGGGGCTGAGAGGGCACCGTAGCAGCAGCAGCAGCACCGAGAGCCTGCACCAATCCTCCAGCCGGCCCGGGCAGCATCACCACAGTAACAGAAAATACAGTTAAAAGGCAGGCAGCCGGAGTCCAAGGCCCAGCAGTGCAGCTCCTCACCTTGGGCCAGAAGGAGGACAGATCATTATGCAGAAGAGGAAGGGGTTCCTGAGAGATCCGGCCAAGCTGAGGACAAGGGACATATCTTCTCACTACAGGGAATGTGCCACCGTTTCTTCCATGGGCAGGGGAGCACCATGAGAGGCAGGGAAGAAACAGTGCGTCTGTGGCTGCCCATCCGCAGGTCTTCACACCCCCGCTGGAACTGAGCCGGTTGGTACAGACCTGTTGGCCCATCAGGTATTGGAGAGTTGTATTCTTTTTTCCACAGGGTGCACCTGGCACGCGGACTCAAAGATACTGCAGCTACCCACTCAGAGGCACCAAGGAGCAGGCGGGAGAAGGAGTGGCACAGCCAGATCCCGTCTCAGCTTCCCTGCCCTTTCGGCCGGCTCCCCGCTGCTGTACCATGGGATGTCGGCAAAGCTCAGAGGACAAAGAGGCAGCCCGGCGGTCCAGGAGGATTGACCGCCACCTGCGCTCAGAGAGTCAGCGCCAACGCCGTGAGATCAAGCTGCTCCTCTTGGGCACCAGCAACTCGGGCAAGAGCACCATCGTCAAGCAGATGAAGATCATCCACAGTGGGGGCTTCAACCTGGAGGCCTGCAAGGAGTACAAGCCCCTCATCGTCTACAATGCCATCGACTCCCTGACGCGCATCATTCGAGCCCTGGCGGCTCTCAAAATTGAGTTCCACAACCCGGACAGGGCCTACGATGCCGTGCAGCTGTTCGCCCTAACCGGCCCCGCCGAGAGCCGGGGGGAGATCACCCCTGAGCTGCTGGGGGTTATGAAGCGGCTCTGGGCCGACCCTGGGGTGCAGCAGTGCTTCTCCCGCTCCAGCGAGTACCACCTGGAGGACAATGCGGCATACTACCTGAACGACCTGGAGAGGATCGCCGCCCTGGACTATATCCCCACAGTCGAGGACATTCTGCGGTCGCGGGATATGACCACTGGCATCGTGGAGAATAAGTTTACCTTCAAGGAGCTGACGTTCAAAATGGTGGACGTGGGGGGTCAGAGGTCCGAGCGCAAAAAATGGATTCACTGTTTCGAGGGAGTGACAGCAATAATCTTCTGTGTGGAGCTCAGCGGCTACGACTTGAAGCTGTATGAGGATAACCAGACGGTGAGTATGGCGCGATGGGCCTGACCCCACTTGACCTCGCGCGGCACCGAGATGCTCTGCACAGTCTGGGTTTGGCTCCTAGGGCAAGCTTGGGATGCCACGGCTCAGGCCCCTCTCCGGCCCCACTCAAAGGGCCCACCCGGTCCTCCTTCCAAGGATTCGGGTGCACCTTGGCGGGTGGGCCAAGGCAGGCAGTATGGAAGGAAAGGGCCAACCTTTCCTGGAGCCTCAGCTGGGCAAGCAGCTCTCAGGAGGAAGTCTGCACCGAGTGGGGAGGGGGTCTGTGTTTTCGGTCGTTTTAGATTCCTATCTATTCTCTGAGTTGCTGAGCACCAGGAGAAAATCCAGGGCACTGAGAAACTCCCACAAACTCAACAGGGGCTGCCCCCACCCATCCTTGGAGAAAACAGGCTAGCTTTTGGGGCTGCCTTCTTGCCAATCCTTCCTACCCAGTGCTCTAAATCTAGAGAAATTCTGAGTCTCTAATGGGGGGGGGGGGCACAGGTGTGGTCTGCTGGCTGGGTGACAATGGCCTTGGGATGGCCGGGTCCCACTCTATCATCCCATGGGACAACAGACCACTTGGAACAGAATGTAATGAGCCAGTCCCTGAGCAAAAGCTGCTGGGAAATGCCCTCCTCAACCACTCCACCCTAGCCCTTTGCCCAGGAAAAACTACAGGCCTGGCACCGTGGCCATCCAGGCAAAGCAATCTCCTAGTTCAGTGAGCCCTCACAGTGTCCTGGCTGCCTAGACTAGTGCTGCGGCCCTCTCCCCAGTCTCTGGGCTCTGGAAGACTGTTCCCTTCTCCAGGCCTGTCTTGGCGCTCGCCCTGATGCTAGGAGGACAGGGAGGCTCCCCAGCTGGCCTTCACCTATGGCCTCTCTCTTCCAGGCCCTTCCTACTTTCTCCAGGCCTCAGCTTTCCTCTTGCCCTAGGTGAGGGAGCCCCTGGCAAGAAGCAGGCTAAGAAGCCATAGGCTGGAAGGAGTCTGTCAGAACCATAGAACTGGAGAGAGCTAGTGCTTGTTTTACACACAAGGAGACTGAAGACCACGGAGGAGAAGGAACCAGTTCCACGTCACTCAGCAACCTGCTGGCCAAGCCAGGATTCAAAGCTAGGTCTCCTGGCTCCAGCCTAGTCAGGCATTCTTTCTGTCCTGCTCAAGCCAGAGAATTTCACCCTAAGGACTGAGGGAATGGGCAGAAGGCATTGAATCTGTGTCTAGAGCAGCTTAAGCTTCCAGCCCCCAAAAGGCCTGGAAGAAGGATGCAGTAGTCACCGGATGAACCTTACCTAAGCACTGGTATCCTGGGCACTGGAGGGGTACAAGCTAACACTCACTCAGGGAGATGATGGGCCAGCAGCAGACATAGGGCATTAGAGAAGGCACAACCGTGTTCTTTGAGGTCTGAGGGAGGCAGGTGTGATTGCCTGGGGTGGGAACAAAGGAAGCCAGGCTTTATCTCTACTTTTCAGTCATTTTACAGGCTTTTCATGACCCCATTTGGGGTTTTCTTGGCAAAGATACTGGAGGGGTTTGCCATTTTCCTTCTCCAACTCATTTTACAGATGAGGAAAATGAGACAAGCAGAATAAAGTTACTTGCCCAGGGTCACACAGCTAGTGTCTGAAGCCAGATTTGAACTCAGAAGATGAGTTTTCTTGACTCCAGGCCTGGCACTCTATCCACTGCACCACCTACCTGTCCCCATATCTCTACAGCTCAACAAACTGAGGTCAGAAAGGGGGACATGATCTGCCTGAGGACATGTAATTAATATGGGTCAGGACTGGGACTGGTTTCCAAGTTCAGTGTTTTCCCCACCCATACTGGGCTCTCTCCACAAGGCTACCATCTACCCTTTATTCAGCACCTACTTAAACAAACACTGGGCATGGTTTAAATATATATATATTAATTATCACCTTCAAAAACCAAATGGAAAAATCCCATTTTATGGAAAGTGATCCTTCCCCTAAAGTTCTGTCTGACTGGTCCCTCCCCCCACCCCCATACTGCTTTCTAAGAACTCTCCCTGGATAATGGCCTTCACTGTTGGATACCGGGCCTAAGACTAGGAGGGCAGTGGAGGGGGTCATATAGTGAGCCTGCCTCCCTGTTGTTTCCCCCTCCACCTGTATGTGTGTCTCTTTCTGTCTGTCTGTCTCTGTGTCTCTGTGTTTGTCTCTCTCTCTGTCTCTGTCTCTCTATCACACACGCACACACACCCACACTGCCTGTCCTGGCTGAACCACTCCCCTATATCTGCTGCCTCCCTCTGTGGCCCCCTGTGCCTTGGCCACAGGCCCAGAGTGTCCATTGGCTCTACTGAGAAACACAGCTGTGTGGGGGCTGGAGGCCCAGAAGGCCAGGACGCTGCCTCTGTCCTTGTAGCAATGTAA
Source organism: Bettongia penicillata ogilbyi (assembly GCA_023548195.1). Lineage (NCBI taxonomy): Eukaryota > Metazoa > Chordata > Mammalia > Diprotodontia > Potoroidae > Bettongia > Bettongia penicillata. The sequence continues at coordinate 4,893,579 of JAJHZJ010000154.1, read as the reverse complement.
ACCATTAGGCAAGCTGGAAGGACTATGGAGTGTGGTGGAAGAAGAGCAGCCCCACTGTGGGCTGATGGATGGGGAAGGGCCCTAACAAGCGGGGGGCATTCTGAGGAGGCTGCCCAGAATGGCCCACTTCCTCCAAGGCCTGCCTGCTTAGGTTTGGACCTCTGTTATCTCCCTTCTGATCAGATTACCAGGGTTCCCTGCCCTGGGGCTGAGTCAGGCTTGGGCAAGAATCACATGAAAAACCCTAGCTAGGATAGAGCCTCTTCCTCCCCTTAGGCATTCCAATTGTGACTGGTAGGCCTTGGTCCCATCTGTCTGTCTGTCTATCCTGCCCAGATTTCTGACCTCTGGTGTATCCCTGACTGTTCCTCAGGGCTTTGTTGAACAAGAGAATATTATATTGGGAAGGGGCTAAGAACACAGGAAGTCAGGCCTGGGGGCCATGAGCCTTGGAATGGAAAGGGTCCTAGAACACGTGGCTGAGGACTCAAGAGAACAAAGCCCATGGCGGGCGCAGGTCTTACTCAGACTCTCAAGTGGCTCAAGCTAGAGCTCAGGGTCAGCAGACACACAGCAGGAGCAGGAGGCCCTCAGCTTGGGCCAGCAAGATGGGGCTGGGGCACAGGGACCCTGAGATGAAGACACATGTCAGGAAAACAAGGCAAAGTTGGCCTTTGACCTCTCCCTTAAATGCCCCCAGCCCCAGACCCCAGACCCCTCAAGCTGCCCCTGCAGGCCCTGACGCTTCTCCCTTCCTCTCAATAGCCTGTGGAAACATGCCAGTCTAATTCTACAGGGAGGATGGGAGTAATGGGAGCTCCTGGTACTACAGAAGAATGAGGGTGGAACATACTGTATTTACAGACACCCCTGGGCAGAGATGCTAAGCAGCTGTTGGGACTCCCCTCCTGGTGGGTGTTGTAGAAAGAAGGATCTGGGTTCAGATGTGAGCTCTCACTACTACCTAGCTGGAGAACCATGGACAAATTACTTCTCCTTTCGGGACTCAGTTTCTGCATCTGTGATTCTGAAACAAGTATAACTAAGAGCACCTGCTTTAAGAGGTCACCAGGAAAGGTGGGTGCTGAAGTGTTAGGCAAGTGTCTGCTGAGAGGAGCGGAATGGAGAGAAGCAGGATTGGGTCCCTGCTGTCTGCACCTGGTGGCAGGCTAAAGGGGCAACTCAGCTAAGGTGCTCTCAGAATCAGGTCATTATTGCCTCTTAATACACGCCGACATGATTTCCAAGATTGCTGCTTCATTCCTGCTGATGGCTACTTCCCCAGGGCCCAGAAGTCAGGGGTCTGCTCCCTCCTGAGTCATGGCTGGGAGAGGTTACCACAAAGTGCCAAAGTTATTATGAACCCAGGGCTACCCATTAATGCCCATCACAGAGAACCTGTCACTGGCTGACAAGGCCACTTTTCCTAGCATGACCACTGGTGCTTTCAGGAAATCAATGCCTGGATTCTAGTCAGAATGCATGTGCCCCCAACACCTTATCCCTGCCATGCCAGGGAGATGTGACTGGACGCAAGCAATTCAAGTGAATGAAGAAGATCTGAGGGCTTTAGTGGACCACACTCAGTGAGAGTAACAAGTGTGACCTGTAACTTGGAAAAAAAAAACCTGCATGATTTACAGTTGAATGAACAGCCATCTAGCATCCAGAAAGAGGGACAAGATAGTCCTGCTGAGGTTTAGGGGTGCTGGAACTCCAAAATAGTAGGTCCTGCCCAAATGAATTCCACCCAAACCTTCTTTCAGCCAAAGACAAGGTTTATGAAAAGATACCTGGCTTACTGGCCAGACTCTTAAGGAATCTTAACATTGATCTCACTCATGCAGGCTGACAAGATTGAATCTGAGCCCCTTAATCGAGGTCAAGATGGGTCTTACATACAGAAAGACTGGGAAAGATCTAGGGTTGGCCAGTAGATTAGGTGGACTGGACGAGGAGTCTAAGGGGAATGTTGATGGGAGTGGCCCATAGACTGAGGTGACTAGAGGTTGCAGGCCAGGAACCAAGAGAATGAGGTTTGGATAGGATCAAGGGTGGGGGTAGGAAGTAGCTGGAGGTGACCCAGAGGTACCAGACTACCAGACACTGAAGGTCTGGACTGGGTTAAGGGTCACAGAGAACTGGGCACAGGGATAATGAAAGGCCAGTTGAGGGGATTATGACCTCAGGCCACCAGCTCAAGTGGGATGGTTCAAGGGGGTTTCTAGAGCCTGTACCCATCAGGCTCAGTGCCTCTACCCAGCTCAGAGCCTCCTCCAACAGTACTGAATCTGGTTCTGAGCACTGAGATAAGAAGGTGCATGTATAAGGAGGGCACCCAGGAGGAAGGGAGTTTAGTGTAGAAAAGACTCAGAGAGAACTGGCTTAATGGAAAGGCCAGCCACATAGAAGTGACCCCTGAGCAGGAGCCAGTGCAGGTGGCTGGTGGCTCAGGGCTGAGAGCAGGGCCAGCCATGTAGAAGTGACCAGTGAGAGCACAGAGGAGGCTGGCAGCTAAGGGCTGAGAGCTCTCCTTTTAAAACCAAAGGCTGACTTGATATCCTTCTCTGATTGCCAAGAACTCACTGTGTGACCTTGGGCGAGTTCCTGCTTCCCTAATCCTCAGGAAGGAATCAAACCTTGGTGAAGTTACTATGTGCCAGGTAGCACACTAGGCAGAGTATTGACAAATCATATTACTATCCCTATTTTATGGTTGTGGAAACTTGCAAACAAATGTGAAGTGACTCGCCCAAGGTCACACTGCTAGGCAATATCTGAGGCTCAGTCTTAACTCTGGTCTTCCTGGCTTTAGGTACTGAATCATCTAGGGCCTCAATCACCTCTTCCATCATGTGGAGAGAATACAGATAGATGACCCAATGTCAGTGCGAGGATGGGTCTCACACACTGCCCGGTCCAACCTCATTTTCCAGAGGAAGAAACTGAGGCATGGCAGGGAGAGGCACTTAGTCATAAAGAAAGTTGGGGGCATCTCAGGCTGCACTCTCATGACTTGGCTCTTCCTGTCCCCCAGGGGTGTGAAGGGCACTGGCAGAGGGGAAAAGTTACCCCAACAGTGGGCATTGGCCCAGCAGCTGCTTCTGTGGGCAGGCCCAGTAAGGGAGCCTAACAAGATTGCCTAAGTGAGGATGCCCTATCCTCAGGGTCAGAGGGCCAATACACACTGCTCTCTCTCTCTCTACTAAGCACCATGGTCTTGTGCTTCTAGCCTGGGTCAACTCCTGCAGGTGTTGGCAGGGAGACCAGAGAGGGAGGGCGTGCTGGTAGCATGAGCCATGTGGGGCCCCAGGCTCGAGGCTGGCAGCCCTCTGTGCCTCGAGGCACAGGCAAGACAGCCCTGCCCCCTGCCTCACTCCTGGGCTGACCACCCATCTGGGGTCTCTGCAGACACATTCAGTGGAAAGACAAGGGGATTTGGGTTTGAATCCTAGCTCTCCCCCTTCCTACCTCTGTGACCTTGGCCAAGTCTCTTTACTTCCCCCTTGGGTCTCAGTTTCATCATCCGAGGATCCCTGCCAAGTAACCCTAGAATGTTATGGTCCCGTCTGTGCCTATCCTTGACCCTCAGAGCCAAGAAGGTGAGGCCAGCCTGCACTCCGCTGTTCCTGCTCATCCTCCTCCCCAAGAGGGGTGAACAGCAACCAGGCAGAAGCTCCAAAGTGGTGGGGAGGGAGGCAGTGCTAAGTGAGTCCTCCCCCACCTGGTTTTCCCAGGCTAACAGCCCTGGGACCCTGGGCTCTGCACTGTGGCACCCCTGGTAGGTGGTCAGATGTTCAGCCTGCCCCCACCCGCCATGCCTGGCATCCATGCCCTCCTCATCACCAACTCCAACCCTCTTCTAGTCCAGACTCTGCCCCCTGAGCCTATGGCTCCCTCCCTTCCCAAATGCCCAGGGGTCACCCCCTTCTGGGGCTCTGCCTTAGGATCCTTCAGCCCTAGCTCTCAGCTGGTATTTGAGAAACATTTGCCAAGGCCCTTGGCTCTCCACCATGTTTGACCCAGAACTCACGTTTCTAAGCCTCTTCAGGCATTCAAAGCACCTTCTCCACAACCCCTCTCTGATATAGGCCATGTAAAGATTACTCTCCCCATTTTACAGGTGAAGAAACTGAGGCTGTGAGGTTCAAGTGACTTGCCCAGGGCCATGTGGTCTCCTGGCCTCCGATCCAGCCCCAAACGCTGATGACTCTGCAACCCTGCTCCATTCTATGTTCTAACGTCCTGTGCTCGGTGGTCAGAGGCCAGATGGGATGCAGGAAGGAGCCAGAAAGCCAGGCTCCAGTCACTAACTCAGCCACCCACTCACTATGTGGGGCTAGGCTGTTCTCCGAGCCTCAGTTTTTTGGTCTGTCAAACAGGGACCATAATACATATACTGTGTATGCACCTTTCATCTGGTCATTTCCCCTCCCTGGGCCTCAGTTTCCTCCCCTGCCAGCACTGGGGATATAAGAGTAAGCAAATCCCACAGTCTGGTCCTTGATATTCTAAAGCAGAAGACAAAACTCCAGGTTACTGGGGCTGGAGTGGGGCTGGCACCCAGATCAGTCAGGGATCTAGCAGCTGGCCAGATAAAGCCATGGTCACCCACCAGAAGCCCCATGTGGGGAAGCACCCACTGCCCCCCCATCAGCTCCTGCATGTGGCCACCCACCCCCCTCCCTGGCTCTGTCAGGTGAGGCCGGCCTAGGTGAGGGTTTGGGGGATGGCCCTGATTGGCCTTCTTATTGGGGAAGAAAATTCAGACTCTCAATAAGGGCCTTTCCTCTGAGCCTGTTACCTCATCAATAAAATGGGTGTGAACATCTTAAGAGCCCCCTGTGTTTTGACAGTCTACGTTTGGAGACAAGGATCAGGGCCCGTACCCACAGGACTCTTGGTCAAGTCTTTCTGGTTCTCTCCAGAGCAGGGGAGCTAATGATCTTGCTGTCCTCTAGAACCTGGACAGAGTCTGAGAAAACTATCCAGCTCTGAAGACCCCATTTAGAAGCGCACTGTCAAGCTGGACTGAGTCTAGAGAAGAGCAAGGAGGATGCAACAGACTAAACCCTGTCACGTGAAGACGGAGGGAACAGGGCTGTTCAGCGAAGAGTGGCCAATACTCAGGGGACAGCCGGGATCCCCATCATCTCATGCTGGAAGGGCCCATGGGGCTCCCACTTCAGCAATCAGAAGAGGAGCTTCTGGAGAGAATGACAGACAGGGCTCAGGAATAGGAGAGCCACGTCCTGAGGCAGCCAATCCTCCATCCCTACGGGGCTCTAAGCAGGGCCTCCATGTTGGGGATGATAGCCTGGGGATTAGGGCCCAGAAAGGGAAAGTCCTTGGGGTACTGCCTGCTCTGCACCAGTGCCCATCATCCTGTGCTCATGTGCCCCTGGGATGCAACCTTCCCTGGGGCTCATTCTGTCAGAGCAGGGGCCAAGGACAATAGCCCCAAGGCTTCCAGCTGGTCTCAGGGGGTCCCCAAAATACTGATCAGGAAAGGACCATAGTCATGAAGGCCTCCAGTAAGCTGGAAACTGCCCTGGGTTCCCAAGGAGTGGGATGTCACCTATTACCCTGGCCCCAGGCTCAAAAGAGAGCCAAGCAGCCAGGTCCAGAGGGGTCCTTTTGAGCCCTGGGGAGGAAGGGATGGGCAGAAGGAGGGAGGGAGGGAGAAAGGAGGCTGATCCTTGAGGTCACAGGCTCAGGTGGCAACATGAGGGCCAATCCAGCGTGTGTGTGTGTGTGTGTGTGTGTGTGTGTGTGTGTATGGGTGGGTGAGTGGATGTGGGGGGTTGTGCGTGCATGTGCACATTGTGTGTATATGGGGGTGTGTAATGTATGTCTGTATTGTGTGGGTGGTTGTGTATGAGGCATGTATGTGGGTATATGTATGCATTGTGTATATATGGAGGTGTGGGGGGGTGTATATGTATATTATGTAGGTGTGCAATTGTATGTTTGTTCTGAGGGGATGTGTGTGTGGTAGTGGGTATGGAAATACATGTATATGTGTGTGTGTATTGTATATATGTGGGGATATAGGTGTGGGTATCATGTGTGTGTCTGCAATGTGGGGGGTGTATGTGTGTATGTATGTGCCCTGTGTATGAGGGAGTGTATGTGTGTGGGGGGGGTGTATGTATATAGGGGCATGTCCCCAGCTCCTGGAACCATGGACATTGGGCATGACTCTCCTTCTGGAGCCAGGTCAAGGGCAAGGGGGCAGCTGGGACCAGAGACAAAGTTTAGGGCTGGAGCTCAGAGGAAAACCCTGACCCAGGGCTGTGGCTTCAGCTTCTGCCACCCTTGGGTGTCTGACATCTCTCCCTTGTGGTCTACCACGAGTTTCAGTCCCTCCCCCTTTCCCCCAGCTCCATGTCCTGTCACCTGGTACCAGAGAGTAGAAACTGCCTTTAATGAGGCCTTGTCTTCTGGGTCACAGTGACTGTTTTCTTCCCAATGGCTGAGGTCTTGAGAGGAAACCTCTCCCCACAGAGCCAGGCAGGGGTGGGAGCAGCATCCGCCCCAGCTGCCTCCCCCTGCGTCAATGTGTTGTCAAGGAGAAAACGAGTAAGACTGGGAGTGTCCAGGCACAAAGCACCAGGAAGATCCAGGGTAATGCCAAGGAGAGCCAGTGTCCTGAGCATCTCAGAGCTGAAAACACACACCGAAGGCACTAAACCATCACAGGCTCCTGGAGCCCCTTTCCAGGCTGAAAGTCAACTGCTGCAGACCTGCAGGGGCTGGGGTCAGTCATTTCCCACAGTGCCACTGTCTGGAGAGCTGAAGGCATTCTAAGATATGGGTAGCTTCATTCCTTGGGCTTCCCCTCCCTGCCTCCTAAAATGCAAACCCTGGGAGAAATAACATCTCATCCTAATGCACACAAGCCTCTTAGCAATACATTAGCGGAAGCCAAACCACAGCGGGCCACTGGAACCTGGAGAGCGTGAAGCACACCAGAGATCAGCCCAGCACCAGCACTGCTCAGATGATCAGGTTCATCAGACTGTGCAGGGTCCGTCTACTCCCAATTCAGCTAAACTTGGACGCGTCCTCCAGGGATGTGCTGTAGTGTTCATGTGCCTCCCCACCCACCACATAAAGACCACATGTAGCCACTGATGCCAGGCCTGGCCACGTGTCAGCTCTCACCTCCTTCCTTTGGCCACATGGCAGCCCTCACCTCCTTCCTTTGGCCACTGGCAACTCTCACCTCCTTCCTTTGGCCACTGGCAACTCTCATCCCCTTTTGGCCACACAGCAGCTCTCCCTAACCCTTCTTCCTTTCTTTCCAGTGGGCAAAAGGGTAGAAACCAAAAAGAGGGTCCATGGGGGCCCCCCAGGCAGCCCATTTGAAAGCAGAAGGATCATAGATAGAGAGCCCACAGAGGACCTTAGAGGCCATTGAATGGAACCTCTTCATTTTACAGATGAGAGAAATGGAGCTGAGTGAAGTGATGTGACTCACCCAGGGTCACACAGTGAGCTTCTGTGGCAAGATTTGAACTTGGGTCTTCCTGAGTCCCAGGCAGCATTCTATCCACTATGTGACCCAAGAGAGAGCGAGTTCAGGGAGCCAATGGTAGAGCTCTCTACTCCTGACTCCCAACTCTGGAATTTCACCCAATCCCCAGATACCCCAGGCCAGGGTGACCAATCGAGCAGGGCTCTCAGGGGGACGGCCACATAGACAGGGTCAGGTATTCATTCCCAGGAAATGTGCAGATTTTGTGCTGACCAGTCTCTAAGAGACTGCAGGTTTTTAGATTGCGAAGAGAATTTGGATCAGAGTCTCAGAGCTAGAAGAATTAGCAAACATGGCCTTGAAAGACCATGGGGCCTTCAAGAGAAAAGAAGATGAACCACGGAAACCTCAAGTGGCCTGCAAAACCGCAAAAGGGCCCAGGTCCTGATCTTCCAAAAGGGGAAGAGGTAGACCTGCAGACTTTAGCCAGTAAGCCTGGTTCTCATTCCAAAATGCATTAATGAAATGGGGAGCGTGCACTGAGAGGAAAAGCAGTGATCTCAAAGCACAATACACAGCTCCCTCCAGAACAGGCCTTGCTGCTTCAGGCCCCAAGCTGGTCGATAAGGGGACGGTACTTGGATGGAATCCAGGGTGTCTCTGGGATCTGTGCTTGACTCTGCACTAGACCTGGAAGGGACAGATGAGGATAGTGAGACTGAGGGAAGTTAACGGACTTATCCAAGGTCACAAAGGCAGTCAGAGGTGGGATTTGAGCCCAAGGCCTACAAGGGCTCATCCCAGGCAGGGCCATGAGACCAGAGGGAAGGTGCCAATTACTTGAGAGTGTCTGCAGAACTGTATAATCCCTCCTGCCTAATTTCTCCACACTGGAGAGAGTCTGCGTTCTCTGCCCTCCAGTGTGGAGAGACCTCCTTCTGAGCCTGCCAAGATCAGAGCCTGGGAAGCAGTTTAGCTACAAGCAGATTAAGTGCAGGGGAGTTGTGTCAAACCCTGTTGGAAAGGGCACTTGGTGCCACACTGGGTAGGGCAGGAATGCCAGGCCAAGGGGTTATTTTTTACCCTGAGGGCAGGGAGGAAGAGGGCTGGAGGGAAGGCCTTAGGTAGAGCCGTGCATTAGAGGGATCAGTCTGGCAGGGGAGAGGGAAGGGGGAAGGGGAAAGGGTCAGAGAGACTGGAGGCAGAGAAACAATGTACCAAGGGGCTAATCCAAGGACCCAGGTGAGATGTTAGACCCAGGCCTACCAGCAGCAGAAAGGAGAGTATGGAAGAGGGAGCCCAGGAGACCAAAGAATCTGATGTTTCAAAGTGTTGAGCGTGGGTGACAATGGGAGCCCGGGAGTGTTGTAGACAGAAGCAAGAGCCTGAGAGGAGGGGAAGGCTGAGGGAGGGAAAGAGCTAAAGGTTGGGCTGGTGACCTAGGAGGGGGACACCCAGTTCAAAGTTGGGAACGGGAGTCCTGGAGAGAGGTTAGGACTGGAGATGATAGATTTGGCAGGGCAGGGGGGTTATTAGAGAGTATTTCATTCATTACCTGCACAAAGCTAATGATGGAAGTCTTAGAAGTGGGTGAGAGTGTAAGGGAAAGAAGAGAAAAGGACCCAGCACAGAGACTTTGGAAATAGACTCACTGAGGCATGGACAGATGGAAGAGGAAGATGATTCAGCCAAAGGGACTGAAAAGAAGGGTCCAGGCAGGCCAAAGGGAAAGAGGCCCAGAGGAATTAGTGACTGGCCCAGGCTCACAGAGCTTTTAAGTGGTCACATCTGAACCCAGGTCTTTCTGAGTGCAAGTCAGATACTTTATCTACTATTCAATACTGCCTCAAAAATATCTGGACAGGCTAGAACATCGAGCCAAATTAAATAAGATTGAATACAGTAGGGATAAATAAAGTCTTCTTTAAAAAATCAACTTTATAAGACAGGATAGAGGCATCTAAACAACAATTCATCTAAAAAAGACCTGGGGGTTTTAGTGGACCACAAGCTCAGGATGAGTTCACCCTCTAATGTGGCAGCCAAGATAACTAAAGTTGTCTCAAGTTGCACAGAGATCAAGGAGGCAAGTGGGGAAGACAAAGGGAAGCTGGAGACCTTCAGGGGAGAGAATGAGAAGATGGGAGCTGAGAAAAGACCCCTGGTTTTGGGGCAGAGGCAGGAAAAAGAAGGAGGTTCATTTTAGAAGGTCTATGGCAAAGAATCTGTGGAAGAGAGCACATGCCAGCTCAGTATCGAGGTAGAAACTGAGGCAGGAGGCATCGGATGCCGGGATCAATCAGGCCAACGCTGACCACACACCTGCTGTAGGGTCTGAGCTGCGCCTTGGCAGTGTGCTGCTGTGGACAGATGGAGGGCTAGTCTGCTGCTGCTGCTGCTGCTGGAAACCTGGTTTGGAGTCACTGGGTCACTCATCACCCCAACATGGCCTTAAGCACATTACCTGGGCCTCAGTTTTATCCTCTTTGAAAAGAGGGGGCTGCAATGGAATGAAGAGTCATCATTTATTAAGCACCTACAGTGCTCCAGGGATTCCGAGACAAAAAGGGAAGCAGTCCCTGCTCCTAGGGAGGTTTGGTGGGGCGTGGATCTACCTGAGAGGTAGGAGGAGGGAAGAGGGTGTCACCAAAACCCAGGAAAAGAAGAGTGACTGCAAGCAGGGGGACGAGCCTCTAGAAAACTGGATGGAGATTCAGGCGCCAGGACATGGAGACAGAGTGTGTCCTTCACAGCTCTCCACTCCTGCTCCCTTCTCCTGACACCCTCTCCATGACCCCATTTGGGATTTTCATGGCAGAGACACTGGAGTGGTTTGTCATTTCCTTCTCCAGTTCACTTTACAGATGAGGAAACTGAGGCAAGCAGAGTGTGACCCAGGGTCACACAGCTAATAAGTGTCTGAGGCCAGATTTGAACTTCCTGACTCCAGGTTCAGTACTCTATCTCCCTCTCTACCTCCCTCCTTCCCCACACTGGAACCCTGGAAACTGGAAACATGTCCACAGAAACTGGCCAGTCTAACTCAAAGGGACCTTTGGTGGGGTGGGTGAGTGACTGATTATGGCAGATTATTTCCTTATCTAAAGAATGAGAAAGAGGGAAGGATGCCCAGGGTGGGGCTGCTGAGGGATCCAGTATTGAGTGGAGGTCTTAGATACAAGTTCCACAACAACCCACCCTCGCTGCTCCTGCATTTCATCCTCTTCTCTAAATAAGGCCTTCCCCCATGGGGCCAGGAGCTCCCCAGGGCTTCCCCTCCAACCCCATCCACAGGTCATAGCCAGCTCTCTTCCCCTCTGTTAACCATGGCTTAGTTTTCCCAGGCTTGGGAGTGAGGTAGTCTGGACGGGTCACTTCACTCCTGATTTCTCCCTAGTTCTGTGGCTGTCCCGAGGTCCACTCTGCTCCAAAGGTGATGGGCCAGACTAGGCTGTCCAATCTGGAGGATGGGCTGTGCTCCCTCGCTGCTCCGCCCTGAAGGTCAGGTCACTTTTAGGACAGTTCTAGGGCCTCCATCTGGCCCAGGCCCAGAAGAACCAAGAGTCTTCCATGACAGAGCCACAGCGTTGACCAGGGCTTTCCTTCTTCCTCAATGAGGATGATGAAAGGGACTCACAGAGCTTTGTTCTGAAGGTTCCTCCCTCCGGCGAAACAAAGGAGCAGAAGAAGGTTTGACCAGAGGCCAGTGAGAAATAGCTTCTTTTCCCTGGATGCAGGACTGAGGTGAAAGAACAGATAGACAAGAACTTCACTCTCCCACATAAGGGGACTTCCCCTGTGGGTGCAGTCGTTCCCTCAGATCAGCGCACTGGCCCCTTGCTCACATCAATTTTCAGGAAGGCCTTCATTGAGTGCAGGGGAAGAGGACAAATAACTGTAAACTTCCTAAGTGATTGAAAAGTGCCAGGGAAGTCCTCAGCAAGTCTCCTAAGCGGGGAGGGCATTGCCCAGAGAGAATCAGATCAGACCTCCTGGAGGAGGCAGCACCTAAGTTGGGCTTAACAGGATAGGGCTGATTTAAACAGCACACAATTTGAGATTTAGAAAGGATCTCCCATTGCCATCCCCTCCAACCCCTAGGTGAAAGTAATCTCCACTTCAATAACATCTTCAAGGCAGGCAGTAGGCCTAATGTGGACAGAGGTCTGGAGGTAGGAAAGTCTACAATGTGCATGTGGGTGCTGAGTGTTCCTTCCACCTTGGCCTAAGAGGAGCATACTTGGAGGCAAGCCATATGAAATAAGGCCAGGGAGGTGGGATGAGGCTACAGGGCTTTGACTACCAGGCAGAGTCTTCTGAACTTTATTTCCAAGGTAAGAGGGAGCCGCAGAGGGTCTTTGAGCAGCATGATGTGACCAGATCTGGCAACCCTTAAAGAGTAGACTGCTGGGGGAAGTAGCTCAAGTGAGTGAGTGAATACTACTGGGTGACGACCAGAGGAATGCAGAGGAAGGAAATAAGGGGGGGTGGGAGGTAGACTCAATAGGACACTGCGAGATGAATGAGAGGAAAAGGTCCAAGCCAACCCAGAGTGCTGTGCAGACAGAAACCCTGGCAGACAGACTGGGGCAAGTTCTCAGGGAGTGATCTAAGCTTGGGCCTGCAGACCAGCCCTTAGCAGAAGACAGAGGATGAGGGTGAGGGTTTCAGAATCGTCTCTGTAGATGCTGTGCTAAAGAGGGGACTGGGCTCAGCACAGAAACTCAGCAAACAGTCACCTGGAGAAGTGGGAGAACAGTGATCACTACCGTCTGCACAGGAACATCGGAAAGTCCACCAAGCCAGGAAGGAGCCGTGAGAGAGGTGGAAGAGGAGGAGGAAGGGAAGGCAGGGCTGTCAGGAAGGTGGCAACCACAGAAGGTGTTACTGCAGTGGGCCATCTAGAGAGATTCAGGGAGGCCATCTAAGAGACAGCAGAGAGGACAAGAACCAAGAAAACGCCTTGGAATGTGATGACCCAGAGGGAAGGCGGCCTGGGCACAGGAGGTGAGGAAAGAATGAATAGTGAGGAGGTGAGGGGCCAGGGAAGGGGAAGGCTCACACTTGAGGGGCTGTCTGGGGGCAGAGATCAGCCCCACAAAGCTCCTCTATGGTACAACACCGATGCTCCAGGGCAATGCCCTTCTCACCACTGACCCCAGTGACACTCTCAGTGACCATGAGCCATTGTCTGAGATCAGGAAACCCAGCGCAGGCCCTCACTCTTCCCAACTGTGTCTGCTTGAATCAGGACCTTTGGACAATCTTCATCTCCGTCAAAGGAATGGCTATTTCAGTGTGCAGAGTTTGGGAATGAGGACCTGCCTCACCATGCATGACTTTTCAGGAGGCCATTCTAGAGGAAGTCTCCTCCACAACGGGCCTGGACACTCCCCATAGACAGAACTCCATCCCTTTCCGTAACATTGATTGACAGGAGCCGGACACCGAATCCCAGAAGAGACAAGAGGATTCAGAGAAGGAATAGGCCTTAGAAAGGGTCTAGTTCAAATTCCTCATTTTATGGAGAAGGAAATTGAGGCCCAGTGAGGAGAGTCACCCCAGTAGTGTCTGAGTCAGGACCTAAGTCCTTGTGCATTTTTCATGAGCCCCTGGCTCAAGGTCCAGCTTCACCATCATCCTTGGGCCTCTGACTAAGTCCACTTCTCTCTAGTCTTGGGAAGCTAGGTGGTGCAGTGGATATAGCACCACTGCAGGAGTCAGAAGGACCTGAATTCAAATCTCACCTCAGACACTTGACACTCACTAGCTGTGTGACCTTGGGCAAGTCACTTAACCCCAAATGCCTCATCTTGGGTCATCTCCAGTCATCCTGATGAATATCTGGTCACTGGATTCAGATGGCTCTGGAGAAGTGAGGCTGGTGATCTGCACAGCCCTCCCTCACTCAAAACAAAGTCAAGTACAAGTCATGTCATCATTTCTCTGATGGCATGGTCTTCTTTGGCAACAAAGGACAAACACACACTTCTCTCTAGTCTCAAACTGAGGAAGGAGAGCCTGCTTCTAGCTCAAAACTTCTCCGGGAAGATAAGGAAGAGGGCTCTGGAAGGCCTAAGGAGGCCTTGGCACTGAGGGAGGAGAAGGCCCTTGACCACATCCATGGAAGTTCACAGATGGCTAGCTTCAGCCTTCTGGGAGAGTCAAGAAATGCATTTAACCAAGCACTTAAGAGGGACTGTGGGAAAGTGCAGCTCTGCCTCCACATCTGCAAGGGGGGCTAGGAACGTAGGGCCTTAACCATCTCAAAAATCCCTGGAACATTTTCTGGTACTCCCTTCATGCCAGAGAAGTCTGGATTTTTTCCTTTTCTTTTATGGGGTGTTTACAGTACTAAAATGTGAGTTAAGTATTTGATCACAGGCTCTGAGTCATCCACTGGCCTTCCCATGTCACCTGTGGCTCCCACAAAGCTCCCCCCAAATTCTCATTTAATTATTTACATCAACCAGTGACATATCAAAACTGCAGTAGGGAAAGTCACAATATCTGGAGGAGATCTAGAGGAGACATCCATCTAAAGGCGACTTCACCCAGGCCTTTGGCCTCTGTGTTCTCCAGGGGGCTTTACTGAGGCATGAAACATTTCATTTCTTCTCAGTTCATGCACAAAGGACCAGCCCAGGGCCTCAGTCCCTTCTGCTGCCACCTCCTATCCCAGGTACCATGAGGCCCCAGTGACCAGTCACCTTAGGAGAACTAGGAAAGGAGCGACCAAAGATGTTCATGTTTCCCTAGACGATGGTATGGGAGGGGTCTGGAGAAGAACAGGGTGACAGCTGGGGTACATAGAGCTGAGCCATCTCCCCCAACCCCTCCACAGAGCATATCAGAACAGAGCAGTCAAGGAAGATTCTTCATGAGGAATATGCCGGGGCAGCTATGCTTGCCCCAGTCATGGATTTCCCACCATCTTCCCAAAGGCAGACCCTATACTGGCCCTCCATCTCCCCCAAAGAGGATCTCTATTTTCTCCCACACCACAAATCCTTTCCCCAACAATGGTGGTCTCCAATCCCACCCTCCCTGCAACAGCTAATCACAGGCTTTGTCTCCAATACAACCCAACAAATGCCCAAACTATGACCCTCCACATGTTTACCACTCAAGGCCAGCCCAGGCATCCACACTGGTCATTACACACACACACACACACACACACACACACACACACACACACACACACACACACACACACACACACACACACATACACCAGCACCCTAATCCTCAGGTCATCTCATAGCTACATGAGTAGACACCATCACTGGCTCCCCACTATAGTGAAAAGGTCACATGGGATGAGCAGGTATGGATGGTTTGAAATATGCACTGCAGATCTAATTACATTATCTTTCCCCCAAAAAAATCCATCTTTAAAACTTCCCTATTGCTGTGGGGTAGCATGTGGCTCAGTGAATGGAACACTAGATCTGGAGTCAGGAAGACCCAAGTTCAAATCTGGCCTTAGACACTTATTAGCTAGGTGATCTTGGGCAAGTCATTTCACTCTGTTTGCCTCAGTTTCCCCATTTACAAAATGAGCTGGAGAAGGAGATGGCAAACACTCCAGGATCTTTGTCCTGCCATGACAGCCAGGGACAGACTGCAGAAACCTCTGCCTTTTGTTGGTTTGTCATAGTGCAATGTCTCCCTTGGCTTCTGTTATTTTTTTTTCAGACTGAGATACACATTTTGGGATGTGACCAATATGGGAATTTGTTTTGTGTGACCATGCTTATTTGTTAAAAGGTTTCTGTTCTTGTTTGTGTTATTCAAGAAGGATGAGAGAAAGAAGGAGGAGGGAGAAAAATGCTTAATAATTGAGAAAAAACAGCTATGTGGGGGTTACCAGGAGGATCAATGGCTGTGATAATTAGCAAAGGATTAGAGGGAGAGGAAGGGAGAGGAGAGGAAGGGAGGGGAGGGGAGGGAAGGGGAGAGGACAGTCTATGAGAGCATGAGGTCTGGAGGACATTTGAGGAAACCCCAGTCATGGTCCTTCTTAATAGCCCAGCTTGTCCCACAGGGGACAGCTAAGGCTAGGAAGATCTGCCTTCCTAGAACCATCCCACCTCGGTGAAGCAGAATTGGACTTAGTCCTTATTGCACAGGTTTCAGAGGTTTGAAGTCCCCAGAAACAACAGGAAATGTACCTACCTCAGACTCCCAAAGGGCAATCAGCCTTGTGGGCCAGCTCTCTGGCCTACTCTGTTCCATCCAAAGGGCCCTTGGTCCATGAGGCCTCTGGGAATGCTCTCCACCCCAAGTTTGGTGAGGCCCTTGGACCTCCAGCCCTGGATTTGCTCCTTCCTAACATGCTGGTCACATCTTACCTTCTATTGTGGTTCTCTGTATACATATGGGACATTAGCCCCTACTTTTGAAAAAATATTCCTTCACTTGGCACATCTATGTAATTCTGATGTCTGTCAGAAGACAACATCCCCAGCATGGAGCACACCCATTCACGTTGAGCCATGTTCCATTGTATTGGATACATAATTTATACCTCATGATTCACCATGATCCACTCTAGGGAAATCAGATAATCTATACCACTCCAATACTCTTAGTACTGGTCATTTAGAAAACAGGCCAAGATCCAACAATTTAACATAGGCAGCGGGGATCCAAGGCCACCTACAAAAGCCCCTCCTTTCTCAACTTTGCATCTCCTCTAGGGCCTACCACAGGGCACTGAATACAGTAGGTACTTAATAAATGTTCGAGGTAAGATGACAGTGTAGAGTCAGTGAAAGCTCTCTGGATTTGGAGTCAGAGGACCTAGGTTGACTTCTGGCTCTTCTGGGCCCAACTCCTCTTTGGGCCCAACCCAACTTTGAAGTAAAGGATGATCTCAAGGGCCCTACCTGGCCCCAGGTCCCATGAAGATGTTAAAGATGAGAGCATTCTAGAACATCCAAGTCCCAGCTTCTTGGCTTTCTGGAGTCTTAGTATTTCCTGTCTGATGCTCTTGGAGTTATGATACCTCTTGGGAGGGGACACATGCCCAGCCCAGCCAGGCCAGTCTAGCACTCCTAGCCTAGGGTTTTCTACGTTCTCACAATGCACCCACTCTTATTCCTTGTGAACAGATCCAGAACAGGCAGCATATGATCTGGAGTGGGTGGCAAACAGCAGGAGAAGAGAGAGAGGCAAGAGATGGCAGAGTTAGGCCCCCAAGAATAGCAGGGACAGTGCTTGGGGCCTCCAGAGCCAACAAGGTCAGGGCCTCTGGCCTCCCAGTCAGATGCACTGGGACTCCAAAAGCATAACCCCTGTGCCGCCCACATCTGCAGAGGGTTTTCCTTACAAGCCTGTGAAGTGTCTCTGTCCTCTTTTAGAGATGAGGTGCCAACAGCTCTTACCCCTAATCATTCTGCCAGTAAATGTCTGTTTCTCACCTAGGGAGTGGAGATCTGGCTGCCAAATGTGACTACCCAAGATTGGAAGGCACCATGATGGATCAGAAGGGAACTCTGATGGTCCTTCGGCCTTCAGAGGCCAGTGGGCAACAAGGCCCAGCTCCTCCTCTGAGTTCCAACTATCTGTGGTTCTGGGGGGTCTCCTGCTCCCCCCAAGAGCCTGTAACAAATACTGCCTTGAATTCATTCTGCATTATTCTACAGTCTTGCCTCACTGCCCCCGGGTCTCCCAGGCCACCCCTGCCATGGCACCGAAGCTGTTTCTTTGTATTTGTATCCTTGACATGTAGTGCAGAACCTGAGGAACAGCAGGCCCTTCTCAAATGCTCAATGACCAATCCCCTGATCCCTACCCCCTGAGCCTCCCACAAGCCTAGAGCCAGGGTTTGCAGAGGGTGGAAAGGCAGAAAACACAGCCACAGTTGAGGTGATAGGGAGGAGGACAGAGTCAGGTCCATGTTTTAAGAATGTCACTTTGCTAGTTGACAGAGCACTGTAGGGGAGGCAGGGAGCCCAGAAGGCCAGAAAGGTGTGTCCTGTGAGATGAGGGAAGGAGACAAAGGTGAGGGATGTGTTGGGGCCAGGACTGACAGGACACAGCAGGCAATTGCACACAGGCTGGGGGATAACTACAACACAGTGTTCTGGCTGAACCAGGACCACAGAGGGGCTCTGAAGCATCTGCCTGGCAGGGCCACCTCCTTCCCATCCAGTGAGAACGTGCCCAGAGCCCATCAGGGGGCATTGGATTCCTCCCCAGCCCTCATGCTCCCCCAGTCAGCTCCACTGGCCCCAGACATATTGTGGGGTACAAGCTTCCATCGCATGGACTCCCCTGGTCAGGAAGACTTTGGCACCTTGCCTCCGCATCCAGCTTCCCCTGCCATCCTTCAGTCTCCTGGTCCCTCCCTTCCAGGAAAACCTTCCAAGGTGACCTTCAGTCTGCACTGTATGTGAGGCAGCGAGAGGGTGCCGTAGCGCACAGAGCTCCAGGCCTACGGAGTCAGGAAGACCCAAGTTTATGTTCGGCCTCGGACGCTTCCTACCTGTGAGACCCTGGGCAAGTCACTTCACCCTGTGGGCCTCAGTTTCTTCTTCTGTCAAATGAGCTGGAAAAGGAAATGACAAACCACTCCAGCGTCTCTGCCAAGAAAACCCCGCATGGGGTCACAAATCTGAAATGACGGAACAACAAACGCTGCGTATGTCTTGTCTGCACTCCGACTGTGAGAGACCATAAACCCCTCAAGGACAGGAGCCAGGTATTTACCTCTCTCTGTGTCCCCAGAACTTAGCACTGACCCTGGGATGGAGTGACTGCTGACTGAGGTCTGAAAAGAAACAAGGTGGGAGGAAATATCAAGAATTCTGTTCTGTACGTGTTAAGTCTGAGCTACCACCAGACACCCAGGAGAGGGGTCCCTGCAGCTGCTGGTGAAGTAGGGCCAGAGAGAGAGAGTTAAGCTTGGGTCTAGAGTGACCTTAGCTCATACAAGACTTGTTTTATATCTAAGATTCCTAAAAGTACTTTGTAGCAACGTGCATAGGCTAGCTCCCCTCCCAGGGAGCTCTCTAGAGGACTGACCACTTCCATTCAAGCTCACTGGTCCTCAGGTCTTTCAACCTCTCTGCTCCCAACCCCCCAGCTGGGGCCTCTTGGAACTGACCAATGACAGAGCCTTGACTGGGTCCTGCACAAAGGCCTTCAAGAACTTAGATCTCAGTGAGGGAGGGGGGGTCTGGAACCATGGAGGAAACTTGATAGTGCTTTTCCAGTAGCAAGGGTAAAGGTTAATTGATCATGGATCCTGCAAAAAGGAGCAGAAGGGTGGACAGAGGCCGGTATGGTGGTGAGCCAGAGAGAGGGTGGCATAGCTGGAGGGGGTGGAGTAGGATCCCTGCCTGTGGAAGGAATGTTCTGCGATCCCCAAACAGTGTGAGCACCTACGAGAAAGCCATGGAGGGAAGGGGCTGCTGATCTGACTTTGGTAGCCTCCAGTACCAGCTCCTTCCTTGGCTCTGGCATGGCTGATGTTGGCTCCACATCTGCCTACCCAGCATGTCCTTTGTACCCCGGAAGCCCCCATCAGCTGCCTGACCTTGTCTGACCCACAGAGATGGCACCTAAGCCCACCAGACTACGTCCAGTTTGACCTCAGCTTCCTCTGATACCACCTGCCTGTCCTGACCCACAAGCTTGGGTGGCCCCTCTACTACCTGCCTGTTCTGACTGCAGGTGCATTTTATACTAAATACTTGCCTCCAAAGTGCCCTTCCTGGCCTCAACTGCCCCTGTACCAGCCTCTCACCCCTGTGTCCTGCCTGGCCTCAGCTGCCCCCACAGTGCCCTGCTTGGCCTCAGCTGCCCCCACGGTGCCCTGCCTGACCTCAGCTGCCTCATGTATTAGCCACCTGCCCAACTCATGTCATGTCTCCTAAGCTAGCCATCTGACCCAAATGTGTCCTGTCTGACCTCAGCTTTCCACCATACCCCCTGCACCCCAACCATATGCTGTCTGACCTCAGTTGCCATAAGACACCAGCTGCTGGCCAGACCCACGTCCTGTGTGACCTTGGCTTCTTCCCATACCATGTGTCTGGCTGGACCAAGCCTAGACAATTCTTGGCTCTGCTCCCCTCCTGCCGTTGGCCCCGTTCTTGTCCTGGACGCCGTCATGAGGAGCAGCCCCTGGCTGGCAGGAGGCCGCTGCTGCTCCCTGATGGGGAGGGGGAGATCTTTGGGCTCAGGGCTGTCTGGGGCCTTGGGAAGCTGGATTCTCTGCAGTTCATTCACATAGAAGGTTTGGTTCTTTAGAAGACACTCTGTGTCCTCTCCTTCATGCTCACCACAGCCCTAGGCAGCAAGGTTGACGGTCTCCTTCTTTACAGAGAACACTGAGACTCAGTCAGGCAGAGTCAGGCCCTGGCCAGGCATGTGCTGTGGGCTGGGCAGGGGCCAGCTATCTCCAGGGTGATCTTAATGATGTAAGCCTCCCTTGTTTGTTGTTTTATCTGATCCACACAACCACCTTGGGAAGTAGATGCCATCACTGTCTCCATTTGATAGTTGAGGATGCCAAGACTGAGGAATTAAAGTGACTTACCCAGGGTCACAGGGCTAGTGGGTGTCAGAGCACCCAGCTGCCTCATATCTGAAGGATCATCCAGAGGGCATATGTGGGAGTAAGGGGTGGATATCTCAAAGAGCTACTTCCAACAAAGCAGAATGGGCTGAGAGGAAGAAACTGAGGCCCAGGAAAGGAAACAGACTTGTCCATGGTCCCATGGTTGGTCAGATCTAGGACAGGACTCTCGGGGTCCTCCTGACTCACCCACCCTTCAGGAAGGATCACACAGTTAAGTGCAGCACAGGCCAATACCCTGAAAACCAGGGCTCTTCCCCCGGCCCCTGCAGCCCACCCTCCACGGTGGGAGACATAGCTGCAGAGAACAGGGATGTGCAGAGCTGTGGCCACAGGCTGATCTCCTCTGGCTTAAATGCTCATGTCTGTCATCTTTCCACCGGCTCCAGTGGGCGTTTAATTATCTGACTGTTCTCACATTCTACCAGTTCAAGGGTCAGGTTGACTTCCTCCATAAAGAAGCTTCTACTAAAACCACTGTGTGGAGGGGAGGAGAGTCAATTCTATGGACTCTGGAGACCCAGGCCTGGTGAGGAGCTCTTGGGGCGTCTAATATCAATTCCTCTTGGCCTTCCCCTCCCCAGGGGAACTGCCATAGGGAAGAGTAACTGGGAAAGCTCAGTATGACCCTTGGAGGAGGATGGGGTATAAGGGAGGAGAAGGGAGGAAGACCAGATCAATACTGCCTAACAAGCACGCAGGAACAAACGGGCTTGGACAGGGAGGCCCTCCAGCCAGGATCCTCACGGAGATGGTCAGACCACCTCAGCCACTACTGTTCCCCATCAGCCAGGATGGTGATGATCAAGTGACAAATCTGTCTCCCAACTTGAGAGTGTGCATGTGGATGATGATGGGACATGTTGGGAAGGAGCAGCAGCTCGCTCGAAGTATGGGGCCTGGGGAACACCTGGGAACACTACGTGGGCCATTCAGAACCTGGGCCCGACAGTGACCACCTGAGGCATGAAAAGGGGGCAGGCGTTGGATCCAGTGGTCCCTCCTCAGCCTAGAGAATCATCTGCCTACAAGCAAATACAGCCAACGCTCTCGCTTCTCTGATCTTCCTACAAACAGCACTCCCATCTATTGACTGACCCTTCTCATAACTGGATTAAGGCCCAGAGCTACAAAAACACAACTCAGTTTGAAAAGAAAGTTTTCAGGAGTGAGAGGAGTTGTGATTTCTGTGACTTTTTTAAGGCTTATCAAGTGCTTTTATCACAATAAGCTAAAGTACACAATGATCATGCCCATTTTACCAATGAGAAAACTGAGGTTCGTGGATGCTGAGTGCACTCTTGGTCATAGAGCTCCAGCTTGTGTGCCTGGAGAAAAACCTGGGACCATCACTTTTCCTGCCAAGTTCAGCTCCCAGAAATGCACTGCCTCTGGCCTGCTCTCCATAAGATTGTACCACCCTGATGCCACCAGCCCCTTTGGGCAGTGAAGAGAGCTGGGTTTTCTATCCGCTAAATGGCAAGGAAAGGTGGGGCCCCAAAAGGTCTCCAGGCCAGGTGAGCAGGCTGAGCTCCCTGGTGTGAACCCTCTGTGTCAGGCAGATCGGATCAGACACTGTGGTCTAGAGAGGAGTCCAGTCATTCCTGCCTCTGAGACAAGGCTCCCCTCTCTGCCGCATCCCCCTATACACACACACACACACATAAACACACACATATACACACGCATACATACACATGCATACACGTACACATACATGCACACACACACATGTGTGCACATGTACACACATGTACATGCATACACACATACACATACACACACACCCTCTTCCTTTCTGGCTGGCTGAAGGAGCAGCTCCCATCTTTCCCTTCTGGGCAGAACTGGGGGAAAATGGAGAAAAGGATAAAGGGAGGAATTTAGGCAGGATGGAGAAGAGCAAGGCTAAGAACCACAGGGGGCTGGATGGGCTGGTGAGAGGGAGAGAAGGTCGGAGGATGCTCCCGGCTCACCATGAGGCATTTTCCTCCCGGTTCCAGGCAGACGGCGCCCATTTCACAGATGAGGATCTCACATCCCTGGGAGGCTGGGTGGCTCACTTAGAGTCACACATCCAGTAAACATTGGAACCAGGGCTCAGATTCAGGTATTCACAAACTCGCTGACTCCCAGAGAATAGATAGGAAACTTTGGTGCAGGCTGAGAAGAAGAAAGGAAATGTGGATATGACAGAAGACTGATGAAAAGGTCTCTCTGAGAGAGTCAGAAGGTCACCTCTGAGGCCATGAGGCCCACCATGTACTGACCAAGAATGCTTCCTTCCACAATCACTCCCACAAGTACTTATCCAGCCTTTGCTGGGGAACTCACTACCTCCTAAAGAAGGAGTTAAGCAACAAGATTTTATTAAGCACCCACTATGTTAAGCCAAAGAGTCCCTGCCCCCAGAAGCTCACAGTCTAATAGAGGAACATCTGTATATATCAGTGGACAGAGAACATATCCAAGGCAGCTGGTAGGAGGGCGGGAGTTCCCTAGCAGGTGCAGGGCAAGAAATCCAGAAGAGCTTCCTGGAGGAGGGGGCAGTGGGCCCTGTCCACTCTTCACCTGATCCCAAATCCTCCCATGGAGCCACTCTGCAGATTACACTCCTCCCTCCCAGTTCTCCCTCTGGTTCCAGGCAGAACCAGCCCTCTCCTATTTCCTAGGAGAGCCCTCAGGATCTGAAGCCAGCATCCCCATGTCCCCCCTTTGCTCCCCCAAGCCTCAGTGCCTTCTCTCAGGCCTCAGTGCCTTCTCTCAACTTCTTTACAGTGGCACCCCCATGCTTGGTTCCTCTCTGAGGCACTCCAGTTCTTGGCTCTGGGACCAGCACTCTGGAAAACTGATATCCCAGTGGAGATCAATAAGTATAATCACAAAGAGGCCTTGGAGGACAGGTTCAGAGAAGTGACTGCTCTATTTGGCCATTAGGAGGTCCCTGAAGGAACCAGATTGTAGGGGGTTAAGAAGGCAAGGAGAGGACAGACAGGGGAAGCTGGAATAGGGACAATGAACAACATATCCAGGGCCTACCGGGTGCAGGGCCTACCGGGTGCAGGGCCTGTCAAGTGCGGGGCCTACCAGGTGCAGAGGGGCCTACCAGGTGCAGGGCCTACCAGGTGCAGGGCCTACCGGGTGCAGGGCCTACCAGGTGCAGGGCCTGTCAAGTGCGGGGCCTACCAGGTGCAGAGGGGCCTACCAGGTGCAGGGCCTACCAGGTGCAGGGCCTACCGGGTGCAGGGCCTACCAGGTGCAGGGCCTACCGGGTGCAGGGCCTACCAGGTGCAGGGCCTACCGGGTGCAGGGCCTACCGGGTGCAGGGCCTACCAGGTGCAGGGCCTACCGGGTGCAGGGCCTACCAGGTGCAGGGCCTACTAGGCGCAGGACCTATCAGGTGCAAAGCCTATCAGGTGCAGGGCCTACCGGGTGCAGGGCCTGTCAAGTGCGGGGCCTACCAGGTGCAGAGGGGCCTACCAAGGGCAGAGGAGCCTACCAGGTGCAGGGCCTACCAGGTGCAGGGCCTTGTGTATGCAATCAGAGCACAAAGAATACATGAACACGGACATTAGCAATCTAGTGGGTGAAAAGGACATATAACTGTGACATGAAAGGGAGTGAGATCAGCTCCTCAGAAGCACCAGAAAGCTTCAGGTGAAGGGCTGTGAGGAAGTTGAGGCAAGAGAGTTGCAATATGGAGAAGGCAAGGAGGGCTTCATGAAGGAGGTGGCAGGGCCCAGGAGTTTCCTTCATCTAACCAATTATTACTGGCTGTAATTAATATATTACCAATTGATTAATTAATTAGTTAATATAATAACTAATACCAATTAGTGCCTATTAAACACCTGCTGTGGGCAGGGCTGCATGAAACGCACAGTTTAAATGAGACGCAGTCCTTGCCCTCTCAAAGCTCAGTGTGACCAAGCTACAGAAGAGATGAGCACATGAAGCCCACCCCAGAATAAGGTGGGGGAGGGCCTCAGGAAGTGCTGAGAGGCTCAGCCAGGGCTTCACTGGATGGCAGGAGGAAGGAGAGGGTAGCAACCCACTGGGAAGCCTCTGCCAGGGGCCACAGCAGGGGGGACAGGCTTCATCCTGGTCCTCACCTTCCTAAGACAGAGCTCAAGAGCAGCCCATAATACGGGCTGAACATTGGCTGAATGACTTCCTTTGCTCCTGGACCCTTCTCCCCAGCAGAGGTGGCCGTGCCATCCAAGACCTCCACACTTGCCCACAGCCTTCCACCTCAAAGGTGTTAAGATGCTCCCAGCGGGAACCCAAGAAGCTCACAGGCTCTTGGCCAGCAGTCTGGAGTCTCCCAGCTATGACAAGCAGGCCCGGGGCATAGGCCCAACAGGCACTAAACCTTCTGCTACTAAAGATGGTTTTCCTGAAAGCCTAGGCAATGAAGCTCCCACCTTGCTCCCCCCACTCTCTTACAGGCCTCCCCCTCTCTTCTTCCTCTCCTCCCTCCTCCCCTCTCCCCTCACCAGCATGACTATGCACACTGCTTGCCCTTCAGCCCCAATCCTGTCTAGAAACTGAAGCTTACACCCCTGGGCCCAGGCCCACCACACCTGCTTCCTGTCAGTCCACTCTAGCACCTCCCAACCCTTCCCACTCTTGCTGTAAGAAAGAAGACCAAATCAACACTCTCAACTCAACCCCATTTTGGGGTTTTCTTAGCAAAGATCCTGGAGTGGTTGACCACTCCCTTCTCCAGTTCATTTCACAGATGAGGAAACTGAGGCAGAAAGGATGAAGTGACTTGCCCAGGGTCACTCAGCTAGGAAGGGTCTGAGGCTGGATTTGAACTCAGGAAGACAGTCCTCCTGACTCCAGGCCTGGTGCTCTGGGTACTATGGCACTGCCCAGCTGCCCTTTTAATCAAATCAACACTGCCATTCCTAGAAAGCCCCCAAGGAATCATAGCCTCCCTACCCAAAGCACCACCCTCGGCCACACCCTCTGTGTGACATTTCCCCTGTGAGAGGGCAATGACGGCCTTGCCTGCACAGCACCTAGAACATAGTAAGCACCTGGAACATAGTAAGCACTGAATACAGCCTTTTTCTTTCACTTATTTTGCCCAACCAACCTCCCAGCCTCTACCTGAGTCTCCAAAATAGCCTCCCTGAGAGAGACTCATTGAGTCTTAGCTTGAACAACTCCAGTGACAGGCAGCTCACTACACAAAGAAGTACCTTATTGCAATCATTAGAAACCTCATTATTAGTTTTCTTCTACTGAGCCTGGATCTGCCTCCCTATAAACTGCCTCTGCTGCTCCCATTTCTTTTCTCATGGGCCACGTCGAATAAACCTAAACCCTCTGCTCCATAATGAACGTGAACAATCTATGTTTCCTTGAGGCAGCCTCCTCCCCAGTCTTCTCCTAAGTCAGTAAGTCGGGGACTGTGGTGTGGGAACTCCCAGAGGAGGAAATCCTTCCACCAAAATCAATCCTGACCAGTCTATAATGCAGAGAGTCTCAGTCTTCTCATACTTAGGGAGAGAACAGAATGCTGGACCTGAAAGGAACCATGGAAAATAAAATGGTAGAGCTAGAAGGGGCTTCTGGGACACTTATTTATCAGTCTCTGATTTTACTTCTGGGAATGCTGGGAGCCACAAAGAGAAGGTGCTCTCACCAGCAGTTAACAGTCAGCTCCAGACATCTCCCGGGGAGCCAGAGCCTTCCACCAGCTTGCTTGCCTTCTTTCCTTACCCCATGAGATGCAGAAGGGCCCCCCATCAGGCAGAGAGAAAGTGCTGCTTTCAGTACTTCCCCAGGCCTGGGGAGGGAGAGCAGCTATGGCCCAGTTTCTCCTGCCCAGCCAGCCCTGCTCCTTGGAAGCCCCCTCCTCTGGTTCTGCCTCTCCTTTCCCGCCCCCACCCCAGGCTGTGCCTTTGAACTGCTGGATCTACAGAGTTCACATTCATGTAGAACTTGGGATGGGGAGGAAACACTCTCAATTTTGATCAATTTTTGTTAAAACTCTTTCCGGGCTGACATTTCCCAGGATTATTTTTAGTTCTGTGACGACAGCACTGGGGAAAGTTTGAGGAAGATTGATTCAGCCATTTCCAATCTCTCAGAGCTAAAGAAAAGGGCGTTTTCCACTCGTTGAAATGTCCGCTGTTCCTCCGGGAGCATCTTGGTAGCTTGGTATTGAAAGACAACATCCAAAAGGTCAAACCACACAAACAAATAGTCTTAGCAAAGACCACAGCTTTGTGAATGAAAGGAAACAGAGGCTCAGACAAGCCAAGCCAAAGAATCCCCAGTTCATAAATGCTTAGAATAAGATCTTAGCGTCAAGGACTTCATAAACACTAGAATTTTAGGTTCACCAAGTAGTGGAAACCACCTATCTCAGAGGTGGAAAACTCATGGGAGGCCATGGAACTCCACCAGCACAGGGAGACCAAGCTGAGCAGGCTCTATTGGATTCCTCCCTAGAGGAGCCATGGGCCTCTTGTTACAGATTGTCCTTGCTGGCCCACTGGCTAGGGGGAAGTCTTATTAGAACACAAACTGCCAGTTCTGCTAGAAAGCATTCAGTAAACACCCTCGCTAGCCTGGAAAAGTGGCAGAAGCACTGAAGGCTTTACAACCTTTTGTCTTAGAGCTGATTATGAACCTTTACTCAGGGCATGCTTGCATTTTTTGTTTTATTTTATTTTTTTATTGCAGTCACTGGTTTGTTTGGGCTCAACAGAGAGCTTGGGAGAATCTCCCAAATGCATGGGAATTAGAGTTTAATGTTTTATCTTCAGAGTATTTTCAGAGAATCGCAGTTTTCAAAATGGCCTCACATAAGCTAACAAATTATTCTCTTTCACAAGAAGAGTTTCAGGAGCTTTATGAATGAAATTTTTAAAGGTTTACTGGTCCATTTTTTTTCTAATAGCAGTTTTTTCCAGATACACCCTCCCTACCCAGAATCCTTCCTAATTACAAAATGAAACAACCAAAACCAACTGGTACACTCATACGGTGATCAAGCCTGGATCTATCAGCATATTCAAAATTCCAAGTCTCTAGCCCTCTTCTGCCCCTTCTACTAAGAGGAGTAAGATGGGTTTCATCACCTTTCCTCTGGACCCTTCTTGGCCCCAGTTGAATGACTGACCAAAATTATTCTCTGCTCATGGACACTGGGATGTTAAGAGTTAGCAGAGCCTTCTTTATAGAGAGGAAGAAACTAAGTTAGAGAAAGGAGGTGATCTTCCCAAGGTCACACAGCCATTTATTAGAGAGTATGGGGGAATATAATTGCCAAAGGGGTTTGGGAGACAGTTTGGAGGCCAAGTGTGGCCAAATCTGGCTCTTTTGCCAGACAGTACAGAATCTCATTCCATCCCTGGAGTCTCTAGCCATGTCCCTCCCCACTCCAGTTGTCTCTGTCTCTGTCTGTCTGTCTGTGTGTTTCTCTCTCTCTCTCTCTCTCTCTCTCTCTCTCTCTCTCTCTCTCTCTCTCTCTCTCTCTCTCCTCTCTCTCTCCCTCTCTCTCCTGCTCCCCCTAGGCTTCTCTAACTTTGTTTCCCCCTGCTCCCACAGTGGTATCTGATTAGCTAGTGAGACATCAGGGGGTCTGCATTACACTCTTAGATTTTCTATTAAGTCATTCTGTGACATTGAGCAAGTTGCTCCTTGGGTGATACCTAGCTTTCCCTTCCTTACTGTGCAATCAGTCCATGTCAGGTTCCCTCCAGCTCTGAAGCTCTATAGAGTCTGTGCTCTCAATGCACAGACCTGGAAGCCTTGAATTGTGTTCCTGGAAGTTTGTGAGTTGAGGTTTCTTTCAGGAGGTGACCGGGGAATTCTTTCTATCTCCTTTGGTGCTAAGAGAGTGGGGCAGTGTTCTTTCAGGATTCGCTGAAATGCCTTGTCGGGGCTCTTATCTCGGCCGGCCGTAACGCCCAATAGGCCAACGAACGGCTTTTACATTTCTCCCTCAAGCTGTTCTCCAAGTTAGCTGTCTTTGCCAGGGGATACTTTGCACTTCCTCCTGTCTTGCTTCCCCTCTGACTTTGCTTTACTGTCTCCCGCTGTCCCGTGATGCGCTGGGTTATCTGGTTCATTCTCAGTTACTTTGTTGCTTGGGCAAGATCTTGTACCCCCTGTGCCGGGCTGCCAATCGCCTCTCTAACGCTTTCTTCCATGGCTCTCCTTTCTTTTCCAATTGTTTTCCTCCAGTGCTCTCGTTTCATTTATAAGGTCACGTAAGTCTTTAAAAACACTCTTGCTTTGTCTCTCTCAGGAATTCTAGTTGGGTTTGAGCCCTATCTGTGTTTTCTTTGAGGCTTTGTTTGTAGAAGCTTTGGAGTCTGTTTTCTCCCAAGTTTGTAACTTGAGCATCCCTATCACTGTCACAACTTTTCATGGCAGGATTCTTTCCGTGTCTGCTCATCCTTCCAACCTCCTTCTTGACTTTAGGCTTGATGTTGGAGCCTGACTCTGTGCACTTCTGGAGGCCAGGCCTGGGCTGGCCCTGCTGCTGTTTTCTTGGGTCAGTGAGTGTTGTGTCACCGTAGGCTCTCAGAGACGGTCTGGAGACCTGGAAGCTTTTGGCCCTCCCAGAGAGGTCTGATGCAGAGCACTAAGTGTTGCCGCCTGGTCTCAGTTCCTGGCCTGGACTTGAATCTGAGAAACAGCAGACAGTGGAGAAGCTGTGCCGGTTCAGAGGGACAGAACTGTAGGCTCCCCTTTGGCTTGGGATTCCCACCTTGGTTACTCCTCCGCAGGCTTCAGATCAGGCTAGTAGCAGGAACGGAGACCCTGCTCTGTTCCTGAGATCCAAGTCACACTGATGCTGCTGGATTCTCAGATTCTTCCTTGTCTTGGTACATGGGCTTTCCCAGAATGCCACTGGTTGGCAGAGGCCATTTCCTTAGCCTGCCCTGGATCTGCCCAGAACTGAGTGGTGAGAGACAAAAGTGTTCCCACACTCTGCAGAAGGTCTAGGTGCCCTGAGATGGATCTGGAACCTCCTCATGACCTTGGGCACAGTCCCTGGGTGATGGAGTGCTCCTGGCCATACGCCATGACTGGTATCCACAGACCCCTTGGCCTCTGTCCCTATGCCGACCTGGACTGGACAGATGACTTACTGTGATTTTTTTTGGAGTTCTTCCTAAGTCTCTGACTTGGATCATTTTCTACGTGGGGCTGATACTCTACCATCTTCACACCACCTCTAAAGCCGCTGCTAATACCATCATTCTATGGCCTGTTGTCCTCTAGCCCCTTACAGCTGGAACATCTGTGTTCTGTGATTCTCATAGGGATGAGGGAGTTCACGTCATAAGTAGGAGTCCAACCATCTTAAAGTTGAGATCTCTGTGGGTGCCTGCATTCAATGAGCCAGATTCCACTGCTAATCCAATCCCACAAGGGAATCCAGTATGGTACAGATGAATGGATTCTCAATGGATTCTGCAGTCAGAAGACCCAGATTTGGATCTTGGCTCTGCTGCAACTGCTCAGCTGTGTGAACTTGAATAAGGTACCTCTTTCTGGGCCTCAGTGTCCCCCTCTGTAAAAGAGGAGCTGTAACTCAGTGGTCTCTGAGGTTCTTGATAGTGGGCAAGGTCATGACACTGAAGAAAGTTGCTGGATGACAGGGAGGGCTGAGGCCTTTGTCCTTGCAGCCACAGAGGAAAGCAGACAAAGCTGGTGGGCCTTCTTGAATTATCTAATCCTTCTCCAAATGATGCCACTGATGGCATCACAGATGGTGGCGGATTCCTCCAGGGTTAACTGTCTGTGGGGCATGAAGGGGCTGGGATTTCCAAGGCCATGTAATCTGTAGACCCAGCAGGAGGGTCAGCTATCTTTTTGGACAGCTCCCAGGCTGCGCAGGCTTGCACAGGCCTGCTGTTTGCCAATTTCCTACCCACTACTGACATCAGGGGGCTGGTTGTAAACAGGGTCATATTTCAGGAGAAACATGAACAGGAAAATGGTCTGGCTTTCAGCTGAAAAAAAACCTTGGGACTTCATAAAACAAGACACTTAATGATATTTCAAAGTGACGGTGCAGAAGGCAAGAGAAGGACCAGGAGGCAGAGGACGTGAGTCCTCAGGCTGAGAGTTGCTAACTTGCTGTGTGACATGGGCAGATTCACTTCGTCTCTCTGGTCTCAGATTCATCCCCCATAGGATTCATACCCTAGAATCTTGGAGGAGTAAAATGCAGTGATTCTAAGATCTATTAAAGCAGACGGCTAGAAAAATGTTATGCACATCAGGTAATGTTCCAGCATATTTGACACAGAGGGATATAGCCCTGGGCCTGGAGTCAAGAAAACCCAAGTTTGAATATGTTTTCAGACACTGACTGGGTGGGTGATCCTGGGCAAGTCACTTAAGCACCTCAGTCTACCTCAGTTTCCTCATCTGTACAAAGGGAATAATAACAGCACATACCTTGCAGGGTTGTTGTCAGGATCAAATGAAACAATATTTGTAAAGCACTCTGCAAAACTTAAACCTCCATATTTATGATAGCTGGTTTCATTCTTACATTTCACGTATGTAAAACACTGGAAATCTCAAAGCACAACACAAATATAAGTTGTTCTTGATATAATCATTATTTTTAGTAACCAAAGCATGGTAGGATCAATTGTTCCAATAGTAACACAGTGAGGGATTCAGGGTGGGGCTTCTTATTTTACAGACAGGGGAACTGAGGCACAGAGCATCATGTCATAGTGAATAACAGGGTCCAGACTGAGATTGACTAGAGGCTGAGGCTGAGGCTGGGGCTGTCTTGTGCCTCTTTTTGTATCCCCAGCATACAGCCCATTGCCCAGCACATAGCAGGTGCTTCATAAATGTTTGCTGATTGATAGGAGGTAGGATTTTATCTGGGAATTGAAGGAAGCTAGGCTAAGCCAGAGGCAGAGATGAGGATGCTCCCAGGACACAAACATGGAAGAAAAGCAGACACCTGCTATTAAGGAAAAGACTGTATGTGAGTGTGCATGTGCTTGCGTGTGCATAGATAAAAAAATACATCTGCAAAGGAAACACAAGTTAATTTGGGAGGTAGGTGATGGTGACTGGGGGAGGGGGCAGGAAGGTCTCTGGAAGCCAGACTTGGGAAGAAACCAGGGACTGTCAGAGGCAGCAGGAAGGAAAGAACGCACCCCAGGCCTGGGGACAGTCTGTGAAAGATGGCGCAGTCAGAGGAACAACTGCAGATCCAGGGGGCCCTGAGTCACAGAGCACAGAGGGGGTGGGCTTTAAGCCTGGGGATGCTGGAGAGCCACTGAGAGTGACTAAGTAGGGGGGTATGTGGGTCAGGAAGTGCTTTAGGAAAACCAGTTTGAGGAAGGAGGGAGAAAATTTGGAACTCAAAGTTTTTGAAATATGAATATTAAAAGGTGTCTTTACATGTAATTGGGAGAAAATTTTTAAAATATATATTTCTGAAAATATTTAAAAATGTGAAAAGAATAGAACCAGGAAAAACCTAAGGTAGACATCCAAGACTGGCGAGAAGGGATTCAATAGAGACAGTCTGTATACCTTTCATGTGTGCAAAATATAATACGTAGGTCCAAGACTGTCATTAGCAGTTGGGTAGTTCAGAAGAAAGACTGGGGGTAGACCTGAGTATGATGTGCCTGTAAAAAGTAAAACCCTTTAGAAAGAGCTAAAAAGAGGAATTATCTTATACAAATGAGGTGGAAGAGGAAGAACCAACACAGAGGAATTCTATGGGGGAGAAAGGCTGGAAACTTGCTTTCATCGAGAATGGGTTCAAGAGGGAAAAATACATATAGAGCTAAAAGAGTATAGAAGTCTTCTAAATTCAGAAGTATAAAAGGGTAAGGAGATGGGAGGGGAGGAGGACAAGGAAGGGATCTCTAGAGGGGAAGGCAGAGAATGGGTCAAAAGGCTGTTTAGATCAATGGGAATGGGAGGGATGGAGGGTAGGTTAAGTAATTGGAGGGAAAGATAGTAAAGTAAAGGAGTCAGGAGGGATAGAAAACAAGAGATATGCACAAACATGAAAACAAAAATCAGGAATAGAATTTATGAGGGAAAAGTATATGTCTCTATATGTACTATATACTTCAAATGTATGTGTGTATACATATGCACATATCTACACATAAATACAACTGCATTTAATCAGAGCCCTTTGCGGGGGGAGAAGAGGGGAGAACAAAGTGAAAATGTACAGCATAGAACAAAAGAAAACTTACAGGGAAGCAAAGAAATATTTATTATATAGGCTTTCTTGAAATGAAAATTGATTGCTATATATTTTGAATCCTCTCATGTTCTGCCGTGCGCATGATGTTTTCTTCTTATTTTGTATTTTTAAAAAAGTAAAAAAAAAAGAAAAAATAAAGAAAGCCCGTTGACCAATGGAGGCTTGAAGCGGCAGCCCTGCCAACTGCCTACGGCAGACGTGTGAGGATGGTGGTTGCCATCCGAGTAGAGGAGATGCAGGGTAGAATCCACAGGGCTTGGCAGCAGCCTGGATATGGGACATGAGGAGAGGGAGGACGATGTAAACCTAGCTGGCTGGGAGGATAGGGACTTTAGGAAGAGGGGAAAAATAATGAAGTCATATTTGTACATCTGTGCCAAAGATGAGGGCTGGACATTCAGGTCAAGATGTCTGATTGGCAGCTGGGAGATCAGCAGAGAGGCTGGGGCTGGGTAATCATCAGCACAGAAGTCACTGAATCCCTGGAGCTAATGAGATCAGCAAGTGAAGTAGTGTAGGGGAGAAGAGCAGAGAGGCCAGCCCAGAACCCCAGAGCATACCCCCAAACAGTGAGTGTGGCTTGGATGGGGATCCAGCAAAGAAGCCTGGGAAGTGGCCAGACAGGTATGACCAGTAAGAAACAGAGAAAGAGGAGAGGGTGACTGACAGTGTCAAAGGTCAAGGAGGAGCCCCTGGATTTGGCACTTGGGAGAGAGCACTTTCATAGCAATGATGAGGTCAAAAGTCAGACTGCTTGAGGCTGAAGAAGATGATGAGGGGAGAGCAGCGGAGGCCTCTGTTGGAGGAGAGGAGGATCGTGAGGATGGGAGGGTTGGATCATAGAGTTTTGATAGTGGGGGAACCTCAGGAAAGTTTGTGGGAGGAGAGATGAGAGAGAAGTGAGGAAGCAGACATGGGGGGAGGGGAGAGGGCAGAGGGGCTGGCCTTGGCAAGGAGATGGTGAAGAAAGTCATGGGAGCTGACATGAAGTGAGGAGGGGAAGGAGGGAATTGTAGACAAATGGCCTCAGTCTTTTCAATGAAGGGGACAGAGGAAGAGATGAAAAGGTTCAGGAGGGCTGGGTGAATAGGGAGGCCCTGGCTGAAGTTGCTCGACAGGTGTGGGGTAGACTCCTTCATGACGTTTCATGATTTTCTCCAGCTTCATTCAGCAACATGTGGAGGAGAGAAGGCAGCAGATGGCAGGAGTGATCCAAGGCCAAGGGTTGGCAAGGCAAGATCAGGGATAAGAGAAGAAGATGACGGCAGTGTAGAGTCTACCAGGTGCACCAAAGGGTCAGGATGGGGGAGGAGTGATGGTCTAGGAAAGAACCAAAGGGTCAAGAATCCAAAGGTCACAGTGAAGATGAAGAATCTGGCTTGGAGCTGGAGGCCTAGGGGGAATGTCAATAGACTGGGATTAGCCCGGGGAATTTCAGAGTTCAAGAATGTAGAAGTGGTGCCAGGAGATGAGGACAAGCCCACAGGTCTGGCCATCTTTGTGTGGGACTCAGGTATTTAAGGCACAGGAGGGACAAAGGGGCTCCGGCAAACCATATCCTGCAGTGGATCACATCTCTACCATCTCATTACAGACAGAAGTAGAAGAACATCATATATTATTGTGCTTGTCTGTGGATCAGAAAGAACCATGCCATTTGGAGGAACAAAGCACCACCTTCCAGCACTTTGCCAGGGCATTGCCTGTGCCCATGTCAGGCTCATTTGGGAGTCTCTGGAAGATGTAACACTAGAAATAGCCCTGCTCAACAGCCCCCTGATAACAAGCACCAGGCGAGGTCTGACCGAGGTACATGTTCCCCACAGCCATTCATCACCAGGCTAACAGAGATCCTGGGCAGTCATTTCCTGGGGACAGTGAGGTCCTGCAGAGGTAACATTGGACTGATTGTGTCAAGCCCAAGAACACTGCAGAGCAATCTGCAGAACCTGGAAGCTGTCTGCACCCACCCCAAGGTGACTACAAAGGCTAAGCAGATGAAGAAAGTCTAGTGGTCACATTAACACCATAATGGTCATCCTTAGGGCTCTTGTGTACCCAAGACAGACGATGCAGGTGGACTATGAGTTGAGCCCAGAGAAGAGGAAGAGGAGAGCAGGCTGGATTGTTTTGGGGAAAAGGCAAAGGCCTTTATTGATCTCAAGCTTCCTGAAACAGCAAAGACTTATCTTGTCAGCAAGGCTTGTATCCCCACTGCCTCCTATGAACTGAGAATGAACATGACCCAGAGGACAATGAAAATGGAGGTGCATGTGTAGGGTGGGTGGAAGGAGACTGAAATCTCTCCCGATGAGGAATATTCATTGATGGAAAACCAATCAGGAACTGCAAAAGACAGGAGTGAAGGATGTCATTGATACACTGTATTACTGAGAGAGAAGGCATGGCATTTTTCAGTGAAGAGATGGTAGCATAGTGGGTGGCTTGCCAGAATGTTCCCCTGATGCCCTCTAGGTACCAGGAGAAAGTGAGGTTGGCTTCCACGGCACATCATGCTATGGATATGCTATGGCAAACTGCTATCAATGAGGGGAGGTCTCAAACTGATGAGATCACAACTCCACTGGAAAATCTGTGTACATGAATTTCCCATTTGGGGAACTCACTCTACCTGCGTAGGCCCCAATCATTCCATCTAAGCAGGCAGGCCTTCTGGATGGCTATGGTCAAAACAATCTGCTTGGTGCCCAACCCCCCGCTGGTGACCCCCAGCCTCTCTACCCTCACAGAACAAGGCCAGTCCTTAGATCAGGTTGTGCACAAAGTCCTGCAGCTGGAGAGATCTGCCAGGGCCTCTATTCATTCTACCAGCATGGCCTTTGAGACCCCAGAGTCACCTCCTAGGGGGAGCTGTTATCTTGTTGAAACAGCTCCAGCTATTGCCTGGGGAAGCCACAGGACAAAGCAAGTGGGCAGAGAGGACCATGGGTTCACTATTCTCCAGTAACCACTCTAGGGGCAGGTCCCTGTGGAATACAGTCAGGCCACTGCTGCTGCTGCCCAGTCTGGGCATGCACAGTTCTGACCCAGTTTGCACCTTTTCTAAGGTAGAAGCATGAGCTCATAGAGGCCTCAGCTGGTAGCCAACACCTGACATTTCCTAGATAAGATGACTTGTACTATCCACCTCCCTTCCCAAGGCAG
The DNA here is from genome assembly GCA_023548195.1 of Bettongia penicillata ogilbyi. Taxonomy (NCBI): domain Eukaryota; kingdom Metazoa; phylum Chordata; class Mammalia; order Diprotodontia; family Potoroidae; genus Bettongia; species Bettongia penicillata. The sequence goes on along the minus strand of JAJHZJ010000154.1, from coordinate 4,858,104 downwards.
GTATGAGTGAAGTTCTGTGGAAAGGTGAGCATTATTATGTTCCTCGAGAGTGGCAAAAAACCCGGATCTCTGAGCTGGCAGCACCCTCAGAGGCCAGGGGCTCCTTCTCTAGCCTCCCCAAGAGATGGCTACCCAGCCCTTTCTGAAAGGCAACCCTTCCCTTCTTGGGTTATTAGGCACTCCACATTGATAGGGGGCTGGAATCTGTGCCTCTGCAATGTCCATGATCACTTGGGATCAGAGCAGAGCATTAGGAAAATTAAACCTGGCAGGGGAGAGGATACTGAGTCTTCCGGGCAGGTGGAATACTAAAGGAGAGAGAAGCAGTCAATCATTAAGCATTAAGCATTTCCACCTACACATCAGCTCAATTTGCCAAACATGTACTATGTCCCTACTGGGTATGAAGCTCTGGGCTAGGCACTGGGAGGGATGCAAACAGGACTGAGCTATGGACCTGCCCTCATGGAGTTTATATTTGAGGGTGGAGAGAAGATACAGCCCCAATTATCAATAACAAAGACTCACTCTTTGGTAGCACCTTAAAGTTTAGAAAGCCTGATGTTGTGAGTGAGGCAGTAGAGGGTTGGGTGTTTGGCGATCCTTGAGCTGGGCCTTCCTTAAAGGACAGATCAGATCTTGCCAGGCAGAGAGACATCCCAAAAGCATCAGTTACTGAGTGCCCACTAGGAGCAAGGTATGTCAGGCTGCTTGGGGAGATGAAAAGAGCCAAACTTCAAGTCAGGAAGACCTGGGTTCAAGACAGGCTCTGCCTTCTACTAACTGTGGGACTCCTTTTCAGCCCCAAGCAGAGGCCCAGGTCAAGACCCCAGATGCGCTTTCCGCACTGGCTGTGGTTGACTTGTCTTGTATGCTTCAAGGTCCACAAAGCACCTTAACCGCAGGATCTCACTCACGCTTCACAACAGCCCCAGGAGGAAGGGAGCTTAAGCATCAGCACAATTCTAGAAACAAAGCAACAGCTCCAAAGACTCAGGTGACTTGTCCATCTGTGGAGCTGGAAGGTCCCTCTCCAGCAGGCTGCCTCTCATGAGAAGAGTGTGAGCAAAGGCAAAGGGGAGGTGGGAAAACAGGGAATGCTGATTGCCCACAAGGTCCCTGGCTAAAAAGGCACGTGTGGGAAATAAGCCTAGGAGGGGAAATGTGGCATATTGTGGAGGACCTTCAATGTCAACGACCTTTATCCCATGAGACTGTATACCCCTCAGTGACATGATTGCGGCAGCGCAGCAGGAGATAGGTCAGTTCTGTGGACCAGCTTGGCAATGACTGTCTCTTCTCAGCTGTGTGACCTCAGGCAAGTCCCTCTCCTTCTCTGAGCCTCAGTGTTATCACCTATGAAATGAGAGGCTTAACCCAGATAATCTGAGATCAGACTAGAGGACTGCAGAGCAATGAGCAACTGTAGAACCAAGGTGTGAAGGGTGGACTGTGCAGTCAGGTTGGGATCAAGGCAGGAGGGTATCCAAGTGGACAATAAGGAGAGTCTGGTCTCTAGTGGACGTTGTGGGAATAGAAAGGAGATAGATGAGATCTGGGGGTAGAAGTGGTAGGACTAGATATGGGGTGGGGGGCACCAGGGAGAAAGAAGAGTCAAAGGTGTGAGCAGGCTGAAGCTGAGAGACCCAAAGCCAGTCAGAGAAGAAGAGAAGACAGAAAGTCAATGGTCACAGAGATAAAAAGAAGAATTGGGCTCCCAGAAGGCAATGATCCTGAGAAGGAAAAGGGGTTAATAGAAAAAAATGGTACAGAAAGGGCCTTAGAAATGGGCTGGGAGGGCCTGAGAACACTCAGCCCAGCGCCTTGCATGCCAACAGAAATGGATAGGTCATTGATGGGCAGAGCAGGGTCTGCGGGATGGAGCCCATTGACAGGCTGAGCCCCACATTATTTGGCCTGCCCTCCCTCCGTCACCCTTTAGGAGATGAATGAGGACACCAAAGGCAAGAGAAAGCCAATGACTGGACCAAGGTCCCGAGGCTGGCGAGTGTGGGCAACAGGACCCTGGGGGATCCCTTTGCTCCTGGGGCCTACCTTTCCCACCTGAAAGGAGGGGGATGGGCAGGTTCCTCCTCCTTCCCCCAGACTCTCATGGGAGTTCTGACTTAGGTTTCCATGGAAACAGCCGAGCACTGCTAAGAAGCTGTGGTGTTCTGGGGGCTGCACTGCTGAGGGCGTGTGGGGCCAGCACCTTCCCACCAGGCCCATTCCAGAGATCCCGGAGGACAGAACTCTGCCTCTCCTTTCCTCTCTCCTGCCTCCTGGGCCTAGACTGGAGCAAGCGGCCAGGACCAAAGGCCCTTCAGGCTGAGGATGAGGGAGCTGCATCGAGGCCCCCAGGATCCCTTGGGGCCTGTGTCCTTGGGGGGAGACATGCCAAAGAAGGAAAACCTCTCAGTAACAAAAGTCATCCCAAAGTAGGGCAGTCTTCTCCCTCCCATGAGGTCTCTGAGGGAGACTGGACACCCACTTGTGAGTGATGCTCCAAAGGGGCCTCAGGTCAGGGTGATGTGTCTGCCCCAAAGACTTGGTCACCCTGCAGCTCAGACCCTTCCAACCTTCTGTTCCCTCCCTTGCCTTCTCATGAGGTGGAGATGACCATGGTTTGCAAGGGCCTAAAGACTAGAACAAGGGCTTTCCAGGTTTGGCCAAGGGGCAAAGGCTTTGAGGAAGCCTATCTGCCAGCTGCCTACCCATAACCTGGGCCCCAGGGGGCTCGGCAGCAGCTTGGCTGCTGGGAGCTTAAACATCTCAAGCAGAGGCCCAGGGAGGCAAGATCTGGGCTAGCAGAAGGAACCAGAGAGGCCTAAAGGATTAAAGCTTATTCCTACCCCTATGATTACTAGGGAGAGCAAAATGCTGAGTGCCTCCTTGGCAACAATTCCTTCTCATCCACCCAAAGACCTAAGGAGACAGAGAAGTAAACAGGCTTAGAGCAGTGACGTGCCCCGCTGCAGAGCCCGGAGCACAGGATTCAGAGCTCCCAGGGCCTTTAAAGGTCCTCTGGGCCAAGAACAAAGGCCAGCCTCCCAAGCCTGAGGCTGAGGGCTGCCTGGACCACTGCCCCTGTGGGGGCTCAGCTGTGCACTCTGTCCAAGGAGAACAGAGGAGGTCACAAGCCAGAACCAAGCAGGGCAGGGCTCCAGAAACTGCCAAAGGTCACACACCAACAGCCCAGGTCTTTTTATGCAGAGGGAAACGCACTGCTAAGTCAATATGACAAGTTTTGGTTATGCTCCTACTATGTGCAAGACCCAGGGCACCTCAGACTCAGACATCAGCAAACAACCCCTGCTGTTGAAGGGCACAGTCTTGTGTACACCGGTGAGGACACACTCCTCATTGAGTATCACTCCATGGGTAACTCTCCTCAACTCTTCACCTCAGTTTCCTCAACTGTAAAATGGGGATAATGATAACCCCTGTGTCCCAGCGTTGTCATGAGGGTCCACTGAGATGATAAATCAAAAAAGTGGCCTTTAAACTTTAAAGCACTGTCTGTGTGACAGTCAGAGAATAGGGAAGCTGGAGAACTCAGAAAGAACTAGCTGGCTGTGTGACCCTGGGCAAGCCACTGACCTCTGTCTGCCTCAGTTTCCTCCTCAGTCTAAAGGTGAGAATCAGAATACCCGCCTCCCAGGGCTATTGTGAGGAACAAATCTGTTTACATGTTTAGCTGACCTTGCAGTGCTCTGTGAATGGTATTAATAATAACCATACAAATTAATTTTAAGAAAAAGAAAGCATTAACAGTAACTGGGAGATCAGGTAGGGGTAGGCCTGTGCACACATGCACACGCATACCCACATGTGCACTCACACACAGTTAGTCTCCTCCAGGGAAGAGAAGCATTGGTCCAGCCCCAGAGTCAGGAGGAAACTCCACCAGCTCCTCCCTTGGCCCTGAGAGCTCACAGGGCCTCTCTTGGCAGCTCCCAACCCTGGCACCTACAGTCACCATCCTGCCAACAGTCCCAGGCAGCGCAACAGGCAGGCCAAAGGTTCCCCTCCCTTTCCCTGGAAGAGGGGCTGTGATGAGGGTCCTGCCCACCCTCCTGCCTCCCCCTTCTCACTTTATTTATTGAGGCTTCAGAAACTCTCATCCACAAAACCCTCCAAAGCAGGGAGTACAAACACAGCCTCCTTACTCTTGAACTGGCAAGGACTTTTGGGGTCTTCGGTCCAGCTCCCTCTTCTTACAGTTGAGGAAACTGAGGCCTACGGAGGTCAGGTGACTTACCTGAGACCATACGGATGGCAAATCTCTGAGGCAGGATTTGAACTCAGGTGTCCTGGCTCCAGAGTCAGGGTTCTTTGGAATAGAGGGTTCTCATTTCACAGATGAAGAAACTGAGGCCTGAAGATGTAAAATGATTTGACCCAAGTCACGGTCTTAGAAAGTGGGGAAGGCAGGAGTCCAACATGGGGCTCCCAAGAGCAGTAAGCCTGGGAAGGTGCTGGGACAAACTTGGCCCAGGAGCAAATAAGGACCTTCAGCAAGTACTCTGACCTCTCTAGACCTCGGTTTCCTCATTTATAGAGTAGGGGTGGCAGAGTGGGAAGAGCCCCAGTTTCCAGTAATACTACAAGCTTTTAGGGGCAGCTAGGTGGTGCAGTGGACAAGGCACTGACCCTGGAGTTAAAAGCACTCAAGTTAAAAACTAGCCTCAGCTGTGTGATCCTGGACAAGTCACTTAACCCTGGTTGCCTCAAAAAAAAGAAGAATTGTACAAGCTTTACTGGTCTTTGCATTTAAAAAGGATGGGGAGATAAGAGACAGAGAAAGAGATAATATATTTAAGAAAAAAGAGTGATTGAAAAGTATAAGCAAACCCCTTCACCCAAGTATCCTTGCTGGGTCTAGGGAAGACATTTAGGCTGACCTGGGGCCTGAGAGAAGGCCATGTGGTCATGGAGAGAGCACTGGGTTCCAGTCTCACCTTAGACAACTATTAGCTAGGTAACTCATTCCTGGACTCAGTCTCTTCATCTGTAAAATGAGTGCTAGCCAAGGTACCTCCCAGCTGCCTTCCATTCTCTGATGCCACAGACCAGGTGACAAGCTGGAACTGCACATGAGAAGTGGAGAGATTGTTGGAAATACAGGGCTGGCCTGAGGAGCCTCCTGGTTTCTCCAGACTCAGACGTCGGTCCCTCCCTGCCTAGAGCATCCATTATAGCTGCTCCTTCAGAGAGAAGTGAGCCAGTCAGGAGCTCCCTGGGGGAGAGATGAGGAAGAGGTGTCTCAGGAACACTTCGGGGTTAGCCAGCACCACGGATCACTAGAGTGGGAAGAGCCTGAGACACCACATGGTCCAACCTAATCATTTTTACAGAGTTCTAAGAGAGTAGAGGGACTGCCCAAGGTCACCCAACTTGCCAGCGGCAGGGCCAAAACTCACACCCAGGTCTCCAGACTCACCAGCCAAGGCTCTTTCCTGGACAAGTGAATTGTTCGGATGGCAAAGGTGGACCGGCCTAGAGGTGGCCTAGACAGGCCATGAGTGGGACAGATGGGAAGTCAGCACGGCATGTCTTGGAGAGGATGCATTCCTGGGGCTATGGCTCAAGCCTTCTTTCATTAACACCGATCGCAGTTAAATAGAAAATGAAAATTCTCCCAGGAAAACATTCAGGCGCTTTTCTCCCAATCGTCTCAGCCCTCTCAGGCTGATGGAGAATTGTGCTGGACAGCGCAAGGAGACTACCCTGAACCAGAAAACTTCCAGCATTATTTCTCCAGTTCCCTCAGCCCTGCCTGAAGCACAAATCTTCTCCCAGGATGCCCCGGGGCGGGTGGGCAAGTGAGTGGCCTCTACTTGCTGTTGGAAGAAGCAGGCATCCCATCCCAGGATATCTTCCTTCCATTGAGCTGGAATCTGCTCCTCCACCGAGGCCCCTGATAGTTCCTGGTTTTGCCCCCAGGGGTCAAGCAGAAAGAGGAGGATTTGGATTCCAAGACAGTCTTTCAAATACAAGAAGACAGTGACTTGTCACCTCCCCCCCGCAAGTCTTCTCATCTCCAATACTCTCATCCTCACACTGGTGCACCTCCCCCCTCCATGCCCTCTGGTGACCCTCCACTAGACACTGTCCTGCTTGCCACAGTCTGTCCTGAATGGTAGCATGCACACCGGACCCTGTGGAGCAGCGCTGTCTAGGGAACTGGACACTTCTCTAGTTAGTACCTGTGACCACCTGCGATGTGAGTAGGGCAAAGGAAGGCAAGACCACCAACTCTCTCATTCTGTGCTTCTGTGTAAGTGATCCTCACAAGGCATAATCTCAAGGCCCTTCTGTAGGGACCCCTTCCCTTCCTCTTCTACCATACTGGACCACTCACTGCCCAAATCCCCTCAGAACCCTCCCCCACCTTGCTGCCAATGCTGCTTCTCCTTTCCCACAGATGCTGACCCCTCTCCCCACCCTCTGGGAGAGAAGGATAAGCCCTCACTGTCCTGTGACCCTAGGGCTCTCTCCCCCTTTCCCAATCATCACGGGCCAGACTTCTTCTGCACCCACCACCTTCCCTGCAGCTGCCCAGCAGACATGGCCACTCACACCATGTGGAGGAGCAAGGGATGGATGGATGGATGGATGGATGGATGGATGGATGGATGGATGGACAAATGGATGGATGGATGGATGGATGGACAAATGGATGGGTGGATGGATGGATGGATGGATGGATGGACATATGGGTGGATGGATGGATGGATGGATGGATGGATGGATGGACAAATGGATGGGTGGATGGATGGATGGATGGATGGATGGATGGATGGATGGATGGATGGATGGACATATGGGTGGATGGATGGGTAGATGGATGGATGGGTGGATGGACAAATGGACAGGCGGATGGATGGATGGATGAATGAATAGATATGAATAGAATGAAATGCATATATTAATAGAATGAAAATAGAATGAAAATAGAATGAATAGAATGAAAAGCATATATTAAGCATTTACTACGTACAAAACCCTGTGCTAAGTTCTGGGGACCCAAAAAAGAAAAGTCAGACAGTCTGTGCTCTCCAAGGACTCCCTTCTACAGTCCCTCCAGGGAGGAAGAGAATTTTGGGCCTTAATGTCTATCCAGCCAATTGACCTACAGGCCACTGGGCTATGCTAGCCACTTGCCATTCTACTCTCCAGCCCACCAGAATTTACCTTCATGCCCACTGCCACTCCTCCACACTCACCAGCATTTCTCTCTGAACTCTTGGCCCTTGCCATCCACCCTACTGTAATAACCAAAGGACCAGGGGGCCTTCCATCATCACAACAAACAAACCCTCCTTTCCATGTTATCTTAATTCAATTCAATAAATTTTTACTAAGTGCCTACTGTGTGCCAAGACCTGTGCTAAGCATCAGAGATACAAATAAGAAAAAGAAAGACAGTCCCTACCCTCTGGTCCAGTGGGTTTCCTAACATTAAAGACTGTCTCGATTTCGTATTTGTGTCCCCCAAGGCTTAGCACAGTGCTTGGCACATCATCACTTACTAAATACTTTTTCACTCTTTCATTGATCTTGATCACCCGCTCCTAGACATGCTCCAGCATTCAACGTCCTACCTAAATGCAGACCTGAACACAGTATTCCAAATGTGTGGCCCAGGTAGAACCATCACCTCCTGAGTCTAGACAAGCCAAGTCAACAAGCATTTATTAAGCAATTACTGTGTGCCTGGCACTATGGGAAGGAGCTCCCAGTCAAGAAGGGAAAGACAATATGCAAACACTGTGGAAACTAGATAGACACCAGATAAACTGGAGGTAATCTCAGAGGGGAGACACTAGCAGTGAAGGGACCACTTCCAAAAGGGAACATTTGAACTGAGTCTCAAGGGAAACAAGGAGGCAGAGAAGAGGAAGGGTATTCCAGGTGTGGGGCACAGCCAATACAAAGGCAAAGAGGTCAGAGATAAAGCATCATGTTCAACGAAGTGCAAGAAAGCCATCAGTGCTGGATTCTGGGGTACATGGATCAGACCAGAAAGGTAGGAGGGGCTGGCATGTAAAAGTCAGAGGATTTTATACTGGAGCTTGGAGGTAATAGGGAGCCCCTGGGGTGACAAAGGGAGGGAGGGACAGGGTCCAACCTGCACCGCAGGAAGATCATTGTGAGCATTGAGTCGGGGAGTCAGGAAGTTGAGACTGGCACAGAAAAGCCACCAAGGCAGAATCGACAGGACCTGACAACCCACAGGATGTAGTGGGGAAGAGAAAGGGAGAGCCCAAGGATGACACCCAGACCTCAAGCCCGGGTACCTGGGGAGATGGCGCTACTAGTGTCAGGAACAGAGGAAGGCTGGAGGAGAATTTCATGATTCCTGCTTTGGTCCTGGGATGTCTACAGCACCCAATAGCTGGAGATGGAAGCCCAGAAGTGAGCAGCGGCATCTCCATAACACTCCTCGTCAAGTCACATGGCTCTCTGGCGGCCCACATACTAAGCTAGCTGTCAGCCACACTTCTCCGAAGCTTTCACAGGGGATGAACCCCCTTCCTTGGCTCTCTCCTACTCCCCCAGGCTAGCAGGGCAGCAGGGATTCCCATAGGCCACCCCATCATCCCAGTACTGATCAGCACACGGCTCCAGCTTTCCAGCCTGAGCTGATCGACTCTTCCATGGGCGGCCTGCTTCGTCCTCTGCTTCCCATCCTACTAGGCGCCAGATGTAGCCAGCTAATCAGCTCAGAGCTCTCCAATTCAAGAGATCCACCAACACCCAGCCCAGGCCTAGCAGTGATTGCAGGCATGCCCACCATCACCTCATCTGGTCTAAGAACCAATCTAGGAAATCTCAGAAAGGCTCACAGCCACATTGGCCCCTGAGTAACAAAGTCTACAAGTATAAACACTCTGAAAGACCTCCTGCTAAGTCTGCATTGGGAGAAGACCTACAGCAACAGGACCCCAGGATCCTGAAGCACCATCTTCTTGGATTCCAACCATTGCTCTAGTCTCCTGAACCTTTCTAGGTCCCAGTTCCTATCTGTACTATCTGTCCCTCCTATCTTTGCCTCATCCACAAATGCTGACCACAGGAAAGCCAACAAGAGCCCTGTGGCATTCTCCTCTAGACCACCCTGAAGGCTGCCAGAGATCCATTCATCAAGAAGGGGCATCCTCACATCACTAAGAAGTGTCTGAGTACATTTTTATCTTATTTTAAATATTGCACCAAAAAAGAAACAAGTAAAGAAATCCTTTGAAGTCTAGCACTGGGGCTTAGCCCTGGTCAATCAGCATAACTCTGTCTCCTGGCCCACAAAGGAGCTGTGGGAGGGGAGGGATTGATCATGGCCCCTCACCTCCCTGCTGAGCCATCCTTAGGGAGTCCAACATGTCAGCATGTGTCCTCTCCTCCCCACCCCCTAAGAAGTGAGAGCTCAGATGTCTGTCATGCCTTCTGCCTGAGAGGGGAACAGGAGGTACAGATGATCATTCTCATTGTACAGAGGAGGAAAGTGAGACCTAGAGAGAGGAAGTGACTGAGGCAGGATCCAAAAGCTCCCGGGATGGGGCTCTTTCCTCTTTACTTCCCATGCAGAGACGTGGGCTCCCAGCAGACCCTGAGCCCAACCACATCCACTCAGGACACACAATCATTTCCCCTGCTTTGCCTGAAAAGGTATCTGTCTACAAGCTTCCTGAGAAGCCAGGAGGAGGGGGAGGATCCCTATCTTCTAATATCTGAGAGGCTGCTGTATGTACACATATACATGTATGTGTGCATGTATTAGTGTGTGTAGGTACATGTAGTGTGCATGCATGTGCACATGTGGGCAGGAGGATACAGAGGAGGCCCCACAGAGAATGGGCATCTTGTCAGGTAGTGAGCTCCCTGTCACAGCAGGGAGAGATGGCTTGGTACAATGCTTCCCAGTTTAATGTGATTCTACAAAGCTTGTTTAAAGATGGACCATGGACCTGGTACTGTGGACAGAAACAAGATGGCAAGCAATCTATGCTGGCAAAGCATCTGGCCAGTGCCAGCAGGTACCACATAGGGGCTTATCTCCTTCCCTTCTCCTGCCCTCAAGGAGCTTACATTGCAGGGGGGGTCTACGATGACATCCAGACAAATGAGGGAGAACTACTGAAGCGAGCTATTAGGGGGTCTCCCCAAAGGGAGGAGAGGAGAGACCAGAGCATGCTTTGAGTATGGGAGACAGCCTGGGCAGGGCACAAAGGCATGGGATGGGATTCTGAGCACAAGGAAACTGTGAAGGGGGCTCATCAGTAATCACTTAGGAAAGTCAGGCTGGCACCAAATGAAGAAGGGCACTGAAGGCCAAGCAGGTTCTGTGAGCAGGGTGTGGCAGGGTTCTTCCTATGCTTTTGCTTCTGCCTCTGCTCTTTCCTTTCACGTTCCCTCCATCCCACCCAGACCTCTGGTGCTGCCACTGACAGGCAGGAGCAGAAGGTACTTTCCTAGGACAAGGAGGCCCATGCCCAGTGTACATGTGGAGAACCTGAGGCTTGGGGGGGGGGTGGCATTCTTCCCCAGATTCACCCAGGAAAGCCAGTGGTCAATCTAGGCCTCACTCTCCAAGGCCAGGGACCTGCTAGACATTCCCCAGTACCTCGGAGGAGCCTGTGCTTCAGGCCCTGGCCACCTCCAATGTCTCTGCCTGCTGGGTGAGGTTTGGAGTCTGAGCTCTACTTTCTCCTCCAGCCAGATGAAAGCCTTCTGCTGAGATCAGGGCCGCTTGGGAATAGGGGATAAGGTAAATGGAAGCTAGGCTCCCAAATGGAATCAAACTATGTCCCAGGCAGACCAAGAAGCCAGCGGGGATTGGGCCCTTAATTAATTAGCTCCTCCAGCCTAGTTATTTCTGCTAGAACAAGCCACCGAGCCCCAGAAGTGCTTTTGAAAGGAAGACACGCTCCCTCTCTGCAAGGTCAGCCCTGATTGGCCATCCTGCAGCCCCTGCCAGCTGTGATGCCAGCATTTTCTTGTTCTTGGTTTTCCTTTCTGAAACCACAATCCAGGCAGATAAAAACTTACCCCAACTGATGGGCTCTCAAGAGGAGTCACTGTGCTGAGAAGTTTTAGAGAGAATCCAATCCAACCCTGCACTTTACAGTGGAGGAAACTGAGGCCCAGAGAGAGGTAGGGACTTGCTAAGTTAGTGGTAGAGTTTTGGCCCGGTAGAAGGGGCAGGAATAGGCACCCCACCCCTACCCTAAAGGAACCTCTCTTCTATAAATGGGGTGAGGGGAGAGGGAAGCATGCCCCTCTGTGCCCAGGGGTTCCCAGAGCAGGATCTGGAGACCAAAAGCTACGGCGTCTTTCTACTCCCAATGCTCTGACACTAATGCAACCCTCCCAACAAAGGGGTGCCCAGCCTCTGACAGGAGACCTCTAGGGATGGGAAGCTCACCCCCTCTGCAGGCAGCCCACTGCCACCCAGCCTCACAGGCTTCTCCCAGTTCTTTCAGTCAACCTTCACATCCCATAATCACAGGGCCCTACGTTCACCCTTCTGTCACTCCTTTGGGCACAATGGAGTTGGTGTGTCAATGCCCACCTAAAAAAAAACCAGTCCTCCAGATATGGTCTGACCAACCAATCACACAATCCACAAGCATTTATTAAGGGCCTCTATGTGCCAAGCACACCAGGACCAGGACAGAATCTAGCAGGTCAGCCCATTCCCTGGTCCTGGTCAGCATGGCACCAGTAGGGGGAAGGGCAGGGGCTACCGGAGTCTCCAAGCCTCCTGGACAGCAGAAGGCAGAAGAAGCTCATGGAAGAGGTTGGCCATTTGAGCCAGCCTCAGGTGCCCACAATCCAAGGGCTCTCAGGGGGACTCAGCATTCAGCCCCACTCAGGTGGCCAAGGGCCTGGCAGGTCCGATCTCCTAGGAGGGAGAAGGAAAATGCAACCTCAGGAACAGGATGAGTCTGGAGAATCAGTGAAGGCCACGGCGACCACCATGACTCACACTCCTTCAAGCCGCAGGAAAAGCTTTCTTCATAGCCTCCTAAGAGACAAGAACAAGGACAGGCTACGAGTCTCAGGGTGCTGGGCACTACGGGAACATGACCAGCCATTTGAGGCAGTGACCACCTGACCTCCTGCCGTCATGTCTCCTCATCCATGTTCATGTTGCCCACAAAGTTACAGCGGGCCTCAGTTTCCTCCTCCATAGAATGGGGGGGTGGAGTAGCCTGCCCTTGAGGGCCTCAGCTCTGTACTCAGGGGTCTCTGGCCTCCCTAAAAGACCTGTCTGCACAGCAATCCTCTGGCAAAGACTTGCAGTAAGAGCTGCCCCACTGCTGCAGAAAATCTGCCAGCCTGGGAGGCCAAGGGCCCAAGTGTAAATCCTAACCTTCCAGCTCCTCCTCCTCCAAGCCTGACCCATCCACTGGCCATAGGCCTCATCTGTAAAATGGCTGCATGACCTCAGAGGTCCCATCCATCTTAAAGAAAACTGGTACCAGGGCTCTCCCTATTTCTCTAAACTTCTCACCCCCTCCTCCCCCTTCATGACCTCTCACCCTGGTGTACAAGGCCCTTGACAGACAGAGCTCACCTGCTCCCCTCACCACACCAGGCTGGCCTGCACACACCCCTGCTTCCACCTGCCTCTTCGTCATCATCCAGTGCCCACTCAAACCTCACCACCTCCACAACACCTCTGAGGATCGCTCCAGCCCTCTGTGGCCTCTCCCTTCTTCACATGCTGGAAGTATTTCGACCTTTACCCCACCAATCAGGCAGTCAGCAGGCATTGATTAAGCACTGGCCACTATGTGCCAGGCCTTGTGCCCAGGTCACACAGGCAGGCAGTCACCGAATCAGAATTTAAACCAAATATTTGGATTCAAACACCTGGCTTTGTCCAGTGGCCCACAAAGTCACAGGTAGAAAGATGAGGAAAAACTAGTCAAGAAGGAAAAGGTGAAGAGGCCAGAGGAAGAGGGGAGATCAGCTGGAATGCTCTCCCCACCCAGAGGACACTGGCCCAAGAGTTTGTCCAGAGAAACCCAATTCCTAGAAAGACCCTTTGACCAAAAATGCAAATAGGTTTCAGCCCCTGGCGCTGGGTGGCCTTGCTGATGGACTGTCAGTATCCTGTGTTCTTATTGGCCTCACAGGACAAGACTGGGGCCCATGCTGGACACTACAGGGAGGCTGGCCAGCAATGCACAGGCCCTGTCACCGGCAGGCAGAGGTGGAGTGACTAAGGCAGCAGACCCGGGGCTGAGGCTCATGAATGAATATGTGATGCCCATGCATGGCTGAGGCAAGACCATTAACTCTCCAGATTTGCTTCCTCATCAGTGAAAAGGCTCCAGCTGTATTCTGACAAGTGGCCTCACAGGGTTATTGAGAGGAAAGGTTATAAAGCCCTGTGTGAGTTGTGCAGGTTATTTTTATTACGATTTGTTAAGATTAGCAAAGTCCCCTGGAGTCTCATCACAGCTGGGAGGTGACTTCTCATTGGTTCTCCAGGACTGCAGCAGGGAGAGGCATTCAACTGAAGTCAACATTTACTAAGCCCCTAGCCCATACCAGGCTCTGCCAGAGATACAACACTCTGAGGTCCAAAAGCAAAGGAGGCAGGCACAGCAGAACTACTATCCCCATTGCACTGATGAGGAGACTAAGGGTCTGAGAGGGGACATGGCAAGCTTAGAGTCCAAATGAAATATATTTTTTAATTTTGTTTTTACTTTTAATTTATTTATTTTAGTTTTCAACATTCATTTCCACAAGATTTTGAGTTCGAAATTTTCTCCCCATCTCTCCCCTCTCCCCACCCCAAAACACTGTGCATTCTGATTACCCCTTCCCCCAATCTGCCCTCCCTTCCCTCATCCCCCTCTTCTCTCTTTTCTTGTAGGGCAAGAAAGATATCTATACCCCATTACCTGTATTTCTTATTTCCCAGTTGCATGCAAAAAATAATTCTTAACATTCATTCCTAAAACTTTGAGTTCCAACTTCTGTCCTTGCTCCCTTCCCACCCATCCCCACTGAGAAGGGAAGCAATTCAATGTAGGCTATACATGTGTAGTCATACAAAAGACTCCCATAACGGACTAACTACATTTCCCTCCATTTCTTTTATTCTCTCCTTTGTCTTTGTCTCTCCCCAAGTGTTTACTTCTAATTACTCCCTCTTCCCATTTGCCCTCCCTTCTATTATTCCCCCTACACCCCACATGAAATATATTTTTTAAAAAGTGTAGGACATAGTTAATAAATGTAAGGTCATTGGAGGTAGGATGAGGAAATGCCTTTAGGCATGGGGAAAAGCCTGTACCAACAGCAGTCTCTGCTTCCCCCTCAATAATCACTCTGGGAGAAGGATACTTCAGGCTAGAGCTCTAAGGAGCCTTATAAATTATCTAGGACAACCCCTTCATTTTAAAAACTGGCCGAGGAGAAATGATTTAGCCAAGATCATCTGCTAGTAAATGATAGAGCCAACACTTGGATCCAGTGCCCCTCACTCCAAATCCAGTGCTTTTCCCACCATGCAAGGCTTATTAACCAATATCCAGGTGTTCCCTCTCTTTCTCCCAAGGCATTGCAGCCACAGAGAAGAGGCAGGAAGCTCAGAATGGAACAGACATTTTGGGGCAAGGAGGCCAGACTGACCAGACAGGATAGAGCACAGCTGAGCAGAGAGCAGAACCAGGAGACGTGCCCCACTCCTGCAGGCCTGAAATCCTGACATCACTAATGGGAAAGATGCTACAACAGCATAACTGCTTCCTCAAAATAACTCAAAATAATAAGGCCTCCTATTTCAACAAGTTGTCATTTAGGGCATCAGGACAACCATGTTGCTGCCCCAGTCCTGGAACAACCTTTCTTGTCTGCCCAGCTCAAAGGTCCTGCTGAGGATCCCTTTACCCAGGGTCCCTCAGCAAAGTTCTCAGAGCAGCAGGGGCCATTGAGTCTGATGAGAACACAAGCAGAAATCCCCAACCATCCCCTTGGAGACCAAGGAGAGGAGGAAGACCTCGCTGAGGGGGAAGCTCCATCTCTGGGCCTAAAATTTCTTCCTAGTTTTGTCCTTTGGGGTCAAGCAGGACCAGTCTTTCATATAATTAACCCTTCCTATACTTGAAGACAAAGCCCACACACTCTCCCTAAGATTTCTCCCATCTACACTCAATATCCCCAACTCCTCCTGTGGTCTAGTCACCTTCCTCTGGATGCTTGTCAGCTTGGCACTTCCCTGAGCAATACCTATGGCATCAAGACCTGGGCACAATATGCCGCTTGTGGCCCAATCTGGGTGAAGGACAATAAGCCATCCTCTCCCTCACTCCAGATGCTATATTTCTGTTACTGTAGTATAAGACTGTGCCATAGCTGAGGCTAGTGG
Source organism: Bettongia penicillata ogilbyi (assembly GCA_023548195.1). NCBI lineage: Eukaryota > Metazoa > Chordata > Mammalia > Diprotodontia > Potoroidae > Bettongia > Bettongia penicillata. The sequence goes on along the minus strand of JAJHZJ010000154.1, from coordinate 4,842,713 downwards.
GAGCCTCGTCCTCTGCTGGGTTATAAGAGCATTTCAGTATTGATCATGAAAAAATACAGCACAGCCTGAAGCACAAAGCTTCTGTCCAGTGACAAATGAGGATGTAACAGAGATTCTGTTGGCACAGGCCCTTCCCCAAGCCTAAGGGCATTTCCTCATCTCACCTGATCTCCAATGACCTTGCATTTACTAATTATATCATAAACATCTTTTTAATGTATTGTATTTGGACTGTAAGCAAGCCAGGTCCCCTCCCTGACCCTCTGTTTCTCTTGTCCTAGTTGGCTATGCCCACTGCCCTCTAGGCATACTGCATCCCACCTCACACTACAGAAGACCACAGGGAAAATCATTCATATTGATATATTCTAAATAATAAAACAAGGCTTCAGGCCCTGACTTGAACACCTAGAAGTTCCTCGATTCTGGGCGAAGCTGGATCACTCTGCAGCTCCAGCCCTCAATGTACTGCCAGAGATGGGCCAGCCCCCTGCTCTGCCCTGAACTCTAGACTCAATAAAAGAAACCCCCATGGACAGGCATCACCACCAAATCAGAGAAAGCTTGGGACTGGAGCAGGAACATCCATACTCCTGGGCAGAATACCCTAGATTGCCTGTGCAGGGCTCCTCTGAGCCTGAGCCTGATTCCACCACTGGGACCTGGGCTGCAGAGCCAAAGAGGTCCAATGGATCTTGGGACACACAGCAAAAGGATGGCCAGTCTCAGATACTGCCTGCCCCTTGGATTCTTTCAGAGAGAAAGGGCACCTCTGGGGTACAACTTTCCCTTTAACCTCTTCTTCCCACCCTGGTATGTGAAAGGATACTGAGCTAGAAATTAGAAGGTCTGGGGTCAAATCTTGGCTCTGACTTTTAGCGAGTGAGGGTGACACTCCAGGAAGGCCTGCCAAGGCCTGGAATGTCTTTAGGAGACAGTAGGAGACAGGAGAACTGAGGTCAGAAAGTGACCTCTCTGCAGCCCAGTTTCTTCATCTGAGGCATCTCCTCACAACAGCTCACCCCTTTCCTCTTGATGCATTAACCAGAGAGGTCAGCACCAGCTTGGGAGCAGCAGGCCTGGCTAGCACCCATCCCCACACCACTGTGTCTCTGCCCTAGCCCACTCACACACAGAACAGAGAAGACAGAATTGTTGACAGAAGGTCCTGCCAGAAGGAGTCAGGCCGGGGCTTATGATGAGATAGAAGGAAAGCCCGGGTGAGTCCGGGCCCTGCAAACGAGGAACAGACAAGTTGTTCCAAAAGCCATTCAGGTATAAAGCTGCACCAACACCTTCTTCAGGAAGACCGCCTCCACCTCGAGTGCCCTTCTGATCCATTCTGAACCTCATTTATCTGTCTACTTGGTGTCTGCCCCATCAGACTGGGAGCTCCTTGAGGGCAGGGACTGACATTTGCCTTTCTTTGTATCCCCAGCACTTAGCACAATGCCCAGCACACAGCAGGTGTTTTCATAAATGTTGGTTAACTGACAGGACTGACAGAAAAGTCTCAGATGCCCACATTCACCAGCTGAGTTGGACAAACTTTGGTGTGCTCATCTGTAAAATTTGGATAATAACCTTTACCTCCCAGAGCTGTTGTGATGAAAGTGCTCAGAAACGACTCTGGCTGCCACTTTCCTCAGGCAGAAGCTGCTGCTTGGGAGATTTTCCACATCAGGTTTCCCTCAGCTTGGTGACCTAACATGAGTCTTGGAGCATCATTTTCCTCCTCTGTGAATGGAAAGGAGATCTCTCTCTCATTCTGTGGTGCCTAAGACACACTGGAAGACCACAGTGAAATTTATACAGGGATAAATATGAAGTCCTCCAAATGAAAAACCAAAAACCAGCCACCCCAAGGTAAGAGGGTAGAGATGAGGCTAGGTCACCGGGTGTGACAAAAGCTAGGGCTTCCTGCTGACCACAAGCTCTGAGAGTTTAAGAGACGGTAGCATGTGATGTCTAGCCCAGGGGAGATGATGGCTCCACTCTCTTGGGTCCTGCTTGGAGAACAACATTCGACCCTGGGCACCATCCTTTAGGAAGGACATGAACATGGAGCTAGTTTAGAAGAGGATGGCCAGGGTTGGGAGGGGTGCAGGGACCAAGCCATAAGAGAATGCACTAGGAGAATTGGAATTCCTCTGCCCTGTCCTATAGGACTCTCTCCTCCAAGATTTTTAAGCTGGAGAAGTGTACATGTTATCTCCAAGTACTTGAAAGTTCATTGTCCCTGTGGGTCCAGAGACCAGGACCAGTGCAAGAAAGTGCCAGGGAGGCAAATTCCAGTTAAGTATAGGAAAGAACAATGGAACAGGCTGCCTCAGTGGGTAATGAGCTCCCCATTCTTGAAAGGGACCCTTGTTCTCTCCTGAGCCTTGGTTCCCAGAAGCAGGGGAGGACACGTTGCTCTCTCCTTCTGTGGCTCTGACTAAACCCCAATGCTTCCTTCCCCTTGCAGAGTCGGATGGCCGAGAGCCTGCGTCTCTTTGACTCCATTTGCAACAACAACTGGTTCATCAGCACCTCCCTCATACTCTTCCTGAACAAGAAGGATCTGCTGGCAGAGAAGATCCGGCGAATCCCGCTCACCGTCTGCTTCCCTGAGTACAAGGGCCAGAACACGTACGAGGAGGCGGCAGTCTACATTCAGCGCCAGTTCGAGGACTTGAATCGCAACAAGGAGACCAAGGAGATCTACTCCCATTTCACGTGTGCCACCGACACCAGTAACATCCAGTTTGTCTTTGATGCGGTCACGGATGTCATCATTCAAAACAATCTCAAGTACATTGGCCTGTGCTAGGAAAACATGGGGATGGATGCATCTATTTGCCTGTGGTGAAACCAATAGAGATGAGCCCACCACCACTGGTGGTGGAGATCCACAAGGGGCAGCCCTTGAAGGCCAAAGGAGAAAAGGTGGGGGGCGAGGTGGGGAACCCGAGCTATGCTCATACCTCCCCTCTATTTCCTTATCCCCCATATTTTTTGCAAAAGTACATATATATATATATATTCAGATATATAGAGAGAGTTAGATAGGTAGGTAGGTAGATAGCTAGACATATACATATATAAACACATTTGCAAAGTTCTCCAAAAAGGGCTTTCGGAGGGATATGAAGTGTGTTCACCATAGTCACTGTAAGCTCAAGCCATCCACTTCATTTGGCTTCCTGAAGAGCCTCTCCATTCTGTGTAGCAAACAAGCGTTCACCTGGCCTTGGGGCCATCTCACCACCTCGCAGAGGAGACAGAGTGGGGAGAATGGTCCACTTTGCATTTGGTTTCCAGAAGAAAGGCAAAGCATCCCTCAAGGCCTGTGGGACAAGAGAGGCCAGCAAGCGGGGGCACCCGGGTGAGTGAGAATTTAGGGGTCCACACAGGCTAGATGTGGCTGCTTCTGCTTTGCCCAGGGCTCACCTCCAGTGCCCTCCACAACCTTCAGAAGCCGACAGCACAGACCTGGCTTGAGGTTTCCAATTTGACCGTCACTCCCTTGGAGCTGTTTCCAAAAGACACGTGTATCCAACGAGCAAAGTGACTTAAAACAAACCGGGCCAGAGCAGGGCCAACAACTCTTGTATTAGTCATGAGTTTTCTACATCCAGATGTTGACTCTCTTCTTTGACTTTTTTGAGGAGGGTGGGGAGGGCAAATCTTGTGGTGTTTTACAGATGAGGAAAAAAATTATAGAAAACTGAAAAAAAGCAAATGAGTGTTCATTTTAAAATATGGATTGTAAAAAGAAATCGCACGATTGTTATTTGGCTTTTGTGTGTGTGTATGTGTGCGTGTGTGTGTATGTGTGTTTTTCTAAGAGGATTGTCTGTGTGTTTGGCTTGCTGGGCATAAAATCTGCCCCTGGATAGCTTTGGATCCTCAAAGGAAGTTCTGGGAAATGTGGTCAAAGTGTAGCCGCCTCCTTGAGCTCCCAACCTTGTGGGTGTAGATATAAGCCCCTCTGAAAGCCCATTTGTTCCTGCTGAGGTTTTTAGTTCAGGGTTTCCTCTATAAAATATAGTGTACTTGATGAAGGTTAATGTGGGAGTCCCATGAACAATAACTAAGTGTTTGGCGTTTCAATGAGTAAATTCTTGGCTCCTCAGTTCAATTAGGGATGGGGGTGGTAAGGAGACAAGGGCATTCCTGGCCCCCCCACACCATCTCGTCACCACAGGCTGGCACTCAGCAGCCCCAATTCCTGTGAAGGCCCAGAGAGTTTGGCTGCCTGATAGAAGATTAAAGGCGTATACCATGGGGACTCTCCAAGAAACATCCCCTCGCATCACACAGGCCTTCCTTCTGCCAGATCTCAACCACAAAAGCCTGTTTTCAGACTTGTCCAGGAAGAAATAGGCAGCACAAATACACGCCCAGCCATTGCTGAAGCGGTCAGCACAGTGAAAATCTTCATCCTCCCTTGCTTCCTTCCCACGTGGGCCAGGACGAGTGTGAGGATACCGAGTCAAGGGCTGTCAGAAAATTGGGAGGGAGGGGAGAGAGAAAATTCAAGTCGGGGGTTGTCCACCTTAAGAAAATAAAATCATCCAAATGATCTTTGTGGTTGCGTTGGTTTGTGTTCCCACTGTGTGCAGCAGCAGGGTGGGTCCAGATCTAGAGAGCGAGGGTCCTTGGGCCTTCCCAGAGGAGCCTGGGGTCCAGGACAAGCCACGCTGTGTGCCCACCCACACACAATGGGGTTGTCCAGGTTACAAAGCCTCAGAAGTAAAGGTCAATTCTACCCATTGGAAGTACTGGATATAGTCAGAAGTGAACAAAGTTTGGCACTTTCCCTATGACCTGTCCTGGGATACTGTCCCCACCTCTCTAAAATCACAGTTTGGATTTGATGGGCTAAGCTGACTCCAGTAAATCAGAGGAGCCCTGTCTCTCCGATGAACCTCTGCTTCCCAAATTATTTCTATATCCAAAAGAAGCCAGTGACCCAGAAAGCACCTCATTCTCGGAGGATTGACAGTTTCCACTCAGGAGGCCACCCCACACTCCCCTAGCAAGCAAGCAGTATTTCAAGATGGCAGGCGTACTGACAGTGTGCTGTGGAGGAGGCGTGAATCTCACCTGCCCACTCCTCACCAGCTCACCCAGGCTGGTGCTGCTGTGCACGCAAATGAGCAGCAAAGTTTCCCCAAAGAATTTTAATTAAAAGAAAGAACAAAAATTCTTCCATTTCTCTGGGGCCTTGTGAGCATGAGGAAATCATACTGAGGCAATCTGGACAGAAGTGTATTGAGCCAGTCCCTGATAGTGGCAGCAGTGGCACCCACTGACACACTTGCTATGTGAGGCAGAGAATGCCAGCCTCCTTCAGGGCCTGGCTTGGAGCTCCCTCTTCCAAACAGCCTTCTCCATGGCCTTTAGCCTTTGTCTTATAAATCTCAGTTCCCACATCTTCAAACCCATCTCATGGACCATTCTGTATAACTGCAGCCTCTGCAGACAACATGGCTCCCTATGACGCAGTCTATCCCAAGGGTGGGAAACCTGCAGCCTTGAGGTCACAGGCTGCCCTTTGACTTCCAAGTTTGCATTCAAAGGGCTACACTTGAGGACCTGTGGCCTCGACATCACAAGTTCTCTGTCTCTGGTCTGTCCCTTAGACAACCTCTGCATCTGCTCCAGCACTGAGCAGAGGCCCAAAGGCCTTGCTTTGCAGACAGTCCTGAAGTTCAAGTGAAGGCTCCCCATACTTCCCTCAGAGGGGCAGGTGCTTTAGGGAGAAGTTGGGGGGGGGGTGAATTCCAACTCCGCTCTTATTTACTTGTGTGACATTGGGCACGTCACTCACTAGGCCTCCGTTTCCTCCTCTAGAAAATGAGGGAATTGGCATAGATGGTCTCCAAGGCCACTTCCAGCCCCAAGTCTGTGATCCTATAGTCACAACTGTACATAATCGAACTATAGGCAAAAGATGGAGGCAGCCCGGAAACACTGACCTAGGATTCTTCCCAATTCAACTCAAACAATTCAGCATTTATAAAGCACCTAGTAAGCAAACAGGGCAGGTTTAAAGCTTGGAGCACAAGCAGGGCCCTGGGAAAATCCCTGGCTTTGCAGCCCATATGAATACAGCTGCCTCAGTGGCTTACAAAGACCTTTCCTCCCAACACCCATGTGAGGTTGGGGTGAAGGGATAAGCAGCTCACCTCCAGCTCACAGGTGGTGAAGGTAGGAGGCCTCATAGCTAATAAAATGGTACGTGCAGGAACTGAGCCTTGTTCTAACTCAAATTTCCTTGAGCATTTTGGCAGGATTTCACATTCTACTTTGTTTCCTATTCATGGTGTTCAGGTTCTGTTCCCCCAGTAGACTTTAACCTCCCTGAGGTCAGGAACTGTGCCCTGCTTCATCTCTGTACATAAAGTGCCTTGCACTTCACAGATATGTGTAGAATATGAGCTGCTTTCAAGTCCAAAGCCCTTCCCACCACCCAGCACGACTGCTCAGTTGTGCTCACAACGGTGGACACTGGAAAAGCCAACGTTTCCTCAGATATCCCTGGTCTGTTAGACTCTTGAAAGCTCTAGCCGTCAAATGGCCTCTATCCAGCGCTTCTGTGCCCCTCCCCTGACCAGCTGACCACACTCATTCTGAGCTCTGGGGACTGTGAGCTGTTCAACAGAATATGAGCTACTTCTGATTTCTAAGTGTCTGGTAACTGCTTCTAGGTCCTATTCATACAAGATTCTTGTAGGCAAGACCTGGAACAAATTTTCATCCTATGGAATTTCAATGAATGATCCCCAGTGTTAGAGATCAATGCCTTAGCTACACGGCCCTCCTAGACAGGGAAGTAAAAATGAACAACACAAACAACACCCATTTCCTTCCCCTGCCCTCTGCAGAGAAGGAAGATGCCAGGAGATGGCCAGAACCAGACCCCAGCCAGGTGTGAAGGAAAGGACACCAGACTTAGCAGACCACTAGTCAGAGAAATGGAGATTCCTCCAGGTATGGGCTGAACAAGACACCTTCAGAGGTCACTTGCCCCCTGAGGTTGTGTGAGTGGAGTCCTGTGACCTGGGTCCAAGAGTGGAACAACCCAAGGCCCTCCCAAGTCCAGGCCCAGCACAGCTGGTGTGACTGTAGAGTCTGCTATTCTATGGGCACTCGGCTATCTGTACAGGTGCTGTATTCCCCTTTCTTCTGCTGTGGGCTCCCTGAGCACAAGGACAACAGCTGTCCGTACCTCCCAAACAGGGTGGTGTACTCAGCAGGCCCTCCCAAGCTAAGGCCCCAGGCAAGGCCATGAGGCTGTTCTCTGAGCACCATCAATGTGGGGCATCAGGACTTAATGCTCTGCATCCACTGGCCGGGTTCACAAAGGAATGCGTCAGTGGGTCTAGAAGGAAAGTGCCAGGGCCTGGGGACTTTTGGACTGGCTTGGTGCCTTCCTTCCAGCCACAAAGGGAGTGACTGCCCCCTGACCAGTTGGGGGCCACTAAAACTACACCGTGAAAGGCGAAGGGGAGAAGGCTAGTTTTCTTCTACATATGGCAAAAGCAGCAAGTGAGACAATGGATGTAGCAGATTCTGGTCACAGCAAGGGCAATGAACTGAGTCAATAGGTCGTTCCAGACATCCTGAGTCATCAAGGCCACAGTGCAGGCCCAGGCTGAGATCCATCTCATCAGGTTTCACAAGCTGCTCCAGGTGGCCAAAAGATTCACTGCCTCACAACCAAGCTTCTTCCCAGGGTTCAGCTGATACTTACCAGATGCAGGGTGCTACAGTACAGAGCCTGGAGTTGACGTCCAAAGACCTGGGTTCGAATATGGCTCTGCCATTTACTCACTGTGTGACCTGAGACAAATTCTAGGACCTCACTGGGTCTCAATGTCTTTATCTGCCAAATGAAGGTCTTGGATGATCTCTGAAGAATCCCTACAAATGTAGAATGCTAATCTTGTCCTCCACACAATGCCCCTAGGCATGGCAGCTCTGGCAGCTCTCCATTGGCCTGCCACCTTCTGCCTCTGTGCTCACTCTGCTTCCAGACTCGAGTGCTCTGGCTTGTCAGACTTCTTCCTGTCCCCCCATCTTGTCTCGGCATCTCCATGGACTCACAGAGGCTGTCCCCTCTGCATGGCATAGACTCAATCCTCTTCTCCCACTGACATAGTCTGGCTCTTCTTTCAAGGTCCAATTCCAGAGCTACTTTCTCTATGAAACGCCCACGATTCCTCAGCCCCTGGGCACTTACTAGCTTCCCTGAGCCTATGTTCCCTTCTTCTCTGTGCTGAATTCATTTGAGTCCATGTCCCATCTATTATTAGACCATCAGCTCCTGGAGGGCAGGGATTGTGGCATTTTTCACCTCTCCATCCTTATCACCAAACCCAGGGCCCTGAATGCAGAAGAAACTCAATACTTGTTGATCTGAATTGGCAACACTTCTCTGTGCACTTAGATAGCCTGACCTTCGACACCAAGACCCAACCCCTTACCAGCCCCCATCTGAAGCTTGGTCCAGTGTGGCGGAACCTGACAGAAATCCCACAGCTCCGAAGATCCCGGAACCAGCTCTAGACTACACTGAGACATCAATGGAAGTGAAAGCCACCGCTAACCCAAAACCCATCCTTCTCCCAGGATCTCTGCAAGGCCTCAGGTACATCTTGGGGATTCTCACCTGTTCCCCCACCCCCATATCCCATTCTGCTTCCTTGTGCCAGGATGGCCTCACTGCCCTGGAAACTACCAGGGACAGGACAGTACAATGGAACAGACACTGGCCCCAGACTCAGAAGCTTCTAGCATGCCACAACCTCTCCATTTCATCATTTGTAAAATGAAGCCAACAGTACTTCCAGAGCTTTGGAAGTGAGGGAGTATGACCTATTGTCACTCCTGAAGCCAGGGAAATGGAGGCCATCACATTGTCCCTGCCCCACTTCTGCCCCAGCCTTGGCTCCCCCTGCATTCTCCACCACTGCCAGCTGGGGAAGGGTCCCAATGGCCCCCTAGGTCACTTCAAGCAATGCACCACAAGAACTGGCAGGATTAGGAGCCACCCTGTTCCCTGCTGCCACGCAGGAGCCACGAGCCTAAGGAGAGAAGGAGGACCATTGTTTATACTATGCCACAAGCTGGGTGGAAAGAGAGAAGGATATATGCCCGGGCTTTTAGCAGCCTCTGGCACCAAATCAACATAGCAGGGGCCAGAAGCAGCCACTCATGAGAACTATGATGCAGAAGCAGGATTCAGCAGCTGTCCCAGCCTCAAGTACCCTGGGCTGTGTATTTCTTTCATCATTTCATCTTCAGAATGTCTCTTGTCATGAACCCTGGGCCTACTAAATGAGACCTTCTCTTCTCAGGGGCTCTCCCTACCCAGCCCAGCCCCTCTGCCCAGCTGTCCAAGCTTCTTCTCATGAATAAGCTCTCCTCAATGCTACAAATCTTCCTCTTGGATCTCCTCCTTTCAGTGTTCATGCCCCCAAGCACTACAGACCAGGAAGGCTCTAGAACACTCTTCCCCTTGGTCCTGAATGCCATTCCCAGATCTCCACTCCACCAAAGCGGGGCTCCCACTCTGCCAGAGATACCATTGACCCATCCATCTACCTTCTCAAGTGCAGCAGCTGCCTTACAGTCTTCCTTTCCACCCCTGGGGACATGGACCTTAGCATACCCCAGCCTTCCAGTGGATCAACATCAGCTTCCACAACCTGCAATGTCACCAAATCGAAGAGCTAGAAGGACGCCCAGTCAAACCTGTCCCAAAACAAGAATCCTGGCCACAGCACATGCCATGGGGGACAATCAAGCTTTCCCTTAAAGACTCACAGTGACTGGTAACTGTACTGCCTCCCTATGCACAGATCAGACTAACTGTTCAGAAGTTTCTCTTGACATCAAGCCTCTGCAACCTTGGCACACTTGCTCTGAGGGCAAGCAGAATAGTCTAGCCCAGGGGTGAGGAACCTGCAGCCTCCTGGCCACAGGTAGCCCTCTAGGTCCTCAAGTGTGGCCCTTTGACTGAATCCAAGGTGGGGAGCTTGTAGCCTGCAGGTTCCCCACCCCTGCTCTACCCTTCTTCAAAATGGCGGCCCTTCACCTACTTGGAGGCCTCAATCACGGCTCCAGGCAAAATATCCTCAGCTCTGTGATCATCCTGAGGCTACTCTCTGCCCTGCCACTAACTGTTCAGAGCTTGCTTTCTTATATGGATAGGTAGCGGTACTTACAAAGGACACATTTCCCACAGTGTGTGGGGAAGGAGGCAGGGTCATTCCCATCTTCCACTTACACCTTCCCCTGATGTCTGGGAGGTGACCCTGGGTTCCAGAAGTCACTGGTAGAAGAACATGAATTCTGAGAGACTGTTCCAAACTGTAAAGATTTCAGGGCAGGGTCACTGATAGGCCACTGTGGTCCATCCTTCAGGAACCAGCCTGGCTAAGTGCAGAGCCCCCAAGGGGCTCATCCTGAGGGACAATAGGGGGAACACACCCCCACTGGCTGAAGCCAAAGGCCACTCAAAGTATCAAAGGCAATAATTCCTGTTTCTCTATCACCCCATTTCAAAGGATTCTGGGTCTCTACCCAATCACAACAGATAACCAACAGGGAGCCAAACCATGGCCTCCAAGCAGCCCCTTTGGTCGTCCTGACACAGCTTCTTCCATCTCCAGTCCATCCTCCACACCACCCCCAGAGTACACCTCCCATGCACAGGAGAATCATGTCACCCCTGCTCAACAACTGACTCCAAGACTGTTGGCCATTTCAAGCCCTCCACAGTCGGGCTCTGCCCAGCTTTCCAGTGCTTCCCCCACTCTATGATCCAGCCCCCCATCTCCCATCTCTAGGTCTTTGACCTGGTTGTCCCCATGCCTGAAATGCCCTCCCTTCTTCCTTCAGCCCTTAGAAACTCTATTTTCCTGCAAGCGCCACTTTCTGCATGAAAGTGACTCCTTCTATTCATCTTGTATATAGTATGTATGTATTTGTGTATATACATGTTGTCTTCCCATTAGGCTGTAAGCCATCGAGGCAAGGGCTGCTTCCCTCTTGTCTCTGTATCTCCAGTTCTGCTCAGTGCCTGGCATACAGGAAGGGCTTAATAAATGGTTACAGATGGACTGGCTGACCCGTGATGAGACTGGCTTTCCTGTGTGGTCACAGAAATGCGCCTCCCACCATGAAAAACACACCCCACAAGAACACAGTTTAGTCTAGTACATACTTAATGTGACCATGCCTAGACATGCATGAGATGTTATCCTCTCTAACCTGGACCACCTCGTCTTTTCTCCACCTCTCACTTGGGAACCATACAAGCTCCTGGGAAATTAATTATCATGTCTATGAATATGATTTCCAGATCTATTTATCTGGCCCTGGTCTGTGCCCTAAGCTTGAGTCGTAAATTAGCAATTACTTATTGGACATTTCCAAATGGATGTCCCGATGTATGAGCAACCCAATATACCAAACAAAACTTGTTACCTGTTCCCTAGAACATATCCCTCTTCCAAAGTTCCCTGGTTCTGTTGAGAGTACCACAGTCCTCCACATAATGACGAGCGTTCTCTTGCCACGTCATACCCTCCACATCCCCGGGACTCAGAACTCCAGTAGTTCACCATCCAAACCCCATTTCTTATCCCCTACCACCCAATTCCTCACTCCCTTCCCCTCAACTGTGCTATCTCAAAGTTTAATGCAACTCCACTCCGCCCTTCCTGTGCCCTCAGAAACGCCTGTTCCCCAGACAACAAACTTCCCTTTGTCCTACATCTTCTCCTCTTCCATTCCTCCCATCTCCTAGCTTTAAGTGAAACCTGCCTTGGTAACAGCCTCTCTGGCCACCCTTCCCAGCACTGGATGCCCCTTCACCCCATTCTCAGGCACATATATGGGCTAAGGTGGAGTGGGGAAGGGCGGGGAGTTGGGATACTCCTTGCTGCCCATCCCTCGCCATTCCCAAGTTGTCCCCCTACCTCCAGCCTCAGTAACCTCTATTCCTTTGAGGTCCAGCAGTTCATATCTATCACCCAATCAAAATCCTATAGAACCCTCCTCTGTCTGCTCCAGCCTCTCTCCTTCCTTCCTCAATGACTTTAATGACTCACAATTTTTCTCTCCTCCCCAAGTCCTGCTCTCATTCTAGGGGACTTCAACATACATATGGACTCTTCCTCAAACTCTCAACTATTCAGTTCCTCAGCCCACTCATTTCACCCCACTTCAGCCACACACAAAGATGGTTAAACCCTTGATCTTACCATCTCCCAGAAATATATCACTTCTATGTTTAAGAGTTCTAGAATCCCCCTATACAACCATAATCTATTGGTTTTACACCTCTCCATCTGCATTCCCTTAGAAAACCATACTCTTCATCACACCATGACCTCCAATCCCTTGACCTCTCAACTGTCCCCCCAGGCCATTTCCCCAGCACTCACCACTCTCTCCTCTTCTCCCCATCTTGACCCCTTTGATGAACTAATTCCACTCTACACCGTCCTCCTCTCTTGCATCCTTGGCCCCCTTATTATTTTGCTGATGACACCCGGCCAAGCATCAGCCTTGGGTCACTCCCACCAATACGCACTTCCCTACTTACAAACTGTGCTGCTCAACAAAGGTGGAGAAAATCACACAAACATTATGTTATACAACAACCACTGGGCCCTCATGCTGCTAGGCAACCCCCTTCTATGCCCCTTGTCAACTAACAATCCTACTCTCCACCTAGGCTCTTCCAAACCTTTTCATTCCTCCTCAAACCTCCAATGGCTCCCTGCCTTCCACTCAGCTGAAAACCTTGAGAACCTCAACTTTTACAGAAAAAATTGAGGCCATTCACCAAGAACTCTCTCTTCTCCCCTTCTCCCCTTCTCCCCTCTCTCCTCCTTCACCTGTCTCACATGAGAAGGTGACCTTTCTCCTTACCAAGGCATTACCCTCTACCTGCTCAAGTTACTAAGGATCTCCATGTTACCCAATCTGATAGCCCTTCCTCCCCCTCCTTCTCCTTGACCTCTCTACAGTCCCTGACACTGTTGACCATTCACTCCTCCTTAATACTGTCTTTTCTCTAGGTTTTGGGGACTCTGCTCTCTCCTGGTTCTCCTCATCCCTATCTGACCACTCCTTCTCCAGATCACGCCCTCTCACCCTCAGGGTTCTGGCCTGTGTTCCCTTTTCTCCTCCCTCTACACCACTTCATGGGGTGATCTCATAAGCTCCCCAAGATTTAATGTTTGCATGTTGTGAGTTGCTTGAGGGCCAGGCCTGAATTTTGCCTCTTTGCTATTCCTAACACTTAGCACAATGCCTGGCACATAGGGTCATTTAATGAAACATTTACTGCTTGCTTGATTGGTCCCTGACTCAGTCAGACCTAACGGTCCCCCACAACTTCTGTGCTAGGCACCACTTGGCCCCATCCCATCCGGCCTTAGCCTCGTGACTAGCACACCACAGGGGAGATTCAGCGCTGACTATGGTCAGGTGAAGGTCATCACACAAGTGATAACAAAACGAGTGATCCTTTCTCTGGAGAGCTTGGTGGTTTGCAAAGCCCTGGTTGAGAGGTCAAGGATGTTCTCCAGCAGCCCTGAGGTTCCATGAGTGAGATCAAAGGGTTCCCAGCCCCTCGTCCCACTCTTCCACCTCAGTGCACTGAGTACACCTGCTCTAAGCTGGGAGGGAGGTACTCAGGGACCATGCCTCCTGCCATGGCCTAGGAAGGGGCAAGGGGAGGGCTGCCAGGCCCTAGCAGTGCCCTTCCAGAGGATGCTCAAAGAGTGATTCAGAGGCAGGACAAATTGAGGGAAAGTCAGAAGGGGCCTCCCCAGAAACAGCAGCACCTAAGCACCACCTGCTGGTCAAACAGACTACTCTCTGCACAGCTAGGCCTAGGGAAGAGAATGGATATCTCAGGGATGAACAGAATAAGACTTAATCCCTAACCTGGATAAAATGAGGTATTCAGGCTCTGACTACAGAAAGTACCAGCTGGGTCTAGGACACAGGGGGAGAAATACAAGGCTTAAATAAGACACAGTCCTTGCCCTCTTCTAGCCAGCAGCCTCTCATTGGTAGCCACCATGCAGAGCACTGAGGGAAAGGCTGGGCAGCGTGGGCAACAGGAGCTCTCCAGCTGATGTAAGTTCAGAGAGACAAATGTATACTTCCCCCAAACCAAGGGCAGCACATGAAAGCCCTCTCTGCCCACCTGGCACCCAACACAGAGCTGGCTGCCCTCTTGCCCGGGGCCTAGGGTGCCAGGCTTCTGCTCCCAACATGCATCTCCAAACAGGGCATGTTAGCTCCAGGCCTGCTACCCCTCACCTGCTGCCTTGTCCAAACCATGGAAGCTGTCCGCCATCTTTACTGTACAGCGGCAGCTCCCATTCTTCTCTCCTTGAGTCAAAACAGCCACGGCTCTCACAACATTTCATCTCCCGCTTTAATGAAAAACGAGCCCACTGGCAGCCAGCTCATGTCCTCCCTGTCTCTAACACCCCCTGGCCTGAGCCACCATTCTCTCCATTCACTCTCATCTGCGATAAAGAGGAAGCCTATCTGCTCACCAAGGACAGTAATAGGCACCCAGGCTCCCAACCTCAACCACCCACTCAGTCCCCTCCTGATCTGATCCACTGCCAAATAATATTTCATCATTTCTACCATCCACCTATCCCCCACTCAAACAGCCATCCCCTAAATCTAGGCCTTCATCCCCTCTCACTTGGACCACTGAGTCACCAATGATGATCCCCAAGCCCAAGCCTGACCATGTCAGTCCCTGCCACCCCCACTGAGGCTCCCTCTCACCCCATGTGAGCCACTGGCAGTGCAGCCCTGACTCAGTTTCTCCCATTAACCCCTGCTTAGTTAACAGCTGAGGGGGAGGCCCAGAGGCCTCGATAAGTGACCTGGGCCTCCTTATCAAGAACCTACACAGGACAAAACAAGAGTCCTACCTTGGGGCACCTGTGCAACACTTCTGAATGTCTCATGCAAGAATCTGCGGCACAGCAGCACTTGGTCATCCAGGATCTGGGAGAGGGCCAGGATGACCTGATTCTTGAGGAATCCTTGTCTAGAGAAACAGAGAGCATGGCTTTAGGACCAGGACTGAATAGCCAGAAAACTCACAGAACCTGCCATCATTTCAGATGATTGCCAGGCCACTGTCAAAGAAGCTCACACAATGCCACTCTGATGGCAGCCTTGCCCCGGCCCAGGGCCCTGCACATGAAGGTCATTCCCCTCAAATGAGATCCTGGTGACACATGGGCTATACAGAGCAGCACACACACATGTGTCCATGTACATATGCAGAGAAGGGAAGAGGAGAGGCAAGGGGAGGAGAGAGGAAAAGAGAGGAGAGGAAAAGAGAGAAGGGGAGGGGAGGGGAGGGGAAGGGGAGGGAGGAGGGGAGTGGGGAAAGAAGACAGGAGAGGAAGGGAGAGGAGAACAGGGGAGGGGAGGGGAAGACAGGGGAGGGGAAAAGGGGGAGGGGAAGACAGGGGAGAGGGGAGGGGAGGAGGGAAAGAAGAGAGGAGAGGAAGGGGAGAGGAAGAACAGGGGAGAGGGGAGGGGTGAAGACAGGGGAAAGAAGGGACAGGAGAGGAAGGGAGGAGGAGAGACAGGGGAGAGAAAAGGGGAGGGAGACAGGGGAGAGAAGGAGAAAGGGGAGAGGGGAGGGGAAGACAGGGGAGAGGGGAGGGGGAGGAGAGAAGGGAGGGGGAGGGGAGAAGGGAGGGGGAGGGGAGAGGAGGGGAGGGGGAGGGGGAGAGGGGGAGGGGAGAAGGGAGGGGAAAGGGAGAGGAGGGAGGGGGAGGGGAGGGGGAGGGGAGGAGGGGGAGGGGAGGGGAGGAGAAAGGGGAGGGGAAGACAGGGGAGAGGGGAGGGGAGAGGAGAGGAGGGGAGAAGGGAGGGGAGAGGAGAGGGGGGGTGAGGGGAGGAGAAAGGGGATGGGAAGACAGGGGAGGGAAGGGGAGGAGGGAGGGGAGGAGAAGAGAGGGGAGGAGAGAGAGGAGATTCATCCTTAACAAAAACCTTCATCTGATACCTCCCTATGGTCCAGAAATGGCCCTGGGCTCTTGACAGTCAAATGTAAGTAGCAGATGTCCTGAGGGGCTTTACCCAAACAAACCTGCTCCATTTGGAAGGGCTCGTTACTGGCTGACCACTAGGTGATGCGTTCTTTGGCCAGGACAACCCAAGAAACAATGAAGATGCAGCAGCGTGTCCCCGCCCCCAGGGTCCCTCTCCCTCTCCCCCACCCCAGCAGCAGCAGTGACAGATGTGCCGAAAAGGGAGCAGAAGACGCCAAGAACGACAGTTTGGGGCCCATGGATAACATCAATCGTGTTAAGGCTGCGAAGAAGAGGCCTCTGGAGCCAGTCATTAAAGCATCAATAGTAACTGCGGAGAGAGCAGTCTCAGCTGAATGATGATGTCAGAAGCCAGACTGAGGAGAATCGGGAGGGGGGAGAAGAGGAGGAGGAGGCACCTACTGCAGAAGGCTCTCCAGTCGGCCACAAAAGGGAGCAAAGCTGTGGGGCCAGAGTCGGCAGCCACCGATGGATCAGATCGGGGATGCTTTAAGATGGGCAAGACACGCATGCTTTAGGCAACAGGGCAGACGCCGGCCGGCAGGGATAGAGTAAAGCTAAGTGCAAGGTGAGGAGGAGAGAGGGAGAATCTGCTGGAGAGGACAGGAGGGACGGTGGTCACGTGTGTGTCTGTGTGCCTTGGCAAGGAGAAGGGAGGAGGGGAGGGGAGGAAGGAGAAACAGAGAGAGAATGTGTGTGTGTGCGTATATGTATGTATGTGTGAGTTTATGCACTGAACGCACATACTCGTCCGGGGAAGGGCTGCCATTTGTAAGAAACGTTGGCCTTTTCTGCCATAACCTCTGATCAGGCCACCGCCCTTTTGCCCATCTGAATGATTACTTTTCCCTGGAGTCCAGGGATGGCCTTGATAACCCCTCAGCATTCAGTTTCTGTCCCTTACCCTGTTCTCCTCCCGATGAGTCTGGCAGAGTAAATGTTCCCAAGGGTTGGGGAACAGAGGTGATGAGAGTTGGGACTGTGCCCATCAGCCTGGCACCCTTTCACCACTGGTGGGGCCCCCAGGAGAGCCTTCCGGCTTGCCAGGTGGACTGCTACCAGGCTACAGTGGCCTCTGGTTCCTGGTGCTGTCGCAGGGGCCCAGGGCTCTGGCTGACAACGTTTGGAACCCTGCAAGGAGGAGCTGGGCACACACTGAGAGACTCGCAGAGTGTAGATCAGCCCACAGGGGCAAGATTGAGAGCTGAGAAAATCCCATCAGATGGAGCTCTCACCCCCAACCCCACCCCCACACACACGCACACACTTCCCTCTGGCACACTCCTGGACTGCAGGCGGTCACGTGTGTGTCTGTTGCCTTGGCTCTGATGTCCCCAAACTTCCCCAAGTTGCAGGAGCAGCAGCAGTTCAGGGACAGAGAGGGTCGGAGGCCCCAGAGGTGAGCCTTGGGCTTTCTCATCCTCTGTGGGAGGCTAGCTGGACCTGCGGGCAGGGTGAGGACCTGGACTCTGGGAGTGGGAACCCTGAGTTTCTTAGGCCTGGGAGTCGGAGCCCAACCCTACATCACCCTAAGTCCCATTCTGAAGCCAGCCTTGTGAGCTTCCAAATGCCCAGGTCCCTGACAAGAAGATGCCACATGTGGTCCTCAAGGACTGACTAGTCCTCTTGCTTGCAGGCTGAGCGCCCTCTGGTGACCAGAAGGCAGACTGCAGCCTTCTCCCAAGAACTGAGGCGTGGCCACTCGCTACTGGACAAGAGCGCCCCAGGTGGACATATCAGATCTCATGCCAGCATAGCTCAAAGAGTCACACCCAGGCCAGGAGGGGTCGCACTGCTTCAGTTCTTCAAAAAGCTGTCTGTGCCCCGGCCACGGGCGATAACTGGAGAGTCTGCACCTGCAAGGCTCCAGGTAAGACACTTCACTGCAGCTGGTTGTCAAGGTGCTGCCTCCCTGCCAATCGGGAAGCCCCCCAAGACTCCTGAGCAGCCTTGAAACACAGAGTGAAGCTGGACTCACTGATGGGCCTGTGGCCTCCACCTTCCTCCCAGGCCGTCTGAGCCCATGGCCTCTGGCCTCCTCCTGTAATGGCCGGCAATCACTGGCCCCAGGCTCTCTGGGAGAAACCTTGGGGGGGGTCTCCTTTCCCAGACCTCCTGGTCAGTCCTGGCCCCAGTGGGGGCTGGGTTGGGCTGGGGAAAATAGCCTTGAACCCTTCCTTTCTGTCCCTCTGTCCCCCTTAGGAGTTTCTGCAGCCTCTCAATAAATATACCCAATCAATGGCTCTTCTGATTTCAGCTACTTTTCCTGTGAAGCCTTGTTAAATCTCAGCAACGGAGTCCAAGAGGAAGTTCTGTTTGACGATCTAGAGGAAGAGCACAGCAAATCGAATTCCATTGGACAGTGACACTGGAGCGCCCCATCAGAACAAGGCGCTGTGGGATGAGGTAAGCTCTCACAAGCCACAGAATGCCCCTCCAAGGCAAAGCCATTGCTCCCAAGGGTCTCCTCCCTCTGTCCTGGCCTGTCCTTTCCCCCAGACACCATCACTAACTCAGAACCCTATGAACACAGAGTCAGCTCCGGGAGGAACTGGCATGCCCATGGATGCCTATAAATATATACAAAGGAGATACAAAGTCATGTCCAAGTGGTGGAGATGGGGAATCTGAGCAGTCTTGTGTAGAAGGCGGTACTGACTGGGCTCGCAGAAGCCAAGATGAGAAGGGGACAGATGGGCAGGGGCAGGGGACAGACAGAGAGGAGACAGAAGATGGTTATGTATATGGAACAGCAAGGTGCCAGTTGGGCCAGCCCAAAGAGGTCCAGAAGAGGAGAAACTCAAAAGACACAGAGGGAGGGAGACGAGCCACAAGGGCAAGGGCACTCTGTGCCAACTCAGGAGCTGTGTTTGTCCCTGGAGACAACAGGGAGCCATGGGGTCAATTCTAACACATGATCAGTATATCAATAGACAAACATTTATCACATACTTTGTGCCAGTCACTATGCCAAGTAATGAAGATACAAAGCCTGAACTGGGTGGCACGGTGGACAGTCAGAAAGAACCAATGTCGAATATGACCTCTGACACTTTCTACTGATGAGACCCCCACAAGTCACTTTAGCCTCTCCCACCCCCAGTGTCTATAAAATGAGGATAATAACAGCACCTACATTACAAGAAGGAAGGAGGGAGGGAGGAAGGGAGGGGGGAGGGAGGGAGGAGGGAGGGAATGAGGGAGGGAAGGAGAGAGGGAATGAGGGAGGGAGGGAGGGAGGGAAAGAAGGGAGGGAGGAAGGGAAGAAGGAAAGAAAGAATGAAGGGAGTGAGAGAGGAAAGCAGGCAGAAAAGAAGGAAGGGAGGAGGGAGGGAAGGAATAGAGGGAAGGAAAGAAGGAAGAAAATATTATTTAAGCACCTACTACGTGCCTAACATCAGGCTCAGTGCTTTATAAATATTGTCTCATTTTTTCCTTAAATTCAGGGATCAAATGAGGTAATTTTTGTAAAGTGCTTCACAAACCTCAGAGAGCTATCTAACTGTTAACTATGGTTATCATTATGTTATAAAGGAGAAATATAAAATGGTTCCTGCGTGAAAGAAGCTCAAGTTGTACCCAGGTGCAGCTGCAGAGCCGCCTCAGGGAAGGGCCAGGTCTGGCAGGCTCAGGAAAGGTGCCCTGCAGCATGGTGCAGGTGAGTTTTAAAGTACACAAGGGATTCTAAAAGATCAAGGTGAAAAAGGATATCCTGCTCGGTGTGAGGAATAGGCAGGGCACAGGGCAGAGATGGCTGGCTGGAATAAGGACGTATTGTGTGCCTACTGCGTGCCAAGCACTGTGCTAAGCGCTATGTAAACATGGTCTCATTTGGTCCTCCCAACCACCCTAAGGTAACTGAGGAAGACAGACGTCAGGAGACTTGCCCAGGGTCTCATGGCTGGTAAGCATCTGATGTGAACTCAGGTCTCCTTGACCCAGCGTGCTGTATTCAGTGCACCTCTGGGACAGGAGCTGAAGGGCTGGTCTTGCTGAGCGGTGCAGTGCAGGAAGAGCACTGGCCAGCTCTGCTGAAAGCGGGGTGTAAAAGGCCTCAGACACCACAACAGGACATATCTATCCTAAGGTGACATTAACGGCTGAGTGAAGGGTGGACTGGAATGGAGACAGAAGAGGCAGGAAGATCAATCAGGAAACTATGAAGAAAGTTCAGACCAAGGCTCAGAGGGTGGCCTTGTGAATGGAAAGAGGAGGACGGGTAAAGAGATGCTATAGATGCTGAAACCCCAAGCCTGGAGAAATGATTAGATATGGGGGTGAGAAAGGAGGAGCTGAGAACACCACTAAGACCCCAAACTTCAGTGACTGAAAGGATACCAGCATCGCATCCTCGGCCCAATCAGGGAAGTCTGGAAGAAGGACAGGTTTGGGGGGAGAGATCAGGAACTCACTGTGTGACCTACTGAGTTTGAGACAGCTCCAATCTGCAAAGTCCAGTGGTCACACCTGCATTTTGGGATTATGACTTGGGCAGCCATGAGGAAGGCAGGCTGCAGGAGAGACATCTGACAAATCACCGGATGTGTGGGGTGAGAACAAGCGGAGTCAAGGCTGGCACCAAGACCAAACCCCTGATGACTCCAAGAATGGATGGTCATGCTCTCCACAAAAGAGAATGGCTTCAGAAGGAAAGATGGGCATTCATGGGAATGAGGAGGGGGCCCACAAATTCAGAAATACCTAAACAAATGGACATATGAATGAAATGGAATATGATTGTCCTGGAAGCACTGACAAAGGAGTGGTTACAGACAAACCTGGAAGACTTGTATGGCCTGAAGAAGACTGAAGGGAGAGCCAGGAGAACAGCTGACATCAGTGTGGGGATTCACTTCACTTTACCAGGCAGATTTGTTTTTTTAGAAAAGAGTTTTGTTTATCTTTTTCCTCTAATGAAAGGAGGAAGCGGGAACAGAAAACAAATGATTGATTTTTTTTAATTCTTAATATGAAAAAAAAAGGCTTTACAAATCTCTTTAAAAATGCCCCAGTTCCAGGTAAGATTTGAATTGGGACTTAAAGGAAGCCAGGGAGGTCCAGAGAGAAGGGAGAGTGTTCCAAGCATGGCCAAGAGATGGAGGGTCTTATTTGTGGAAAACCCAGGAGCCCCATAAGGCCAGATCAGAGCATGTGTTAGGGAGTAAGATGTAAAAAGATTGGAAGGGTAAGAGGGGGATTGACTAGGAAAAGCTTCTAAATGTCAGAGCATTCTGTATTTGATCCTGGAGGTCATCGGGAGCCAGTGGAGTTTACTGAGTGGGAAGTGACACGAACAGACTTGTGCTTTAGGAATATCACTTTGGTGGCTGACTACAGTGGGGGGAGACTGAGGCAGGCAAACCCCCCCCCAGCAATAGTGCAGGCATGAGGTAATGAGGACCTACCTGCCACAGAGTAGGTGATAGGAATGATCATTAATAACCAATATCTTGGGGAGATTCAGAGGTCTCCACTCTTTCTAAATTCCTCATTTTAAAAAAATTCAGCTTTCTTAAAGGTCATTATTGATCATGAGACTGAAGTAACTCTCCTGATCTTGTCTGGCACTCTGGCAAGGAATTTAATCTAAGGTGGGGAAGCCCATTGTGTTCTACATAGCCCAAGGCTGGAAGTGGTCTGGTATAGCAGAGAATGGTCTGGTATAGAGATATTTCTCTGTCCAATGATGACACGATGAGGGGGTGACATCAGCTCCTCATTGAAAGGGTACATAAACTGTGAGCCACCACCATGATTGCCTTTGGACTAAGAGACAGCCAGGTGGCCATCCTTTTAATAACCTGCTGGATGTATTAACAAAATGATTCAATTACCAGAACCTATGTCTCTCAAAACTTTTTAAACATATGGCAACAGTGTTAGAGGAGAGAGACGGGTATGTCTGAGAGATGTTGGCAAAAGTAAAATCTAAACTGAACTTGGCAACAGGTTGGATATGGGGTGGGGAACAGTGAGAGACAGTGAGGAGTTAAGGATGACACCTAGTTTGGGAGCCTGAGTGACTGAGAGGATGGTAGTGCCCTAGACAGTAAGGCAGAAGTAGGGTAAAGATAATAAGTTCTATTTTGGACATACTGAGTTTAAGATGTTTACTAGACATCTAGTCTGAGATGTCTGAAAGGCAATAATGGATTCAAGATTGAAGATGAACAGAGATATTGGGACAGGATAGGTAACTTTAAGAATCCTCAGCACAGATTTGGTAATTACACCCTGGGAGCTGATGAGATTGCCCAGTGAAGTAGGATGGAGAAAGAAGAGAAAAGGATCCCGTACAAAACCCTGAGGGACACCTATGGTTAGAGGGTATGCTCTGGAGGAGGAGACAGAGAATAAGTCAGACAGGGAGGAGGAGAACCAGCAGATACGTGTCCTGAATGCCTAGAAAGAAGAGTCTCGATGAGAAGACAGAGATGGCTAATGTCCAAAACTGCAGGGAGGCCAAGGAGAATGGGGACCAAGAAAAGGCCACTGGATCTGGCATTCCGAATATCGCTGGTCATTTTGGAGAGCAGTTTCAGTGGAATGTCTAGGTCAGAAGCCAGATTATAAGCGGTTAAAAAGAGAATGAGAAGAGAGAAAGGGGATGTCCCTGTTGTAAGTGGCCTTTTGAGGGCAGAAGGGATATAGGACCATGGTCACTGGAAACAAAAGGATCAGAGTTTTTTGAAGATGATGGAGACATGGGCATATTTGTAGATAGTAGGAAATGAGCCAGTAGGTAGGGAGAGATTGAAAAGAATGAGAATGAGGATGACAGAGAGAGGGGGTAATGTGCTAGAGGAGACAGATGGAATGGGATTGCTTGAACAAATAAGAGGGGTTGACCTTGATAAGGAGTAAGGCCACTTCATCACATGAGAGAGGGGTGAAAGAGAGGAAGGTGACAGAATGTATGTAAATGATAGGAGATGAGGAAGAAGGGAGAAGAGGGAGCTCACAGCAAATGGCCTCAATTTTTGCTGTAAGACACGAGGTTCTCAAGATTGTCAGTTGAGAGAGTGGAAGGAGATGTTTGAAGGGGCATGAAAAGGTTTGAAAGAGCCTTGGTGAAGAGGATAGGGAGGTAGAGTAAGATTGCCAAGCAACAGTGAGGGCCCATTGGTGGTTTCTACTTGCATGTTCCATAGGCAAATCCAAATCAATGTATGCAAAAGACAGCCTGTTTCCAATTTATGTCCAAATTTTAACTGGTGACCAATATCCTTGCACTCACACAGGCTAGTTAACTCCTTAATCTCCTTCATCCCATATTCCCACTCTGTTATCAAATCTCATTCTTTCTCCCTCCATAACCTCGCATAGATGTCCCCTTATCTCTATTTCCATGGCCACCTCCTGAAAGCAGCCCCTTGTCAGCCCTTGCCTGGACTTCCAGTGGGTCTCCTAGCCTCAAGTCTCCCCAGTCCATTCCATTTTTCACTCAGCCACCTATATGCACAAAAAAAAATATTTACAGCAGCTCCTTCTGTGGTGACAAATGATTGAAAACCAAAGATATGCCCATCATTTGAGGAGTGAGTAAACCAGCTGGGGTATGTGAATGGAACTGATACTATTGTGCTGTAAGAAATAATGGGGGGGATGGTTTCAGAAAAACCTGGAAAGATGCAAAGTGAAGTGGGAAGAACCCAGAAAACAATACATACAGTAACAGTAGTATTGTAAAGATAATCCACTTTGAAAGACTTGATAACTCTGATCAACACAATGGCCAATTACAAATCCAAAGGATTCATGATGAAACATGCTATCCACCTCTAGCTGATGGACTTAAAAAGCAGATCAAAAGACGTTTTCTTTTTCTTTCTTTCTTTTTTGTTTGGACATGACTAATATAGGAGTTTGTTTTGTATGACTATATATATTTGTAATGAGGTTTTTCTTTCTTGCCTCATATATGGGTAGGAGGAGGCGAAGGAGAGAATTCAAAACTGAAAATAAAATAAAATTGAATTTTTCTTTTTTTATTTTTAATATATCTCATTTATTTTTTTCCAAATTTATTAATTTATTTGTTTTCAGTTTTAAACAATTACTTCCATAAGTTCCAAATTTTCCCCCCCTCCCTCCTTAAGATGGCATGCAATCTTATATGGGCTCTACACATACATTCTGATTAAACACATTTTCATATTAGTCATATTGCATGGAAGAATTAAAATGAATGGGAGAAACCATAAGAAAAACCCAAACAAAACAAAACATATTCTACTTCATTCTGCTTTCCAGTTCCATAGTTCTTTTTCTGAATGTGGATGGCATTTTGCCTCAAAAGATCTTTGGGAATGTTTTAGATCCTTGCATTACTCTGAAGGGCCAAGTCTACCAGAAAAATTCTTTGCACACTGTGGCTGTTACTGTGTACAATGTTCCCATGGTTCTGCTCACTTCACTCAGCATCAGTTCATGTAAGTCGTTCCAGGTTTTTCTGAAGTCCTGCAGTTCATCATTTCTTATAGCACAATAGTATTCCATTACACTCATATACCACAACTTGTTCAGCAGCCATTCCCCAATTGATGGCCAAACCCTCGATTTCCAGTTCTTGAACCACCATAGAAACAGCTGATATAAATATTTTTGTACATGTGGGTACTGAATTTTTCTTAAAAAACAGTATTGAGGCATCCCTGGAGACTTGGTTGACTCAGGGATCTAAGAACTCAGACCATACTCAGGCACTTTATTGCCATGAGAACCTGGGGATGGAGGTGGGAGAGGGAAGTCAAGAGGTCTGACTGGAGGAGCATGATGGGTAATGCAGGCAAGAGCTTTGCTCAGATGAATCAACTCAAGCTGTGCTCTGCTATGGCTAAGCTAATCTCTTTTTGTTAATTTGTACAAGCTGGGTGTCTCAGTCTATTCTGATAGCTGAGTCAGGCCCAGCCCAGGACAGGCTGCCTTGATGGAAGTCTCCAAGCAAAAGTCATACCACCATTTGTTGGCCATAGCATAGTGGGGATTCCTTTCATGTACTGGGTGGACTGGATGGCTTCCAACACTCAAATTCTGTGATCTCGCTTGAGCTTTATAAGGCCCCATGAAGTAGACATTATGAGAATTATTATCCCTCATTTTCAGAGGAGGAAATTGAGTCTCAGAGAAATTAAGTGACTTAAACATGATCCTCCAGGTAGTAAGCATCAGATGAGCAGCTCCGAGCTGTTTCACCTATCTCCTGGTCCAGTGTTCTCTCCCCTCCATCACAATGCCACTGGGACAGGTCTTAGGGACATGCAGGGGGATAGCCTTGGGTCAGCAGAGTTGTCAGCTGCTCACTGTCCATGATGAGACTTCCTAAACAGATTTCTGTCATTCAGAATGATCTGAGACCCCACTTCTACTTGAGAACAGGTAGAGGAGAAGAGTGGGGGAACTGATGACAGACTCAGAGGTGGTCTTTGGAGTGTCTTACAGACACACACACAAACATATATACACACATACATATACAGACACATAAACACACATTCATATACACACACAGAGACACACATATGTAACTGTCCTCTCATCACAAAGCCAAATATGAGAATTCTCTAAGCAGCCTAGGAGATTACTCAGAGGTCTATACAAAGTGTCTGCCCCTTCATACAGGCTTTACACAACAATGATTGCCAATGCAATAAGTAAGTAAATAATGTTTT
Source organism: Bettongia penicillata ogilbyi (assembly GCA_023548195.1). Lineage (NCBI taxonomy): Eukaryota > Metazoa > Chordata > Mammalia > Diprotodontia > Potoroidae > Bettongia > Bettongia penicillata. Next base: position 4,816,927 of record JAJHZJ010000154.1, on the reverse strand, counting down.
GTTCTGTCCCTGTCCATGCTCTTCCTGGTGTTACTGACTTTACTCATAAGCCTTGGGAGCCATCAACTTTTCAATTCAGGAATTCAGTTCAGTTCACATCAAGTAAAAACCATTAACTCAACCCCTTTAAATGGTTATTGCCCTTCATTCTCGAAGAGGACCAAAATGACATCACTATGATGAAGTGAAATTTCAGTGTATCCGACTGTGGCTGATCCTAATACGAGCTCAGAATGCTCTACCACAGGTTGGGCACAGATAGTCCATGTGAATATTTGCAGGGAATGCTCCAAATTTGTGCATCCTACATTTACCTTGTGCTGTCTCAATTCTGCTTTGCTCATAGAGCACAGCACCCTTTCTGATGTGGAGCAATCCTGTGCCAGTGTCTCTCACATTGCACAGTCAAATCCAAAGTTCTTGAGAGAGATCTTGAGAGTGTCCTTGTATCGCTTCTTCTGACCACCATGTTTTGCCTGCCCCATGTGAGTTCTCCATAAAATAGTCTTGTTGGCAAGTATACATTTTGCATTCAGACAACGTGGCCAGTCCAGCAGAGTTGCACTCTCTGCAGCATAGTTTGAATGCTTTGCAGTTCAGTTCCAGCAAGGACTTCAGTGTCCTGCCAACTGACCCTCAGACTCCTCTTAAGACAGGTCAAATGGAAGTGATTCAGTTTCCTGGCACTGAACTGGTAGCCTGGCCATGTTTCACAGACATACAACATTGAGGTCAGCACAATGGCTCTGTAGACCTTCAGTTCAGTAGTCAGTCTAATACCTCTTCTCTCCCAAACTTTTCTTTGGAGCCTCCCAAACACTGAGCTAGCTCTGGCAATGAGTGTATCAACCTCACTGTCAATGTATACATCCCTGGAAAGTACACTACCAAGGTAAGTGAAGTTATCCACAGCATTCAAAACTTCTCTATTTGTTGTAACCAGTGGTTCCATATGTGGATGGTGGTGGTGGCTGATGGAGCACCTGTGTTTTCTTGGTGTTAATTATTAGGCCAAAATTAGCACAGGTAGCAGAGAATCCATCCATACTTTGTTGCAACTCAGCTTCATTGGCTGCTGACAATTGCTGTACAATTATCTGCAAACAGAAAATCACGCACCAACACTCCCTCCACTTTGGTCTTGGCTTGTAGCCTTTTCAAATTGAAGAACTTGCCATCAGTATGGCAGTTGACCTTGATGCCTTTTCATCCTCATTGAAAGCATTTGACAACATAGCTGAAAACATCATACTTAAAAGCAAGCACACAGCCATGTTTCACTCCATTAGTGACTGGGAAGGCACGAGAGCATTGTCCATTATCCAGAACCCAGGCAAACATGCCATCATGAAATTGATGTACAGTACTGATGAACTTCTCTAGGCAACCAAATTTTGACATAATTTTCCATAAGCCCTCACGACTAACAGAGTCAAAGGCCTTGGTCAGATCTACAAATGTTGCGTCAGACATCTGTTCTGCTCCCTTTAAATAGACAATGTATGAAGCCAGGCCTTGAAGGTTCTCCTGAGGCCAACTTACAGGTGACAAAATTGGGTCCCTGAACTCAAGGAAGATACCAACTAATACTGGAGAATGAGAAATGTACAAAAATTAGCAACAATACCACACATTAAGTAAAGCGTGAACAAAGTAGGACAAGGAAAATGGAGAAAAGAAAAGGAAAATGAAGATAGTAGAAAGAATGCAGGCCAAACAGGCTCGGGCCTCTATGTTGCTAATCACCTTGGGCAAGTGACTCCAACTCTCCTGGCCTAGATGAGAGGTGTCAACACTCCTAACTGCAGCCCAAACCAGCTCAAGATGCAATTAGGCAATGTTTAAGAAAAAAAATAAAAATACAGTAAAAACATCAATCCTATGACATTTTCAAATGAAGTCACTCTGCAGCCCCCAAGGATCCTTCTGTAAAGATCAGGGGGTCCCATTTCAAGCTGAGTCCCACTGACCTAGATGGCCCTGTTATATAATGTAAGGCTGGGAAGAAATCTTGGAGATGATATTAGAAATCTACATTTCTAAGTGTATGGATTCTATGATTTCTCATCTTTAAGACATTTCAACCATCTCTCTTAGAATATCTATGTTCAATATAATTTAATAACCACTTATTGAATTACACAATGATAAAAAGCAGTAACATTCTGTGTACCATGCTTAAAGCTAACAATCACATTCCCAGGACCCTGAGGGGCAGGTGGTTGGATAAGCAATATAGGCCTTTTTGTATTTACAAAGAAGAAACCATGACTCAGAGAGGCCAATCAATTTGCCCCTCCTCACAGTGAGGAAGGTGGACACTGAAATGGGAATCCAGTGCTAGCTCCAAAGACAGAATGCTCTTTTCATCCCACTGTCCCACGTGCCTGAGGCCAGACACCTCCACAAGACAGAAGACACCACAGAAAGTGTCAGGGCTGGAAGGCGCCTTTCCAATGAGCCAACCCCAGTTCTTCATCTTACAATGGGAGCCTGAAGCAAGGGAGCTCAAGGGACCTGCCATGACCGTCAAAAGAAGCAAGAAAGAGCCAAGACTCAAAACCAGCTCTTCCGAACCCAAATCCAGCATTCTTAGCACATTCTTTGAGCTTTCTTTAAAAATACAAAATGTGCCTGATATTCAATATCCAACAGTCATTAATAAAGGTGCTGAGGCTTTAAGACTGTACCCACCTGCCTACGCTGTGATTAGCCATGATGGAAAAAACTTCGATTGTTTTTTGCCTCACGGTGTTGTCCGGGTCTTTCAGCAGAACTTTCAGACTGTTCAGAAACCCTAGAAATCAGAAATCTCTTTGAGTACTCATGAGATTGAGTTCACATTAAAATCTAGTAAAAGAAAGAATGAACAGAAAGCAAACAAGCCCTCTAAGGGCTGTAGTAGAGACAGTCAGTGCAAGGCAGATGACTCCTAAAGCCCCCTCTTACAAAAACCCTCCTGTGCACAGATGCAATGAATGTTGCCCCATGCCAGGTAGGTGAGGGAGCCTGGACTCTCCAGGGCTATGCCACTGACGCACCAGGTTTGGCAGCTTCTACCCAGCAGAAAACCCTCCCTGCCATCGAGATCCACTGTCCAAGAACGAGCCCTAAGTAGAGAGAGGTTCACCACCCAGAGGCTGGCCACCAGAAGATGAATCCTTTGACCACAGCAATCCATGAAGAAAAGAAAAAGAAAAAATGCTCCTGCATGTTTCTACAACGACTTGGCAGGCTGGCAGAAATGGTTGTCAGTCAACAAAAAGAATCATGCAGTTCTGTTTTGTTTTAAAGACTGACTCTTATAGGAACTGATGCAAAACGAAGTGAGCAGAACCAGGAGAACATTGAACACAGCAGCAGAAATACTGTAATGATGATCAGCTGTGAAAGACTTAGTTACTCTGATCAACACAACAACCCAAGCCAATTCCAAAGGATTCATGATGAAAAATGGTATATACCTCCACAGAGAGAACTGATGAACTCTGAGTGCAAAATGAAGTATAATGTCCTCACTTTATTTTTCTTGATTTTTTTCAATATGGCTAATATAGTAATATATTCTGCATGATTTCACATGTAAAATTGATATTATCTTGCTTGCCTTCTCAATGGGTAGGAGAGAGACTGAAGGGAGAAAATTTGGAACTAAAAAATTTTTTTTAATGAATTTTAAAATAATTTTTTTAAAATAGCTGGATCTCTCTATCTTGCCCCAGGCTAGAAGCTCAGGGACTATTCCAGTTCACTCCTCCTGAGATAGCAGGTGGCACTCTTACCTTATCAGCATTGGACTCAGTGCAGACCCTCTGTTGGCTTTAGTCTACTATAAATCTAAACTTCCTGAGCTCAAGCAATTCACCAGCCTCTGGCTCCACTGAAACCCAGAAAACCATGCAATTCTTTAACTGTCTATACATGTTAATTTAATTGTCTGCATGTGAGATCCTAGTCCAGGGGTGAGGAACCTGTGGCCTTGAGACCACATGTGGCCTTCTAGATCCTGAAGTGGGGCCTTTTGACTGAATCCAAATTTTATAGAACAAAAAGTTTGGATTCAGTCAAAAGACCTCACTTAAGGACCCAGAAGGTCATATGTGGCCTCAAGTCCACAGGTTCCTTATCCCTGCCTAGTCCAACAACTGAGCTGGCATATTACTACTGATGAAATTCAATCATAGCAATACCCATACTCTCATTATAAATGCAACCTGAAACTCTGAAGAGACTAAAGCTAAATAAAAGGATGTTCTCCCAAATAAAGCAGTTCACAGAGTTCAATTTGTTAGACTCCCAAAGGCAACAGAAAATACCTTTTCAACTGGTCACCCTCCCAGAGAAAATATCTTTTCAAGTGGTCACCTCACAGGTCAGTGCATCAGCAAAAGAACTTTCATTAAAAAAACACATGCAGCTGATATTGCAAAGGAGGATGAAGCAAAATTAGAAGACAACTTTGGCCCTCCAAATGAAATGAAGGTAAATTGAAGCACAAGGTTTCAAGCACGTGCAATTTATTGGCAAGGCCAACAATTAGCAATAAAAGATGTCGGTTAAAAGACCACAAAGCAGGGCTCATTAGCCTTCAAAGATTTGGGGAAGTACAAGAAAGCAAAGAACAAGATGCAGAAAACAATATGATTGGATGGAAGCCAAGAGGGCAAGGGTGGCAACAGCCCCTCCTCCTTCCATCGTGTTGCCAGGGAAAGCCCAACAGTGGTGTCCACCTGCATGGATAACAGTCTGGACTTTCTTGAGAAATAACAGATTTCCTGGCACCCATCTGCATCTTACAAGACTCATTAGCAAGATGACAGATTATACATGGGCAGTATGTATAGAGACAACATAATTCTTTGGATTAAGGTGATTTATGTATGGGACAAGTTAGGTCAGTGAGGAAAGCTAGACTTCCGAGATTCAACACAGGGACCAAGGAACATGGTTTAGGCAATTTTACAGCATGTTGGGGATGACACAGACTGGAATCAATTGCAAAATGGAAGTGGAATCAACTTGGTTTTCTCAAAATCCACATATACTTTAATTTTCAACGACCTCAGTGCAAAGGTGAGCATAAGGAAGGCACTGGAAACCATTGTAGAAAGTACATATCTGGAATAAAAATGAAAGAGGTCAGAGGCTTGTGGCCAGACAGACGCCTCATCCCTATACGTAGCATGGACACTTTTGTTTATTAAAGTTTTATTGTAGCCTTCCATTCTTATAACAAATGTTTCCCATAAAGCACCTCTCTCTCAAAAGAACCATCCCTGAATATTTCTTCAAAACAAGAGTGCAAAGACACTGGTAAGAACTGAATAATGACAGGATGCCTTCAGAAAAATCTAGAAAGACTTACATGAATTGACACAAGGTGAAGTGAGCAGAACCCGGAGAACAACAACAGTAACATTGTATACAGTAACTGCAACATTGTATACAGTAATAGCACCATTGTATACAGTAACGGCAACATTGTTTTATGATCAGCTGGGAATGACTCAGCTCTCCTCAGCAACACAACGATCCAAGACAATTCTGAAAGGCTTGTGATAAAAAAGGCTACCCATTTCAGAGAAAGAACTCATAAAGTCAATACAGATCAAAGCACATTTTTTAAACGTTCTTCTTTTTTTTTTTCTTATAGCACAATAGTATTCCACCAGAATTATATATCGCAATTTGTTTGGCCATTTCCTCTCAATGGGCATCCTCTCAATTTCCAATTCTTTGTCACCACAAAAAGAGCTGCTATCAATATTTTTGTATGTATGGGCCTTTCTTCTGTTTTTAACTTCCTTGGGATCCAGGCCTACTAGTAGTATTGCTGGGTCAAAGGGTATGCACAGTTCTATGGCCCTTTGAGCATAGTTTCAAATTCCTTTCCAGAATAGCTGGATCGGTTCTCAACTCCAACAACAGTACATTAAGTGTTCCAATTTTTCCATATCCCTTCCAACATGTCATCCTTTTCTGTCAAATTAGCCAATCTGATAGATATGAGGTGGTACATCAACATTGTTTTAATCTGCATTTCTCTAATCAGTAATTTAGAGAATTTTTTCATATGACCATGGATAGCTTTGATTTCTTCTTCTAAAAACTGCCTGTTCATATCCTTTGACCATTTATCAAATGGAGAATTACTCATATTCTTATAAATTTGACTCAGTTCTCTATATATTTGAGAAATAATGCCTGCATCAGAGACACTTGCTATAAAAAAATTTTCCCCAGTTTTCTGCTTTCTTTATAATCTTAGCTATATTGATTTTGTTTATACAAAACCTTTTTAATTTAATGCAGTCAAAATTATCTATTTTATACTACATAATGTAATCTCTTGTTTGGTCCCAATTTCTTCTCTTATCCATAGATCTGACCATTAAATATTCCATGTTCCCCTAATTTCCTCATGATATCACCCTTTATGTCTAAATCATGTGCCATTTTGACTTTCTCTTGGTCCATGGTATGAGATGTTGGTCTATCCCTATTTTCTGCCAGATTGGTTTCTTGGTTTTCCCAGCAATTTTTGTCAAATAGTGAGTTCTAGTCCCAAAAGTTTGGATCTTTGCATTTATCAAACTCTAGATCACTATGGTCATTTACTGCTCTGCATTGTGTTCCTAATCTATTCCACTGATCCACCACTCTGTTTCTTAGCCAGTATCAGATTGTGTTGATGATTACTGCTTTGTAATACAGTTTGAGAGCTGGCATAGCTAGGCACCTTCCTTCACACTTTTTTTCATTTATTCCCTTGATATGCTTAACCTTTTCTTTTGTTCTTTGAGATGAATTTTATTATTTTTCTAGCTCTAAAAAATTTTTTGTTAATTTGATTGGTATGGCACTGAATAAGTAAATTAATTTACTGCCATTTTTACTGTATTAGCTTGCACCTACCCATGAGCAATTAGTATTTTTCCAGTTGTTTAGATCTGACTTTATTTGTGTGAAAATTATTTTTTTTAACTGTGTTCCCATATTTCCTGAGTTTGTCTTGGCAGGAAGACTCTCAAGTATTTTATATCATCTGTGGTTATTTTAAATGGAATCTTTCTTTCTATCTTTTCCTGCTGAACTTTGTTGGTAATATATAGCAATGCTGGTGATTTATGAGGGTCTGTTTTATATGAAGCATATTTTATTGAAATTGTTAATTATCTCAACTAGTTTTTTAGTTGATTCTCTAGGAGTCTCTAAGTATATCATCATACCATCTGCAAAGAGTGATAATTTTGTTTCCTCATTATGTATTCTAATTCCTTCAATTTCTTTTTCTCCTCAGTGCTATAGCTAACATTTCTAGTACAATATGGAATAGTAGTGGTGATAAAAGGTATCCTTCCTTAACCCCTGATCTAATTGGGAAGGCTTCTAGCTTATCCCTATTACAGATAAAATGGACTATAACTTCAGAGATTTGACATAACTAGTTACCAATTTGAGAGTCATCTATGAATAAACTGCTTGCAGTCAAATTATAATTTTTAGAAGAAAAACCAAAATTGACACCAAATTAGAACAAAAATGAGAAGATAATTGAATAAATTCAAAAGAGCTACAACTTAAATCTATTTAAACAAGTTACTGTCACTGAAAAACAGGATAAAGGTGATATCAATATAGCCTACCACCATTTTCTTTAACAGTTTATGTTATACACGCACACACACACAAACATATACACAGACACACACATGTAGTCACACACATACACAGACACACACATGGAGTTGCACACACATATACTATAAAGCAAATGCCATAAGAAGGAAAATTTAAAAAACAAAACCAGAACTTCCCATAGTCAGCAAAAATGTGCTTTCCTTACAAGCAAAGACCACTCTAGTTTGGAATGTCAATGCACATGCTAAACCCTGAAGGGGAAGATAGTGAGAATTTATGAGAAGTATCAGCTCAAAATCATGAGAAACAATAGAAGGGGGAAAACAGAAAGTGCAGCATGAGGGCCAGGGAAGCCAGACTATCCCAAGAGCATTTAAAAATGAAGCTATAAAAGAATAGAAGAAAAATGGGGGAGGGGAGAAATCAAGACATCCACAATGAACCGTTTTCTTCCCCAGTGACAGAAGAGCCATTAGTGTCATGGAAATGGTACTAAAGAAATCACAGCTGGAAAAGCAGCTGAACTGTTGGCATCTCCCACCAGAAAGGAGGTCCAGGATGAAAGGGACATAATTTTGAGTTGGGGGTTGGTTGTAAAGACATCTGAAAGCAGGGAAAATACTGAATGATTAAAAAGTTACTGATGGTACTAGTATCAAAAAAGGAAATGAAGGGGACATCGCTGATCTACAAGCCTCCTTTCTCACCTCAACAAAGCCCTTCTGAAAATGAGCTACGAACTGCTTGGGAAGCATCCTTGCAGAGACCCGGGAACAGAACTGACAAGGCTTTCGCCAACAATGCTGGGCGTCCCAAAAGTCTTGGTGCCGTTTTTGCTTGAACAGCTTAAGACGGCACTGAAACTTTCGGGATGCCCTGTATTTACAGCACAGTCAAAACAACGAATTAAAAGGTCCCAAGAATACAGGAACCCTGGAGATACTAATTCAGGAGAACAGAATGCAGCAAGCCAGCTCTCCTCCAACAAAGGGTCTCCATGCAAGTTAGCATCATAAGATCTCAGTTCTAGAGCGGGAAGGAATCCAACCCCCTTCCTTTTACAGATGAGCAAACTCAGTAGACAAAACAGGTGAGTTGCACAGCTAGTAAATGTGACAGTTTTGAACCCAAGGCTTCCTGAGTCCAAATCTAGGGCTTTCTCCATTATGCCACATTTCTTCATACAAGATTCTCTGACAGATGCAACAGAGTTGATTTTGTTCAACAGTACTCTCATTATCAATAGCAAGCAAGATTTAAAACACTGGGGCAAATGCCAGGTAAGGCATTTGCCCTGCCATGGAGGAGAGCATGCAAACAGCCCTAAAGGAAGATTCTCCACTTGTTTGTTGGTGGCATTGTACTCACAGCATCCAACTCTGGGACCTTGCTGAACCTCCCAAGCTTGACTTACAATTCAACTTAACAATCCACATGTGAAAAACTAAGTGGATGAAGAGAGCCTAGCGACCAGACTATGCAATCCATTTGGATGCACAGTCCCCTGAGCTGGTTTGTCAATACAGAAGGCCAATCACTTGGCAACAGAATTAAAGAGGAGAGAGAAAGCTGAAATGCACTTTGGTGACTGTGTGGCCCATCTGATGACTCTAGGCTTCTCCGGAAAATAAAAACCTATAACACCAATATACTTCCAGCAACACATGTGGCTCCAAATCCTAGAATACCACCACCTCCAAAGACTCAAAGCTGCCTTTTATTTTGGGCCCAAAATCATAACCTAGTGATCATTTACATTTTGTGGTTTGTCTTTTGAAAACTGTTCCTTTGTTTTACATGGTCACGCATCCCTCGACGATCTCTTTTATGTGGCTTCTCGTACACAATTTATTTTGGGTTACAGGTGGCAACCTACCTACTCCCACTCTACAGCACTACAGCATTCCACTGCTCTTTAGGTAACCTGCAGTTTGGGGTCTTTGGAAATGGTGGTATTCTGTGATTTGGAGCCACATGTGTTGATGGATGAATGCTGGTGTTACAGGTCTTATTTTAGGGAGAAGCCTGGAGTCCCTGAAAGGGCCACCTAGTGCCCAAAATTACATTCCAGCTTTCTCTTTCTCCTCTTCAATTCTGTGGCCAGTGGTGATTCAACATGGGTGCCCATTGTAAGGAGAAATGTGCTTTAAAAAAAACTATGGTATGTAACTATAAAGGAATTGAGCAAATAAGATGGGTGGCCAATAAGGAAGTCAGAGAAACATGAGAAAATCTGTATGAATTGATGAGTAAAATAAGTAGACCCAAAGGATAGATAACAACTGTAACAATGTAAATGTTGTCACTTACTGAAAAGAAGTTAAATTCTGAGCCATCACGAAAGGTTACAAGAGCAGAGAATGAAGCACTGCTCCCCGCTCCCAGCAGAGAAGTGGAAGGCTGCTTGAGTCCAGTGTGATGTGCCCGGTCTGACTGATGGTAACATCAGCTGCTTTTCTTTGCTGCAAGGGACGGTTCCTTCTGGAGTGGGAATGGGCTGAGAGGTTTTTCGCCAGAAATAACCAGGATTTAAAGACAAAAGACATCACTAAAACTTTTTGTTTGTTTGTTTAAGGAGGAAGGTTTGCCCAGAAGGAGGGAAGGGCTGATCCAGGAGTAAATGGAGGGGTTGCCCAGAGACTCCTGAGAGGCCTAGGATAGAAGGGCTGCAGCACCCCGAGGGAGGTCCTGGGGGAAAACAGTGTTACCCAAGCTGAGGCCAGGGGTAAATGCCAAAGCTGTAGATAACTGTGGAAGGAAGAACACAGCTAGAGAGACCTGTCACTTCAATGTCTCAGGTCTGATACTTCCCCCCCAACACAGACTGTGCCCCACCCATCCACTAACACCTCAGTGGACAGTCTATGGAAACTCCACCCCAAAAGCCAAGATGATTATCCAGCTTGCATCCCCACTTTATGGGTGAAAAAACTGCCTGGGAAACTGTGTTTGAGGAGAGATTCAAACCCAAGTGTTTCTGACTCCAAGTCCTGTGTCCTACCCACTAGGGTACCTTGCTACCTGGTGACATTGCCCAGAGTTATCTCCATACAGTACAAGGTATCAAGGTAACATGGATTCAGTGGAAGAAACAGGCACATGAAATATTTAGAGACAAAACATATTTACCATAGACAGATAGGAGAGGGAGCCTAGAGCTACCCAAGGCTCAGTCTGCCAATTCAGACACACATTCAAGAAGAGGAAAACAGTCAGGAAGGTACTAAGTTCCACATTCTGCCCCTGCTAAAGGTGGGGAGAACAAAACTCACTCAAAGGGCAGCCTTCATTCAAGCAAGTGCGAGGGAGGAATGCAGATTCTGTCTAAACCAATGTGGTAGGCATTATGAGCAAATGATTGTCTAGGAGCTAGGAGTTCCACAGTGAAGAAAATGGTTTGGGGATATCCTCAGGGACACAGACCTGGCCTGCAGGACTGGAAGGGCAGAGAAAGAAAGACTCTCTGGTCACTTTGGCGTCAAGTGCTCAGTCTCAAGCTGCCCTCCTTTGGGAGAGTGTGGGTCTCTCTCAGGGCTGGGGCCTCAGGCATTGCTCCAAAGAAAAGGAGCCTTATCTTCTATGATTCTGGAATGGGACCCTGACCTGTGCCTGTACCTGTGGGCAGCATATGGCAGGTAATTGTTTAATTACAAAAATGGTTTCCTAAACTAAAATCAGTGCTCTGACCTGGACACTGAATTGGTAATCGGAAGCCTCAAATCTCTCCCCCTTTTAAGCTCTCCTCCATTCAGCTGCCAAAGTGACTGTCTTAAAGGATATATCATACTGGCTCCCCTCCTCTCCCCCTCACTGGTCTCTCTCCAAGATCCCCTATAAAGTCCTTGGTTTGGCACTGAAAGCCCTTCTCAACCTGGCCCCCTCCTCCCTTTCCAGTCTTCTTACACTTTGCTCCCCACCCCCCAACTCTGCCATCCAGCCAAACTGGCCTTCTTTCTCCCAGTTTCTTACCCTCACCACTCCATCCCCTACCTCAGTGCCTTTTCATTGGCTGTGCCCCTCACCTGGAATGTTCTTGGCTCAAACACCACCTGCTGCAGAAAGTCATTTTGGCGCTCCCCTTCACCACACCACCCCCAAGCTTCTATAGCCTTCTCTTCTGCAGATATCTTCATCCACACCTATATATTTCCATGTTGCTCCCTCCTTAGACCGGGAGCTCCCTGAGGACCAGGACTATAGTTTGCCATTCTTTGTATCCCCAGTGCTTAGCACCATGCTGGGTCCCTAAGAAGCTCTTAAAAAATGCTTGGTAATTGATAATGTCATTGCTTATTATCTAGTCAAGCAATTGCAAGTGCAGAATGTGACTCACTTCTATTTTGGCAAAAAAGAAATGGCCCCCCTTCTCAAGAGCAGCCCACTGGGTACTGAGCTGTGTAGAGCATATGTCCAAAGTGAGGCCATTTCTCAGGCTGCTGACCTAGAGCCTTCGCAGAGGCCCCACTAAGAGTTTCTGCCTCACATCTCCTAGCCACTTAACAGGTCCAATGAACCAAGATCTGCAAAGTGCTAAGCATAGGGCCGGGCCCATAGGAAGTAAGTCATGAATGCTGCCCTCTCGTCTGATCAGTTCTACCTCTGAAGCACATCTCAATCCCCCTCTCCATCCAGACCATGTCCAAGGTGTCAGCTGACTTTCAATTGATGATTCTTTTCCCTGAGACCTACTATCTAACTATTCCTTCCCTAGCTTTCACCTAGATTCAAAAACTCAACTTGTGTACAGTGCTTTATGCTCCCCTTAACTGTCCTTCTAGTCAGCCCACCATCCCAGCTAAGCCCACATATGGGATCCTAATTCTGGGCCCCTGTGTTCTGGTTTTCCCCAACGGAACCTCTTCCTTCCAGCCCAAGCAAATGCCTTCATGCAAGGGATTCCCTCTAAGGCCAGGGGCAGCTCCCTAGAGAATTCCACCAGAAAGCTCCCTTCCCGCACCTCTGTCCTCTGATGGATGGCCCAGCAGTTTTGCCAAGGGCTGGCATGAAGACACAGTGGGTTGGTTTTCTATGTCTGAAGACAAACCAGGGCCAGAACAATTATCTAGCATGCCACATCCCAAGAGATCTCAACAGTCATAAATGTTGGGCTGAATATATGAGATATTTAAGATGGAAAAGTGTGGTGTTCTACTTCCGAGTTAAGAAAAGGAACCACCTTTGCCCAAGACAAGGAGGCCAGGCTTAGATTGGAGGCTCAGATCCCTCCAGTTGGAAGGGAGGGATCCTTTATGCAACAAAGACCTGAGCATTTTAGCTGTCAGTAGGAGCTTGAAGCCTCCACAGCCATGTGAAAACCACCACAACCATCCAAGGCTGCCGTAGGCTCTCCAGGCAAAGAACAAAAGGACTTTAGATCCACTCCTCCGTTCTCTCTGTTGACACCTCTGGAATCTGGCCAATCATCAAGAACCACCTTTGCTGAGGGATCTTGACAAGTTAAGAGGCCTGCCTGGGTAGAAATAACGGCTGAGGGGCTTGGCTGAAGGGACTGAGGCAGTTTACCCCAAAGAGAAGACTTGTGGGAGTCACAATCAGTCTTTGAGTATCTGGAAAATGGTCCTGTAGAAGCTGTTGCATGGGACTCCTGAGAGCAGGACACTGGGGAGCCAAGACACAGGAAGACACTTGGGTCCATAGAAGAAAGAGCACTTAGAACTATCAGAAATGGAGCGGGCTGCTCCCGAAGGCAGGGAGATGTTTGAGCAGAGGCAGACTGGGCAGACACTGGAGGCCATCCACGGTCCTCACCCCTCCCGTCTCCCTCGGAGATGTTAAGGCCGCGTCCTTGGCTGATGCACTACCAGAAGTTGCCTGCTCTGTCCAGCCCACTTACCTATGCTGATGGCTTCATACACATATTCAGGATCATGCACCAGATCACACAGAGCCATGAGGGCCCTCTGCCGCGTCAGCAGATCCGGGGACTGTAGTTCCTCTTTCAGCTTAGGCAGGGCCCGTCGTCCATAGGCAATGGAAGCTTTGGTGGGGTCAATGTCAGGAGGCAAATACTGAGAAATCAGAGGTCTTGCCATCTGTCCAGCCAAGAGGGAGGGAGAGAATCCTTCCTTTGGAGATCAACTAACCAGGTGACTGTAGAGAAAGAACAACCCAGAAAACCTGTTACTCAAGGCACGGGCTGCTCCAAGAAGAGCCAGAATGAGAGTCCCAGGATATGGGTTCAAGTACTGCCTCTTACACCTATTGGCAGGGTAGCCTAAAGCAAGTCCACTCCCCTATCATTATTAAATCTGTATTCATTTTGCATATATTATGTATAGTTCTAGATGCCATGTCGTCTCCTCCATTCAGAACACAAGCTCTGTGGAGGCAGACTTTCACTTCAGAGCAGCCCTGGCACAGGGTAGGCACTAAATGAGTGCTTGTGGATCAACTTCTAGCTGACATCGACCCAGCAGCTTTACAATCGATAAAACTGTGCAGCTCCCCCCACCTCCCCCGTGTGGTCCTCATCCCAGGGACCACAGGGACCCCAAGGAGACAGATACTTTGTTTTTGGTGCCAAAGGGGTAACTCCAGTTGTGGAAGCTCCCTCCATCACTGCAAATCCAAACTCTCTTAAAAGAGGGGCCTGGGGTTGTCTGTTCACATCCTGCAACTCTCCCAACAGCATGGTGAGGGGGGGCTCTGACAGAGCAGGGTCGCTGCGCTGGGGAGCCAGGTCTTCCTTCTTCCAAGCCCAGCCCCCCCACCCCCTTGGGGCACACACGGTGGGCACGATCGTGCCCGTTTTACAGACGGGCAGGGAAGGGACCTGCGCAGGCACACGACTAACACGTGGCAGGGCCGGGCCTCCAAGCCACGTCTGAGCCCTCCGGCGCGCAGGCCTCAGTCTCCCTCTGGGCAGAGGGAGGTGGTGGGGCCCTGCCCTCAGTTTCCCCATCAGGACGGTGGAGGGTTGAACGCAAGGACGTGTAAATCCTCTTTCTCGGCCCTGAATCCCACGATTCTCAGACAGGCGCATTCGAGGGGGGCCTCCGGGACGGTCCCGGGTTCGAGCCTCCGTCTCCTGGGCCAGGGGCCTCAGTCTCCCCGCGTGTGAAATGGGGCCGCGGCCTGAGCCTCACCTGGGGCTCGGGGATGGGGCCCCGCCGGACTAGCCTCCCTACGGCGAGCGACCCCTTAGACGTACAGTTGCTAAGGCGACCGCAGAGACTTCCGACGCCGGGCTGGGAATCCCAGGAAGTGCGGCCTCAGGTCCCGCCCCCGTCGCGCGTCGCCTAGCAACGCACAGCGCGCGCCCCCTAGAGCCCAAGGCGCACCTCGGGACAGCAACCCTTCACTGCGCGTGCGCGATCCCTTTCACTAACCCCGCCCCGCGCGCGCCCACTGAGCAGGCGCAAAGCGCAGGTAGCGCCTCTTCACTAACCCCGCCCCCAACCGGACTCTACAGGCCAGCGGGCGCGAGCCCCGCCCCCGCCGTCTCTTCACTAACCCCGCCCCACGCCGGGCTGGCTGACCACGTGCTGGGCACCCGCGGAAGAGCTCCTGCTGTGGCTGGTTATGTGTACGCGGCTGTAAATTCGTGCAGGTGGCAGGAGAACCCCCAGCGTGGTCTAGAGCAGCGGAGGCCAGACGCCCCCGTGGCGGGGTCCGTTGGAGCCTCGCCCATTGTGTAAAGCCCCTGGGCCTCAGTTTCCCCATCTCAGTGTAAGGGTAGGGTCAAGCCCACCCCCATTTGGTTGCCTCCTCTTGATTATTTCCCATTTGTCCTGTATGTAGTTTGCACACGCCTTGTTGTCACCCCCGTTAGACTGGGAGCCCCTGGAGGGCAGGGCCTGGTTTTGTCTCTTTGCACCCCCAGGGCCGAGCGCAGTGCCAAGCACACAGTAGGCATTTAATAAATGTTTGTTGACTGACCGCCTGGTGTACACCAAGTGAAAACACTTCCTGATTGAAGCATGCGGTCAGAGGTGAGAGTTAACAGTGCCTTGAATGGAATGAAGTTAGGGAAGACTTCTCAGTGCTTGAAAAAAGGCTTTTAGTAGATGGTTAGACCGAAATTTCAGTTTCCCAGAAATCATGTGCCATATCAAGATAACACACCCTCCCCTTGAGTTGTCATATCAGCATAACACAACCCCCCCTTGTCCCCTTGGGTTGTCATATCAGCATAACACAAGCCCCCTTTGTCCCCTTGGGTTGTCATATAAGCATAACACAACCCCCCCTTGTCCCCTTGGGTTGCCACATCAACATCCACATCAACATAATACCTATTGGTTATTCACAGGGTAGACTGTCATGTTTAGATTGGGAGCCTGCCTCCCAGCCAATGGGAGTAAAAGACCAGTTACAATCTCTATTTTTGCCTTCTGTAATTGCCTCATTCTCCTGATTACTTATCAGAGAGGAGATGCTCTTTCTCAAAAGATCGTAATAAAATCTTGCTGCTTTGCTTCTACCTTGAGACATCTCTGATTTTTTTTTGTTAGTGGTCTCTGACCCACGCAACCTGCCTACCTCCCGGATGCATCTTAGAGCTGGATCTTATAAAGGGGAAAGGAGTGATTGGAGCAAAGAGATGATGGGACTGGGACAGAGGAAGGGCACAATGAGGGTTCATTGGCTCTCCTGGCATCTCAGGGGGTGAGGACACAGACTGGAGACAAAGCAGCCCTTTTCCCAGCTTCCCCTTCCAATGCGGCCCAGCCACAGTCACCACCCTCTAATCTGCTGCCTTGCTGCTTAAATGTGTCCAATGAGCTGGACTCAGGGGCTAATTTAAGATAAATAGGAATCTGGGGTTAGACAAAGAGCCCACCCTCAGTCCAGAAGTGTTAGGAGCTTTCCTAACTGGAGGTTGAAGAGATGGTGGCTGAACTCAGAACTTTTCATTTAAAAGTAAACCCTGAAGTCAAAGGAGAGGGAACCAAATGGGCCTTCAGAACTTTTACATTGCCCCCCAAATCTAAAATGAAGTCGTTATTATAATAATTATAGGTAATGCAATGGACAGAACTAGAGTGTAGATCTAGAGTAAGGAAGACCTGAGTTCAAATCCAATCTCATGTACTTAGTAGCTGGGGGACTCCAAGCAAGCCACTTAACTTCTTTTTGCTTCAGTTTCCTCAACTGTAAAATGGAGATAATAGCCCCTCCCACAGGGCTATTGTAAGAATCAAATGAGGTAGCAGGTGCTACATCAATGCTAATTCCCTTCCCTTCCTCTCATAGGGGTGTTACATATAAAATGAACCAGGAGATCTCTAAGGTTCCTTCCAGCTCTAACTTTTTAATGGGATATAAAATCCTTCAGAGCAGGTGTTCAGTTATTTTTCAGTGTCCAGCTCTCCACCTGGGATTTTCTCAGCAAAGGTACTGGAGTGTTTTGCCATTTCCTTCTCCAGGAAACTGAGGTAAGCAGGGTTAAATGACTTACCCAGGGTCACAACCAGGAAGTATCTGAAGCCAGATTTGAACTCACAGTCTTCCTGAGTCAAGACCCAACCCTCTGTTCAGTATAGCACCATGCGGCTGCCCTAAAGGAGCAGGTATCACTTTGCATTTTGTCTTTACATTGCCAATGCCTACCATATGTCCAATAACAAGTTATTAATAAATGCTTATCACTGAGATTTCACATGATCCATTTCTTATGTATAGACCTTTGTAAACCCTCTCCTCATGCCTAGAATGCACTCCCTTCTCGCCTCTGCCTCTTGAAATTCTTAGCTTCCATCAAAGCTCAACTCAAGTGAATACAACATAACTGGCCTGCCCCTCAGCCCCCAATGATGTTACATGAAGATGTGCCAAAACAAGACATGAGTAACGCTGTAACTACTTCAAGCAATGACTTGCAGTGGAGGGGGGTAATGGATTTTCCACAAAGACTCCATGAAAGAACTCAAGTGATTAAAAAATGAAATAATAACTCCGGAGAAAGCAAGTGGAAAGGCAATATCTTAGAACAAAAAGTGGTCAACTTTGCCCAAGTAAGAAGTCTACTAGAATTGACCAAGAAAAAATCAATGATTTCGTAAGATAGCAAGAAATATTAGAACAGAATCAAAAGATTGGAAAATAGAAGTTAATATATTTGCTCTCAAAAACTGATCTCAAAAAGAATCAAGGAGAAATAATTTAAGAATTATTGAATTCCTTGAAAGCCATGGTAAAAAATATATTTTGGACACAATATTTCAAGATATAAATGAAACCTGCCCAGAATTATTACTTATTATTTATATAAAAATTATATATATAATATAAATAAATAATATTTATAGTTGTATGATATATTAATTTAAATTTAATTTTAAAGTAAATTAAAATTAAATTAATTTTAAACTAAATTATTTCTTTACATTAAATAAATATTTATATGTTAATATATAAGTAATATTTAAATATTGATTATTGTTATTAATAAAAATTATTTATATTATTAAGGATTGTAGGATGTGTTCAGGGAGAACCAGTACCTTTGGTGTGATGGCTGCTGAGCCGTTTTCGGGGCTCTTTTCACCTTTGGAGTCCACCTGTTCCACCTAACTCTCACCTGTGACTCCAAGAAGCTGCAGCATGCACAGCGGCCACACCCCAGTAAACCGTTTTGGCAAAACCAGGTTGAGGGTAACCAAGGGTTCTCAAACCCATTGGTGACTTAGGGAGGTGTCTACCCCAAGCATGTGAAGATTTCATCTGGTGGAATGGGCAGAGGAGAACAATTTGTTCCAACGGCCATGAAGGCAGATGAAGCCAGTCAATGAGGAGAGCTTAGAGCTTGATTAGACACCAAGGTCATCCACTGCATCCTGACTCATCACCAGCCACCTTGACTCTGTCCTGCCACTGGGCTGTGATGGCTGTGGAGGAGAGAGTGAGACTGACAACTTTGTGCACCTCTGCCTCACTTAAATCCAATTTACGCATGAATCAAAAGACAGCACCCAAACCATTTCACTGTTATGCCTCAAAGTCCTGTGGCAACAGGCAAGTGATGAAGCACCAGGTGTGGATATACTAGGAGCTGTAGTCACAACCCTGCATACATGTAGCCCAGGCCATATGGTCATTTCTCACTGGAAACAACAGTGGAACTCAGCAGCCCCCTGGGTGTCTGAGCAGCCTTTTAAGGATCGCACTACTCACCTCCTGGTGTGAGGAAGGGGGCTAGAAAAGGTGTCCTAAACGTTGTCTGCTTACTCTATCCTGGCCTGATTACCATGGCAAGTGGGGAATCCCACTGTACAGTTGAAACACAAAAGAATGTACAAAATGTATAAAAACATCTGCAAAGATGATTGCACTCACTATTGACAGATGGAATGTGTGCACACTTACAGACAACACAAAATCCAGTAGACCTGAAAGAAATGCTCTTGTTGCAAGAGAACTCAACAGGTATCACATCCAAATAGCAGCCCTGAGTGAAACACGGTTGACAAATGAAGGCCAGCTTACTGAAATTGGAGCTGGATACACCTTGTTCTGGAGTGTGCGCAGTGAAGGGGAGCGCCGTGAAGCTGGCATGGGTTTTGCCATCAAAACTAATCTAATCAGCAAGCTGGTATGCTGCCAAAACGAGTGAATGACAGGCTCATGACAATGCGATTATCACTCGCAGGAAAACACTATGCCACCATCATCAGTGCCTATGCTCCCACCATGACAAACTCCAAAGAAGTCAAAGAAAAATTCTGTGAAGACCTAGAAATCCTTATTGTCAATGTGCCAAGACGACAAGCTTATAATTCAGGGTGACTTTACTGCTAGAGTAGGCTCATACTACCTGACTTGGCAGGGAGTCCTAGGGACGAATGGAGTTGGAAACAGCAACAACAATGGTCATTTACTGCTGAAGACTTGTGCATCACATGACCTCATTACCAACACTGTCTTCCACTTACCTAAATGCAATGAAACTTCATGGATGCACTCTCGCAGCAAACATTGGCACCTAATAGATTATGTGATTATAAGGACAAGAGACAGGCAAGATGTGAGAGTGACAAAGGTAATGTGTGGTGCAGAGTGCTGGACTGATCATAGACATCCTTTCCAACCTAAACATTTGCATTCTTCAAAAGTGTCACCCCCAAGGCAAAATGACTTTCAGAAGAATTAATATCAACAAATGATAGCTCTTCTCTGAGTGTGAACAGTTTGTTGGTAAATTGGAGGGAAAGTTGAGCCAACAAACAGCTGGCAACAGTGGAGCAGAAAAGGAGTGGGCAGCTTTGAGAGATTTAGTGTACAGCACTGTATTTGCTCATCTGGGTCAGAACACTGACAAACACCAAGACTGGTTTGATGAAAATGATGGGGAAATTCAGAAGCTGCAAAATGAAAAACGGGAACTTCACAGGATTTACCAGCGGGATAGTTCATCCACCTCTAAGAAGGCAGCATTTAATTCCATCAAAAGTAAAGTACAACAAAGTTTAGAGAGATGCAGGATTCCTGGCGCAGTAAGAAGGCAGATGAAATTCAACTTTATGCTGATAGTAACAATTCAAAGAGATTTTATGATTCCCTGAAAGCTATTTATGGACCAAAAACCTATGGTGCATCACAAATACTCAGTGCTGATGGAGTCACACTGATTAGTGATAAAGACATGATCCTCGAGAGATGGGCTGAACACTTCCACAGTGTTCTCAACAGACCACCATCAATCAATGCTGAGGCCATTGAACATTCATCTCAGGTTGAAGTCAGTCCCTCCTTAGATAAACTTCCAACTGAAGAAGTAGTTTTGAGGGCCATTAGTGTCCTTTCATGTGGCAAAGCACCTGGTGCTGATTCCACTCCTGCTGAGATTTACAAGGTAAGGGAACCATTGCTCACACAAAAACTGAAATTTTCCAGGTTAAGTGACAAGAGGAGGTTATCCCCCAGGAGTTCAAGGATGCCTCCATTGTTCATCTCTATAAACATAAAGGGAATAGATTGTTCTGAAACAATTGCATTTGGCAGGGGAGGGGGGGGCGGGGTCCTGTCTCTTAGTCTTTGCTGGCAAAATTCTTGCTAGAGTCCTCCTTAATAGGCTGATCCTTCACCTAGAAGATGGTCATATACCTGAGAGCCAGTGTGGCTTCAGAAAAGGTCAAGGAAGAGTTGATATGGTGTTTTTTCCCGACAACTCCAGGAGAAATGCCAGGAGCAGAACAGAAGTCTGTACACAAGGTTTGTAGATCTGACCAAGGCCTTTGACACTGTTAGTCATGAAGGCTTATGGAGACTTTTGTGAAAACTGGGTGCCCAGAGAAGTCCATCAATATTATACATCAATTTCATGATGGCGTGTTTGCCCAGGTTCTGGATAATGGACAAAGCTCTCGTGCCATCCCAGTCACACAGGGCTATGTGCTTGCTCCCATACTTCTTAGCATTAAGTTTTCAATCATGTTGACAAATGTTTTCAATGAGGATGAACACAACATCAAGGTCAACTATCGTACTGACAGTAAGTTCTTCAATTTGAAAAGGCTACAAGCCAAGACCAAAGTGGAGGGAGTTCCGTTGCATGATTTTCAGTATGCAGGTGACTGTGCATCAATGCAGCCTCTGAAGCTGAGATGCAGCAAAGTATGGATCAATTCTCTGCTGCCTGTGCTCATTTTGGCCTCATAATTAACACCGAGAAAACACAGATGCTCCATCAGCCCCCACCACACCATCCATACATGGAACCATTGGTTACAACAAATGGAGAAGTTTTGAATGCAGTGGATAAGTTCACTTACCTTGCTAGTGTACTTTCCAGGGATGTACACAGTGACAATGAGGTTGATGCATGCATTACCAGAGCTAGCTCAGTGTTTGGGAGGCTCCAAAGAAAGGTTTGGGAGAGAAGAGTTATTAGACTGACTACCAGACTGAAAGTCTACAGAGTCATTGTGTTGACTTCATTGTCATATGCCTGTGAAACATGCACTATCTACCAGCACCATGCCAGGAAACTGAATCACTTCCTTTGAACTGTCTTATGAAGATTCTGAGGATCATTTGGCAAGATAAGGTAGCAGACCCTGAAGTCCTTGCATTCAAACTATGATTCAGAGAGCACAACTCTGATGAGCTGGCCACAATGTTTGAATGCAAAAAGTATGCTTGCCAAAAAGACTGTGTTATGGAGAACTCACATGGTGTCCAGAAGAAGCAATAGAAGGGCACTCTCAAGGTCTCTCTCAAGAGCTTTGGATTTGATTGTGCAGCATGGGAGACACTGGCACAGGACTGCTCAGCATGGCGTGTCCACATCAGAAAGGCTGCTGTGCTTTGTGAGCAAAGCAGACTTGAGACACCATAAAGTAGGCATAGGATGTGCAAATTTGGAATATCCGACCAAAATATTCCCATAGACTATCTGTGCCCAGCCTGTGGTAGAGCATTCCTAGCTCATATTAGTCTGATCAGCCACAGTCAGACACACTGAAATTTCACTTCTTCATGTCATTTTGGTCCTTTTCAAAGATGGACAATAACCGTTACATTATTATTAGAATCATAAGACAAAGTAAAGTTTGAAATAAAAATCCACAGATTACTTCCTGGAAGAAACCTCAAAAGGAAAAGGTCCAGGAATATCATAACCAAAATCCACAGCTTCAAAGGAAAGATGCCACAAGCACCCAAAAAAGCAGTTCAAGTACCAAGGAACCATAGTCAGAATCACACAAGCACTGGCAGCTTCTCCCGTAAACAAAAAGAGCTCTTGGAACACTAAAATGGACATGATTCCTCCCTGGGCCGCTAGGCTGAGAGATATCTGTTAGGTTACTGGGCAGGGCTGGATAATCTGCCTAGCAACAGGTTTCTTGTTTGGGCCCCTGTCAAAATGTTATCCCCCTTTGGGTTGTGAAATATCTGATAAATTGTTAACAGTCATTTCTTGTTTAGTCCATTTGCGTGGTAACCACCTGTGCCTCACCTAATGTTAGACCCCCATTGCCAGGTAACCACTTTCTGCTGAGCCCCCCACTTTCCTGATTGGCTACCTCTCCTTGCACCTGTTTTTCTTAGGTTCCTTTACCTAGCAGTACCCTGACAACCACCTTCTGTTTGGGGGTTTTTGCCTAGCAGCAAGCCCCCCTCTTGCTCTGTCAGAACTCTGTTGTGGAAACCGCAAGGCTATACTGAGTAGCACCGAAATGCTTAAAATGCACTCACCCACCTCGGTTCGCGGCTGTCTCCTCTGGGTCTCTACATGAGGCAGCCGCCAGCCTGGCTAATAAATGACGCTCTTGAAATTTTCAATTAATTTTGCCTGTGACTCATTAATGCCATCCATTTCAACACAACATTCCAAAACGCAAAAGACAAGCTTGCAACCAAGAATTACTTCCCTTTTAAGCTGGGTATGATCCTGCAGGGAGGAAATAGATTTTAGTGGGATAGAGTGTTTTCCAGCATTTCTGATGGAAAGACCAGAGATAAGTAGCAACTCTGAAAAACAAACAAGAGTGCAGAGAAACCTAGAAAGGTAAATTTATTTGAGCGATTAGAAGGTGCTACATGAAGACATGGTGCTGACACTCAGATTGGTTGGTTGGTTGCTGTCCCTCATTCTTAAAGAGAACCGAAATGACATCATTATGTTGGAGTCAAGGTACAATGTGCCTGACTGTGGCTGATCAGACTAATACAAGCTCAGAAGGCTGTACCATAGGTAGGGCACAAATATTCTGTATGAACAGTTAGGGTGCAGATGTCTCTAAATTTTGCTCATCCGACATTTCTGTGGAGTTACTGCAACTCTGCTTCCCTCATAGAGTACAGTACTGTCTTTGATGGAGGCACACCATGCTGGGTAGTCCTTTCCCAGCATCTCTCATGTCATGCAATCTATTCCAGAGTTCTTCAGAGAACCCTTGAGAGTGTTCTTGTATTGCCCCTTCTCACCTCCATATGAGGACCTTCCTTGTATGAGTTCTCTATAAATTTGATATTCGAACAATGTGACCAGTTCATTGCACTTTCTGCACTAGAGTCTCCTCAGTGTCTGGTACCTTCTCCTGCCAGGTGATCCTCAGAATCTTCCTAAGACAGTTCAAAAGGAAGTGATTCAGTTTCCTGGCATAGCACCAGGTTTCACAGGCATGCAACAATGAGGTCAGCACAATGGTTCTGTAGACCTTCAGTTTGGTAGCCAGTCTAATGCCTCTTCTCTCCCAAACCTTTGTTTGGAGCCTTCCAAACACTGAGTTAATTCTGGCAATACGTGTGTCAACCTCACTGTCAATGTGTGTATCTCCGGAAAGTACACTACCGAGGTAAGAGAACTTATCCACAGCATTCAAAATTTCTTCATTTGTTGTAACTGATGGTTCCATGTATGGATGGTGTGATGCTGGCTGGTGGAGCACCTGTGTTTTCTTGGTGTTAATTATTAGGCCAAAATTAACATAAGAGCAGAGAATTGATCCATACTTTGTTGCATCTCAGCTTCAGAGGCTGCATTGGGTGTACAATCATCTGCAAACAGAAAATCATGTTCCAACTCTCCTTCCACTTGGAGAAGAAACAAGTGTCTCTTCAGAGTCTTAATGTCTTCAAAAAGTGTAGAGAATTAAGTAGAAAAACTAGAACCTGGGGTACTTTAGGTCTGTTCTGAGGATTTAAAGACGAAAAAGAGAAGGGATGATAAAAGGAATAGACTAATATAGAAAAGGAGGAAAAATAGAGTGGAACTTGCTACTTCTCATATTTATGGTGCATAAGAAGAGTAAAGAGATATGGACAAAGTCCAAGCTCCCCATGGAGGAACAGGCATCCAATGAATCTCAATCTTTTCTGAACTGGACAAAAAGAGGGTTGAACATACACATGTACAGACACGAACACTTTGGTGTAGGCATACATTAAATTAATAGGGACACACCTATCAGATTGGCTAACATGACAGGAACAGGAAGATGATAAATGTTGGAGAGGATATGGGAGAATTGGAACACTAGTTCATTGTTGGTGGAGCTGTGAGCTGATCCAACCATTCTAGAGAGCAATTTGGAACTATGCCCAAAGGGCTACAAAAATGTGCATGCCCTTTAACCAGCAATATCACTTCTAGGACTGCATCCCCAAGAGATCATAAAAACAGGAAAGGGTCCCACATGTACAAATATATTTATAGCAGCTCTCTTTGTGGTGGCCCAAAACTGGAAATCAAGGGGATGCCCATCAATTGAGGAATGGCTGAATAAATTATGGTATATGAATGGAATACTATTGCGCTATAAGAAATAATGAACAGGAAGACTTCAGAGAGGCCTGGAAGGACTTACATGAACTGATGCTGAGTGAAAGGAGCAGAACCAGGAGAACTTTGTACCCAGCAACATCCCCAGTGAGTGAGGAATTTTCCTGGTAGACTTAGAACTTCATTGCAATGCAAGGACTTAAAAAATTCCCTATGGTCTCTTAAGGCAAAATGCCTTCCCCATTCAGAGAAAGAACTGTGGAATTCAATCACAGAATGTAACAGATCATTTTCTTTTGTATTACATTTTGGTTTGTTATATGATTTCTCCCATTCATTTTAATTCTTCTATGCAACATGACTATGGTGAAAACGTATTTAATAGGAATTACAGTAATGTGTAGAACCTATATAAAATTGTATACTGTCTAAGGGAAGGGGGAAGGAGGGAAAGAAAAAAATCTAGGTTGTATGGTAGTGATTGTGGAACACGGAAAATAAATTTTAAAAAACCTAACCGGGAAACAAGAAGAGATGGGGAGAGGAGTTAAGAAGGAAGTTACTATCAAAAGAATAGGGACAAGCAAAGCAAACTTCCTGCTGCTCAATGGAGGAGGGGAGGAGGTTCCAAAGGAAACCAGCAGAACCAAATATGCAGCCAAAAGAAGCGTAACGGAGTTCCCCTACCAAACCTCCTGCCAACAAATCCGGAAAACACACCAGACCAAATCCTAATGGGGAAATCCAGGAATTAGTCACAGGGAGGCATTTTTCCAGGCAAAGTCAGCACAGAGAGAAAGACAGACAGGTTTTCAGACATCAAGAATGTCTGGCTAAGAGCACGTTAGGGGTGTGGATCACTCCAGCAAGGCTGGCATCAGGGAAAGAGGAGATCCCAGACCTAGAATAGCACTCTATGACCTGGCGCAGGGCATTGGAATAGGTGCCAGTTAGCAGCTCAGTCACTAACTACCCCTTCCTGGTCATAAATCCAGGGAGGAATGAAGATGGAGATTTGTGCCCAGAGTGGCATACTGGGATGAGCTTCATCCTGGGTGCTACCTATGCACTAACCAAGAAGTTCAGAAGCAACCAGCAGTAGTATGACTCTGACCCTAGGAGCAAAGCAGAGTCTTAGTCTCAACTTCTAGCCCAGTTTGTAGCCCACAGGAAAATAATCAGGGGCAGGCGGAAAGTGACTGTTCCTCAGACCCTAACCCAGGTCAGCAACTTAGACAAGGAAAGCCATGATCAGACTTTGTGCTGGATCAGACTACTTTGGGAACACTGAGAACTTGCAGGTCCTGAACCAAACTGTCTCTGAAAGCCTGGAATAACACAGCACTCAGTACCCTATGAAAAAAAAATAACAGGATCATCCCAGATCTCCAGAAGTATGCAAAGCTTAAAATGAAGTCCAAAGTCAGAAAGTAGGCAGGAAAAATAAGCAATGAAAGAAAGAGTCCCACCATAAAAAGCTATTATAATAATAGGGACCCTCAAAACACAACCCTGGAAGAAGAGAATGATTATACAATATTTATAAGCAAAGCCTCAAAGAAAAATACAAGTAGGGCACAAAGTCAACTAGAATTCCTGGAAGAAGTGAAATAAAAATTTATTTTTAAAAAATTATTTTATTTTATTTCAACATTCATTTTTTAAAATTTTGAGTTCCAAATTCTCTCCCTTCTCCCACCCACTGAGAAGGCAAGCAGCATGATACCAATTATACATGTGAAGGTATATTCCATATTAACCATGAAAAGCAAGAAAAATAAAATGAAAAAAGCTTGCTAATCTGCACTCCAAATTCATCATTCAGTTCTCTCTGGAGGTGAATAGCTTCGTTCTTCATGATTCCTTAGCAATTGTATTGATGAGAGCAGCTAAGTCTTTCACAGTTGATAATCATTACAATATTGCTGTCTTTACATAAAATGTTCTCCTGGTTCAGCTCAAGAAGTAAGAGTTTTTGAAGAGTCTAAAATGTTTTATAAATTAAATGAGAGCATGGGTGAAGGAGACAATGGAAAAGAAATTAGAACTATGAATTGCCGTGTTGAGAGCTAAGAATTGGAAAGAGATTTCACAGCTTAGCCCATGAGTTACAAAGCCTTGACCAAGTAAAAAACTCTTTGAAAATTTGAATGGGCCAAATAGAAGTCAACTACTCCATGAGACAACAAAAAAAAATATTAAAACAAAGTCAAAACACTGAAAAAATAGAAGAAAAATATAAGGTATTTCATAACAAAAACAATTGACCTGGAAAACAGAGAAGAAAATAATTAATCATTGGACTCCCTGAAATTCATGAACAAAAAAAATGAGCCTGGACATCCTATCATATCATCATATGACAGACATCATATTTCAAAAATCTTAAAACTACCCAAATTTCCTAGAACCAGAGGACAAAAATGGAAATAGAGAGAATCCAATGGTCATTACCTGAAGAAACCCCAAAATAAAAATGCTCAGGAACATCTAGTCAAAACCCAGAGTTTCAAGGTTAAAGCAAAAATACTGCAAGCAGTCAAAAAGAAAGAATTCAAGTAGCAAGGAGCCCTAGCAAGGACCACACACAATTTGCAACCACCACTAACAGGGAGTGGAGACCCTGAGATATAATATTCCGCAAGGAAAAGGTATAGGCTTAGCCAAGAATAGTTTATCCATCAAAACTGAGTAGAGACTTGCAGGGAAAAATGGACCTTTAACAAAACAGAAGACTTCCAAGCATCCTTGATGAAAAGACCAAAACTAAATAAATGTGTTGAAGTCAAAACTGTGCAATGTCAATAATGCCTTTGCTTTGGCTGACTACTGAAGAATAATTCATTTGTGGGGCCTCCTGAGATACAGATTTGGGGATCTAGACCCCTGGTCCACCTTGAAATCAGGGCAGTCTTCCTTTCGGGTACTCAGTTTGGCACTGAGAGTTGGAGTAGGGGGTTCCCCACAGGAGATGTTACCTGGGTTTTTGTCTCTTATCATTCTTTATTGGTTTCATAATAAGTCTAGACTTGTAATTCAAGATATGTGAGGTCCTCTCCTACCTCAGACTTCAGCATCCTAACATCTGAAAGGGGGTAGAGATTCTGTGCGCTACCTGCTCCAGAGTAACGGTGAGAATGGCTCTTTCGGAAACCTTCAGAAATGAGTGCTTTTATTTTGATTCCCAATTAGACCGAAAGTTCCCAGAGCTCAGAGGTGATGTTTGGGTCTTCATTGACTCCCGTCACCAACAAGGCAGCTGAAGGTTGGGGGTGGTCCTTCCACATCCCACCCAGGGCCTGTCAGTCCTGAGCCAATGAGTTCAGCTTCACCCATCCCAAGCCCGATATGAGGACACTTGACCACAGGAGCCAGCTTGGCCAGCAGGAGGAGCCCCTGGACAGCTCTGATCTGCTTATGGCGCCTGGACTTTCTCTGTCCCTGGGACCTTTGACTCCTCCATTTTGAGCTCCTGCCCCACTACCCACACACTCTTGTCCCCCCAGCCCCCACCACAGGCTACTTCCCATCTCCCTCCCTTCAAGGGATGTGTTCTCCCCTGACTCTCAAGCACCCCACCCCTATTCCTGCACTGTTCCTCCCTTTCTGCCCTACACTCCACCCTCCCATCCCTTCCTCTTGGGGTCTTGAGAACTCCACCACCTTCTTATCCCTCTCCCACATCACATTTCTGCCTCTGAGCCCCCCATATCCAGCCCCAGCTCTCACGCCCTCTTTTTCAGACCCTTATCCTCTTCCTCTGTTTTCTCTCCCTCCAGTTTCCTTCTCCCACATCCTCCGTCCCTCCCTCCTTCCTTCCATTCCTCCCCAGCCCGAGCCTGCAGCCTCCCCTTACCCCTTTCTGCTTTGGAAAGAAGGACATGAATCTTGAAGAGGGGCCCCAAGAGGAAAGAGGAGCCAAGGAAAATGGCAGGGGGAGTAGTCTCCAAGACAAACATTCTGGCTGGAAGTGGGCAGAAGGTAAAGGAGGACGGGACCCTGGACAAAGGGCTGGGAGTAACAGTAAACTCTCCCTAATCTCAATCTCCTGTCCTTCTCTGTGTCTCTCTCTGTTTCTGTCTCTGTCTCTCTCTCCCTCTCTCTTCCATCTATTTATCTTTCTAGCTACATCTATCTCTCTGTCGCTACTCAGGCATCTCTCCTCTATCTACATATCTGTCTATCTCTCCATATGACTGGAGGTGAAACCCAAGAGAAATGATGAGGGAGGGGAGAGGGACATTACTGACCTGAGAAGGGACTGGGGAAAGGGGAAGTGCCCTGGACAGAGTCCTGGGAGATTCTGGGTTCGAATTTCCCTTTTGGCACTTGCTCACCATGTGACCCTGAACTAGTCGCTTCCCTCTCTGAATTTCAGCTTTTCCTCTGTCAAAATAGGGTTGCTGATGCCTCTAGCGCCTATCTCACAGGCTTTCTCTAGATCAGTCCCAGAATCCTAACTCTCAGGTTGGAAGGGTCCCTGAATCTATCTCATCTGATACACAGCATATAAAGGGCTTCAGGAAAAATGCAGCCCTTGCAATTATTATCCCCTCTTCTCTCCCTGCCCTTATGCACCCAAGATCCTTCTCATTCAAGGTCTCTGCCCCTGACAACTCACACGCACATTACCTCTGTCCCAGGTCCTGGCATATTAGTGGACTCCTGCCTCTGTTTCTCCACTCCACCATCTCTCCCTCCCAGGTTCCTGTACCCTTTCTTCCCATGCCCTGCCCCCACCCCCATGTCTCACCCTGTCCAGCCCCCACCTCCAGCATCCCTCCCTCCAGGAACCCTTATGCCCTCCCAGTCTCCCACCTCCACTTCTTGGGCCAGGTGTACCACCAAACCCCTGTGCTGAGATGCTCAGAAATCTTCCAGAAGCCCCCAACATAGCAACCCCGGGGACCCCCTGCAGGATTTCTCCTCCACTCAGCATTATCAATCCGGGGAGAAGAGAAAGAAATGAAATTCCCTGAGAAAGTTGGGCCTGGAGCCACCATCATGAAGGAAGGGGCCTGGGCTCCCCTGCTCCTCACATGGCTCTCCAAGTCCCAGGTAGTCAGACCCTCTGAGGGCCCTTGGGCTACCTGACACTATGAGGATGGGGAGAAAGAGGCAGAAGTTGGTGAGGGAGCAAGTCGAGCCCTAGTCCACCCCCTGCATGGCCTGAGGCCCCTGTCTTGTTCTCCCCACCCCCATCCCAAGTCAGACTCAGATCTAGTTTCTCCTATGACATGCTGAACCCTGGTAGAGGTTCCCACAGGACTTGACGTATGACCAATAGTTTATTAATTAACTTCTCATACTTCTTTGGCCCATTTTCCAGTTCATTAACAGCCCAGTGGAGTAGAAGAAGTAATCTTGGAACCCAAAAGACCTGGATCCAGTTCCAGGCCCAACACTTCCCAGACGCACAGAAGCTCCCTATTGCAAGGGACTGATCCAGTAAGAATAGCCAGTGACAAGGTGGGCGTCTGTTCTCTGTTCATATACCTCCAATGTGGGGAACTCACTACCTCCCAGGAGAGCTCCTCTCCTTTTTGGACAGTTCTCATTGGATGTATTTCCTTGGCTTAGACGTAGAATGTTCCTCATTATCTTAAGTCCCCTTTACTCACCCACCCACCCACCAGTTCCTCTCTCTAAGATGTCCATCCCATGGAAGCCTTGAAAACAAGGCTTTCACTGTCTTGGCTGACCTCCTAGGAGTCAGATCATGTCCTTAATCTCTAGTGCCAGCAGTGCCCACGTCTCCCGAGGCCTGACAAGGGCAGAGGGCAGCAGAGTGGCTACTTCCCTATTCCTGGAAGCCCAGCCTCACTCAATGCTCCCCAAGGTCACACTTGCTCTTTTGGCTGCCATGATCCCTGCTGACTCATATGGATCTTGCAGCCCACAAAACACGTAGGTCTTTCACAACCTCCAACTCTTCCTCCCCAACCTTGCACTGCCATTATGGGTCAGTCATGACCCCATTTGGTAGAGATAGTGCAATGCTTTGCCATTTCCTTCTCCAGTTCATTTTGCAGATAAGTAAACTGAGGCAAGCAAGGTGAAGTGACTTGCCCAGAGTTATACAGCTAGCTAGATGAGTATTGCTGACCCAAGAGCCGGTACTCTACCCACTGTGCTCCCCACCTTCCCACTATGTACTAGGGACATTTATTTTTTGAGCCCTGGTAAGATTTCACACTTCTTTTTGGCTCTGCTCCTGTAATTGTCAGTTCTGGACTGTCTGGGCAGAAGCTCCCTTCCCTGCCCAATACCTAATGCCCCCTAGCAGTCCTACCCTCCGGGTCTCCTGTCCCTCACCCTGCCCTTCTGTTGTACCCCTCAGAACCACTATTCTAATGTTAGGAAAATGCCCTTTTTATTAAACCTGTCCCTCTTCCATAACCTAAGTTACTTAGTATATATTTTCTATCTAGTTTTCCATGGATGTGTTGATTTCCCCCAGGGGGAATGTAAGCAACTTGAGGGCAGGGATTTTTTTCTGTTGGAATTTCTATTCTGATCAACTAGCTTAGAACAGATATCTAACAAATGCTGGTTAGACTGAATGGAATGATCCAGCAGGGTCTAAGCCCCATCTCAGACATCTCAGAGACTCTGATACTCTCAGAGCTGGGAGCCACTTTGACATATTTCCAAACAAGGATTCCCATTCTAGCACATCCAGGGAGCTAGCCTTCACCTGAAGACTTTTCATGACGGAGAAGTCACTATACTGGAGGCAGTCCCTTCATCTTGAATCTGGCAGTGTCCTGACATCCAGCCTCAATAGACCTTTTTGTAACTTCTGCCTTTGGATCCTAGTTGGACCCTCTAGGGCCAAACGGAATAAGCCTATTTGTCCTTCATATGGTGAATACCGGAAGGCAGCCAGTCACCCTGCTCCTCTCTGCAGTCTGAACATCATCCCCAGTGCCTTCATGGGCCTGGCCATACCCTTGTTAGCTGCCAGGCTCTGGGACAAGTCACTTGATCTCTGAATTTCCTTCCCTTCATCTGTGGCAGTTTATTGAGTTCTCAGAGCTCTGGGAAGCTTCAAGAACTACAGGTTGGGGGCTGGGATGGGTTTGGTCCTGCCCGGCCCCCTAACCTCTCTCCATCTCTCCAGAAGCCCCCAACACCACCTCCCCAGGGGAGGGGGGAGATGACAGCTCTGATTCTAAGTCTTGGGCTTTGGTGATTGGGAGGAGAAGGGTTTGTGTATTGTTACCCCTTCAGAGCAATGAATTTAATCCATTGCTCTCTACTGGCCCTTGTGGCCAGGGAACCACATGGGCTGCTCCACCCCCATCCCCAGCACACACTCTGGGCAGGGAGGGGGCTGTTTGGTCTGGCTGCAGCTTGAGCCTAGGCCCTAACACTGGCCCCCTGGGGAGGTCCAACACGCCTCAGCCATCCCCTACCGTGAGAACATGCCAGGGCACAGACAAAAACAAGGGCATTACCTAATAATGAGCTAATTACCAGGAGGTCAGGCAAAGTTATTACCTGAGCTAATGAGCTTATTACTGAGGGTCAGCCATGCAGAACTTTCCCCTCCTCAGCTCAAGCCCAGCTACCCTAGAAAAGTTGTTGGGGGTGGAGTAGGGAATCCAGGGCCATGAGACACTGAGCAGGCTCAGAGTCTGGAGGCCAGCGTTGGTCTTGGCATCCCTGAAACCTGAGCAGGGGGCAACTGGAACC
This sequence comes from Bettongia penicillata ogilbyi, assembly GCA_023548195.1. Taxonomy (NCBI): domain Eukaryota; kingdom Metazoa; phylum Chordata; class Mammalia; order Diprotodontia; family Potoroidae; genus Bettongia; species Bettongia penicillata. The sequence continues at coordinate 4,784,400 of JAJHZJ010000154.1, read as the reverse complement.
TGCCACTTGCGTCATATTCAGCAGCTAGGGCTGGCACTGAATAGAGCTACCAGACCACGGGACTACATGTCCTAGATCCCATAGAGAAAGGGAAGCCCTCCCAGATTGGCAGTCACTATAACTCACCTTTCTCCCCCCACCTAGACCCCAAAGGAAAAGGGACAAGATGACAGGATCCTGAAACTGCACCCCAGCCCTAGGACCTCTGGGGCAACAGTGGATCTGACTGATTCTCTCCCAGGTCCCTCTTCTGCTGTGTTTCTTATTTTCCCAACTGGACTGGGCAAGAATTCTGACCTTTCATGTTCCAGATTCTCCCCACAGAGCATGCTGTTTTCTACGTGCTGTGTACCAATTCTAACATTCGATGTGCTCTGGGTTAAGGTCCTTTTTAGCTCTAACATTCTTTGTTCTGTGTTCTAAGGGAGCTGCATTCTGACATTCTGCCTTCTAAGGTCCTTTCTATGGGTCTCAATGATGTATATTTTCAGGTCCCTTCCAGATTGGACTTGCTCTGTCCTGATGTGAGGGTACTCTAAAATGCCCCTTTCAGGCCTGCTTAAGAAAGAAAGAGCCAGGAAAGCTGGGGCACTAATGCATTGGTGGAGTTGTGAAGTGATCCAACCACTTGGGAGAGCATTGGAACTATGCCCAGAGAGCTCCAAAATTGTGCATACCCTTTGACCCAGCAATACCACTATTAGGTCTATATCCCCACTATTAGGTCTGTATCCCTCCAAAAAAAAGGAGAAAAAAGGGAAAAGACCTAATCTACAAAAATATTTATAGCAGCTCTTTTTGTGGTGGCAAAGAACTGGAAACTGAGGGAATGACCATCCATTGGGAAATGACTGAATAAGTTGTAGTATATGATTATGATGAAATACTATTGTGTTATAAACAATGACAAGCAGGATGGTTTCCAAAAAACCTGGAAAGACTTATATGAACTGAAACAAAGGGAAGTGAGCAGAACCAGGAGAACACTGTACACATTGTACAATATTGTATGATGAGCCACTGCAAATAACTTAGCCATTCTCAGCAATACAATTATCCAAAACAATTCCAAAGGAGTCATGACAAAAATGCTATCCACCTCCAGAGAAGGAACTGACAGAGCTTCAATGAAGAATGAAGAAGACTTTTTATTTATTTATCTTTCTTGGGTTTTTTTAAATTGTTTTCTTTTGCAACATGACTAATATGAAAATATGTTTTGCATGACTGCACATGTATAATCTAAATCAAATTGTCTTCTTGGTGATAAGGGAGGGAAGGGAAGAAAGATGAGGGTTTCGAACTCAGAATTTTAAAAAAACAAATTTTGAAGTTGTTTTTACATATAATTAGAAAAAGTAAAATATTTAAAGAAAGGAAGGAGGGAGGGAAGGAGGAAAGGAAGGAAGGAAGGAAGGAAGGAAGGAAGGAAGGAAGGAAGGAAGGAAGGAAGGAAGGAAGGAAGGAAGGAAGGAAGGGAGGGAGGAAGGAAGGAAGGAAGGAAGGAAGGAAGGGAGGGAGGGAGGGAGGAAGGAAGGAAGGAAGGAAGGAAGGAAGGAAGGAAGGCAGGAAGGGAGGAAGGAAGGAAGGGAGGAAGGAAGGAAGGAAGAGAGGAAAGAAGGGAGGAAGGAAGGAAGGGAGGGAGGAAGGAAGGGAGGAAGGAAGGAAGGAAGGAAGGAAGGAAGGAAGGAAGGAAGGAAGGAAGGAAGGAAGGAAGGAAGGGAGGAAGGAAGGAAGGGAGGAAGGAAGGAAGGAAGAGAGGAAGGAAGGGAGGAAGGAAGCAAGGGAGGGAGGGAGGAAGGAAAGGAGGGAGGGAGGGAGGGAAGGAGGAGTCAGAAATGGAGCTGAGGAGGTAAAAGAATCAATGATCTTTTCCAATGCAGAGTATCATCAAAACAATAGGAGAGAAGCACTTGGGGTTGGAAAACTGAGGACCCCTGAATCCCAGAACTGTGAAGCAACCAATAGGAAAGTAACTATTACCTGGCCTCTAGTCTGGTCCCCAGAAAGTAACATTGGAAAGAGATGAAATAAGGTAAGGGAGCGCTCTGAAACATAGACCAAGGACTTTGGGAAGTGTAACCCAAAGAAAAGACCAAACCCGGGGGCACTAGCTAGGTAATGAGAGTTGCCAATTTGGTCTTTACTGATAATATCTAGCATTTTAATGATAATTTAAACTTTGCAAAGTGTTGCACGTGTGTTATTTCATCTGGTCCTCACAACGACCTTAGAGGTATAGGCTATTATTGTTCCTATTTTATAGATAAGGAAACTGAGGCAGACAAAGCCTTCAATTATTTGCCCAGGTTTCACAGAGCTAATAAGTTTCTGCAATCAGACTCAAGACTTCCTGACTCCAGGGCCTGTGATCCATCCACTGAGTCACCTCACAGCCTCTTGTTTTGAAGAGCTTGACATGTGGGACTGAAAACCTCCAATTGGGGAGATTTAACAGACATTGATAACTGTAAAAGAACCTGAAGGAAAGCTTTTTTTCCTTCGTACTGGGCAAAAATGTTTGCCTTTTCTAAAGGCTACAAGTGTATGGTAGCACCCACCATTCCCTTGAGGAAGAGATCCTCCAGGATTTCAGCCATGTCCAAACGGATGACAGCATCCCTATGAACAGCCACATATTCTGAGACTGTGTATGCTGGGTAGCATCAATCAACATGCATTTATTAAGCACCTGTTGTGCTCCAGGCACCTCAGTGGGGAGGGGGAAAACAAAATGAAAGGAATCCCTGCCTCGATAAGCTTACATTCCACTGGTCGAACCAACATGAACATATGTAACAGAGAAAAAACACATGAGAAGTAAATACAAGGCAATTTCAGGGATAGCGGCCCAAGAACTCAGGGAAAGGCAACAGGAAAGGGTCCAGAAGCTGAGCTTTGAAGGAAGCTGGAGGTGGAGGGGAGATGAGAAGGAAAAGCACTGAAGGAGGGGGAGGGGGCAACCTGTACCAAGGCAGCAGTGACATGGGAGGGAGGGGGTAAGAAGGGCAAGTGGACTGGAAATAGACTCTGTGGAAGACAGTAAAGTAATAAGTATAAGCCTAGAAAAGTGGATTGGGGCCCTTTCTATTGCAAACAGAGGAGCCCATATATAAATAAATATAAATAAAATAATAGGGAGCCACTGTTTTTTGTTGAGTAAAGGGGTGGGGAAGACATGGTGTGAAGATGGATGGAACTGAAGAAAAAGCAGAGGGGCACGATGTGGCAACTACAAGAACAGGGCCAGGGAAAGCAGGCCCCTCCACCAATCCCACCCTAATCATGTGCTCCTTTGTGCAAGGGCCACAGCACATAGGTTCTTAATGTATACAATCCTCCATGCATGCTGCCTAGCCACACTGGTCTTTGCACACATAGATTTCCCTACAAGTGTTGGCTCCCTCCACTGATGCATATATTTGTAAAAGAATATAATTCAGGTTTGAGGGAAAGTGTTGTTTTTCTACTGTTCCAAGACATTTTGTTAAATACCTTTTCTTTGAATGAATTGTGTCCTTTGGCTTACTATTAAAGGTAAATACATCAATGGGGGTTTATGAGCTACAGTTTTAGTGGATGCAGATTCACATAACTTCTGCCATCTTTTCCTTAGTCAGCTTGGCTTACAGCTTAAGCAGTGGCACCTGTCTTTCTCGGTTCTTACATTTTAGCCTCTATGTCCCTGAATTATCTCTGTATTCCCCAATACTTAACACAGAGTCTAACACCTGGTAGTAGATATTCAACAGATGTTTGTGAATGAAGAAATAAATGAATGAGTGAATTAAAGACCATTTGCTTCTAATCCATCCCATATCAGGTATGAAAGTATAGATTTTTTTAATTCTTTTTGTATTTCCACATTTTCTTTCCTCCCTCTACCTCCTCTCCTACCCAATGAGAAGAAAAGAAAATAAAACCTATTAAAATATGTATAATCAAGCAAAACAAATTCTCACATTAGCCATGTCCAAAATTTTAAAAGGCAGCGAAAAAAAATATGCTTTGATATGCACACCCAGTTCATTAGCTCTCCGTTAGGAGGTGAACTCATGTTTCATCATGAGTCTTCTGGAACTGTGGTGGACATTATGGTGATCAGTGGTTAAGTCTTTTCCTATTGATTGTCTCTACAATACTGATGTTACTGTACACTGTGTTCTCCCAGTTCTGCTGACTTCACTTTGAATGAGTTCACATAAATCTTCCCAGATTTTTTTCTGAAATTATATCCTTTATTATTCCTTTTTTAATCTCGTTTTTTTATTTCCAGTTCTAAATCCTTTTCTTCCCTCCACCACCTCCCTCATTCATCAAGAAGGCAATATAATACACATTTTACATGCCCTTCATCACTTCCAGGAGCACAACAGCATTCCATCACATTCACATACCACAACTTGTTCAGTCATTCCTCAACTGAGGTGTGTCCCATCAGCATCTGAGTCTTTTGCCACCACAACAAGAACTGCTATAAATATGTTTATGCATATGAGTCCTTTTCCTCTTTCCTTGACTTCTTTGAGATGCCAGGTCAAAGGGCATGCATCATTTTATAGTGTCTGGGCATCATTCCAATGCTTTCCAAAATGGTCAGACCAGACCATAGCTCCATCAACAGTCCATTGGTGTTCCCCAGATCTTACATCTGTCCTCACCCCCCTACTCCAGTGGCTCCCAGCTCTGCCTCCATCTTGCAGTTGACTAGAAGTAAAAAATCAGAGATGTAACTCCCTCACTTTATAGATGAAAAATATCAGGGCCCATAGAGGGGAAGTCATTTGCTAAAAATCCTACAGTGAGTTTGTGGCAGATTAGAGAGTATGGAAAGAATCCTGATTTTTATAATAATCAATATGATGCGTGTAATGAATATATTAATAGATTAGATTTTGCAGAATCACCTTTTCCAGCTTGTCAGACCCGCAGTGCAGCTTGGACTGATCAATCAAACCTTGACAAGGCTCCCAGTCACTGACATCCTCATGCCCGCCTACCCAAAGTGGAGGATCAAAGAGTGTAGAATCTGTTCCCATCACAGAACTTTGTGACCCCTGAGTAGTGAGCCCCCAGGACTGGAGCAACATTGCTCCCGCAGGACCCCCGAGGTATTATACTGTCTTCCATTTTTGAGTTTGTCCTGGGAAACCACTCTCTCTGGAAACCATTGTTGGTGACCCACCTTCCCCCCTCCCTTTCCACTTGTGATTTATGTATATCATCTCTGTCTTCACTTCAGCAGGGCAGAATTCTGATGCGGAGAATTTCTCGTTTGCAAATCAAATCTGTAGCTCATAATGAAACTAATTAATTAAAGGGCTCCCTGATTATTGGCACTTCGTCTCTAAACTGCTGTTGCATCATTCTCAAGTTAGAGACCAACTCAGTAAGAGCCTGTTAACAGTACTCAAGCCTAGGTCTCCTGACCTCCTAGAGACAGTTAGGTGGTCCAGTAGATAGAGCTCTGGACCTGTTAGTGAGGAATAGCTTATCTCAAATCGTGCCTCAGATCCTTCCTAGTTATGTGACCCCGGGAAAGTCACTTAACCTCCATCTCTTTGGTTTCTTGAGATGTAAAATAGGGATCATAACAGCACCTATCCCACAGGGTGGTTCTGAAGGTCATATGGGACGATCATAAAACTCTGACTTCTCTGCAGGCTCCACTACCAGAGTATGTCCTCCCCACCCCTCTGGGGTCTCCAAGTTTCTTCTCCACCTCTTTGATCAGATCTATGTCTCCTTCAGGCCTTGGAGGAGCCAGCTTCTGGCCATCACTGCCTTCACTGGGACATGAGCTAAGAGTCATGAGCACATCAGGAAGTAATGTAGAAAGTGGACTAGGAGTCAGGACACTGCGTGCAAGGCCCAGCTCAGTAACTGACTCCAGGACCATGGGCAACTAAATCTGCTTCCTCATCTGTGATGGTGGAGAGACACAAGGGGAGAGGGATTGTATGTGCCCCTACTCTGTGCACCCCACAAACTATCTGGAGAGTTCTCTTAAGCTATGTTCTCTATTCTAAGGTCCCTCCCAGCCCTGACATCCCCAGTTCTAAGGGTCCTCCCAGTCCTAACATGCCCAGTTCTGAGATTCCTCCCAGTCCTAACATGCCCTGTTCCGAGGGTCCTCCCAGATCTTATTCTCTGTCTTAAGGCTCCTCCCAGCTCAGAAATCCTGTGACTCTATGACTCTCCAGGTAGAGAACATCTGTACCGTAATTCCACAACCTTCTCAGCATGGACATCAGAGAATATAAAAGTTCCTTTCATCTGACATGAAAATAGCAGTGATCACTGGACCTTAGGGCCACCTGGTCTCTTTTTCAGAGAAGAGGAGCCTGGGATTCCTTGAGGTTAAGTGACATAGTTCACCCAGCTAAGAAGTGTCCAAGCTAAGATGTCCCAGCATCTCAGTGCTGGGAGGGACCCCAGAGCCATCCCATCTAGTGCACAAGAGTCCTCCCTACAACTCCCTGACAACTGGTCATCCGGCCTCCCTCCAGTGAGGGGACCTGCCCTCCCAAGGCAGCCAGCTCTTATGAGAAGAAAGCTGTTCGTTGCGGCTGGACTTGAAGGTTCCTCCACTTCTGGGAAAGGCAGGGATGGCGCCAAGCTCAGTGACCACAGGGGCAGGGATGGAGTCCAGCTGTGTCCTGCTAAGGGCAGAGCTGGAGTCTGCTTTTCTCTGCTGGAAAGATCAGCTGTCCTGATGCCCCAGGCCCATCCTCTCTTGGTCCAGAAGCTTTTGCCCAGTCTATATTGATCTTCTCCCAAGTTTAGCCTGTGTTATTAAAGAACTAGGGCTGGGCATCAAGGTTCTGCCACCTGCTCTTTGTCCCCTAACTAAGAAACTAACCCTGAGCAGCCTCTCCATCCAGGGTGGACTGGACAAGAGAGGCCTTCCCAGAGCAGCCTCCCGAATCCCTCAGGTCCACCCCTATTCCTCAGATAGAAGCTGGACCTGCTAGCCAAATGCCAAAGATTAGAGCAATGGGCAAACAACCCTCCAGTTGTGCTGGAGAGAGTTCTCCAGGCTCTCCTGCCAAACACAAAGTCCTAATTCCTGAGCCCAGGGCAGGCAGCTAGGATAGTAGAAAGAGAGAACATGAGGGCAGGAGTCAGGAGACCTGGGCTGCAGTCCCAGTCCTGGACCCCCCTTTATTCTTCTAGAAATGGGCAGCTTGAACCAGATCAAAGGATCTTAAAACCCAGGTCTGTGAACTTATTTTTTTCTTAACTTGCCTTGTACTTTATTATACTTTTAGAAATAAATTTATTATTTATTTTCAACATTCTTCTATTTTTAAATTTTGTGTTCTAAATTTTCTCCCTCCTTCCCACCTTTCTCTCATTCACTGAGAAGGCAAGCAACATGACATCAATTATACATGTGAAATCATATAAATTATATTTTTATATTAGACATATCACCAGAAAGGGAAAAGGAAGAAAAAAAGGAAGGAAGGAAGGAAGGAAGGAAGGAAGGAAGGAAGGAAGGAAGGAAGGAAGGAAGGAAGGAAGGAAGGAAGGAAGGAAGGAAGGAAAGAAGGAACTCCACTTCAATTTGCTCTCAGAGTTCATCACTTCTCTCTCTAGAGGGTGATAGCAGTTTTCATCACGAGTCCTTCACAATTGTCTTGGATCATTATACTGATCAGAGTAGCCAAGTCATTCACATTTGATCATCGTTACAATGTTGCTGTTACTGTGTACAATGTTCTTCTGGTTCTACTCACTTCACTTTGCATCTGCTCATATAGGTCTTGCTGTATTTTTATCTGAATCCCCTCCCATCATTTCTTATAGCACAACAGTACTCCATCACACTGATTTGCCACAACTTAGTCAGCCATTCCCCAACTGAAGAGTATTCCCTCAATTTCCAATTATATGTCACTATAAAAATAATTGCTATCAATATTTTTTTACATATGAGTCCTTTTCATCCTTCTTTGAACTCTTTGGGATACAGACCTAGTAGTGATATTGATGGGTCAAAGAGTATGCACAGTTTTATAGCCCTTTGGGCATAGTTTCAAATTGTTCTGTAGAATGACTGAACCAGTTCACAACTTCAGCAACAGTTTATTAGTAGATCTATTTTCCCTCATTCCCTCCAGCATTCATCATTTCTGATAGATGCGAGGTTGTTTTAATTTGCATAGCTATGGAAAGCTTTGATTTCTTTTTCTGAAAACTGCCTGTTTATATTATTTGACCATTATAATTGGGATAAATAGCTCTTATTTTTATAAATTGTCTCATTTCTCTATATATTTGAGAAATGAAGCTTTATCAGAGAAACTTGGTGTAGTTTTTTTTTTTATACTGCCTTACTGTCTATGGTCCTTTTTAACAAAATGTAGTTTCTCTGATTATCTCCTTTAATGAGATCTGTTTTTGCTTCTGGTTTGTCTGAGATCAGGATTGCCTCTCCTCCCCTCTTCACTTCAGCTGCAACATAATAGACTCTGCTGGAGCCCTTTAATTTACTTGTCTTTCTGTTTCAAATGTCTTTTGTAAACAACATATTGTTGGATTCTGGTTTCTAATCCATTCTCCTATTTGCTTTTGTGTATTATGGGTAAGCTCATCCCTTTCACATTCATAGTTATGATTACTGTGTATTTCCCTTCATCCTATTTTCTTCTATTTATCCTTCTCTCTCTCTTTTTATCCTGTCATTCAGCAAGTCTGTTTCACTTCCGACCACTTCCTTCTTTAAGCCTCCCTCTCTTTTATTATCTCTTTTTACCATCTCTTATCTCCTTCCTCTCATATTTCCCTTTGAGTAAGATAGATTTCTATACCCAACTGAGTATGTGTGTGTATGTATGTGTATATATATATATATTATATTTTTATAATACATATATTCTTCCCTTTTTGAACCAAGTCTGATGAGAATGAGGTTCAAGTATTGCCTACACCCTGACCCTCCCATTTTCCCCTGCACTATACAAGCTCTTCCTTGCAAACCTCTTTTATGTGAAAAAAAAAAAGTTCTCCTTTTACCTCTCCCTTTCCCCTTCTTCCAGTTATCTCTCTTTCTCAGCTCTGAATTCGATTCTTTTTCTTGGAAATCATCCCACAGCTCATACCTGTACCTCAATGCAGACATCTAACTGCCTAATAATGATAAAGATTCTTAAGAATTACTGGTATCTTCTTCTCATACAGGAATATAAACTGTTTGACTCGATTAGGTCCTTTATGATAACTCTTTCATGTTTATCTTCTCTTGAGTCTTCTGTTTGAATGTCAAATTTTCTATTAAGTTCTAGACTTCTCATCAGGAATGTTTGAAAATGCTCTGTTTCATTAAATATCCATTTTTCCCTTTGAAGGACTATATTCAGTTTTGCTGGGTAGGTGATTCTTGGTTGTCATCCTTTACCTCCAGAAGATTATATTCCAAGTCCTCCAGTTCTTTAATGTGAAAGCTGCTAAATCTTATGTGATCCTGACTATGCTTTCACAATAATTGAAATATTGACTTCTGGCTGCTTGAAATATTTTCTCCTTAACCTGGGAGGTTTGGAATTTGACTATAATATTCCTGGTAGTTTTCATTTGGGGATCTCTTCAGGACGTTATTGGTGAATTCTTTCAATTTCTATTTTATTCCTTGGGTCTAAGATATGAGGTCAACTTTCCTTTATGATTTCTTGAAATATGATGACTAGCTCTTTTTTGTCATTGCTTTCAGGTAGTCCAATAATTATAATAAGTTCAATCATATCTCTCCTTGATCTAGTTTCTAAATCAGTTATTTTTCTGATGAGATATTTCACATTTCTTCTATTTTTTTCATTCTTTTGATTTTGTTCTATTGTTCTTTGATATCCCATGGAGTCATTAACTTCAACTTACCCGATTCTAATTTTGAAGGGATTATTTTCTTCAGTGACCTTTTGTATCTCCTTTTCCATTTGGCTAGTTCTGTTTTTTTGGGTGTTATTTTCTTCAGTAAATTTTTGTGCCTCTTTTACTGTTAGGACAATTCTGTTTTTTAAGTTGTTCTTTTCTTCAGTAAATTTTTGTGCCTCTTTTACTGTTAAGACAGTTCTGTTTTTTAAGGTGTTCTTTTCTTTGGTTTTTTTTTTTTTTTTTGCCTCTTTTTGCAAGCTGTTAATTCTCTTTTCATAATTTTCTTGTATCTCTCTCATTTCTTTCTCCAATTTTTCCTCTACTCCTCTGATCTCTTTCTTTAACTCTTCCAGAAATTCTTGTTGGGCTTGGGGTCAATTGGCATTTTTCTTTGAGACTTTGCTTGTAACTTTTTTTCACACTGTTGTCTTCTTCTGAGTTTATGTCTTGGTCTTCCCTGTCACCACAGTAGCTTTTTATGGTCAAGTTCTTTTTTTATGGTTTGCTCATTTTTCCAACCTTTTCTTGACTTTGAACTTTATACTAAAGTTGGGCTCTGTTCACCTGGGGATGGGGGAGGCATTGTCTCAAGCTTCAGGTTTTTTCATGCTGCTATTTTCAGAACTAGTTCTGGGAACCTGCAAGTTTTCATTGCTTCCAAGGTGATATGACGCTAGGAGAGGTATGGTCTCTGCTCTCCTAGACTTCTCTCTGGTCTTTAACCAGGGAAGGTCCCTGCTTCCCTGGAGCAGCAAGCACTAGCATTCCTCTTGGCCCTAGAATCATGACCAGGGCCCTTGCTCCCTCATGACCAATCACAAGCACTCCTTTCCAAACTGGAACTGTGATTCAGAGCTGTATATGGGTAATAGAGCTGCCAATCAGTGTCAGCTCTACCCAGTACAAGTGAAGTGTCATCTGTATTCTCTTTCTGGCCATGTGGTCTGAGAGCTCCCAAAGATGTCACTACTGTCACAGCTGCTTCCAAGGCTCACTGCTAGTGCTGTTGCCCTGTATGAACCCCCACCCCTGTGTTACAGACTTCTCCTGACAATGTCCTAAGTTCTCCTAGGCTGGAAAAATGCCCCCCCTCTGACCTTTTGTTGGCTCTGTTGCTTCAAAATTTGATTTGAGGAGTTGTTTGGAGAGGAATGTTGGGAGAGTTCAACTGGGGTGCTACCTATACTCTGGCATCTTGGCTCCACTCTTGTGAACTTATTTTTAAAAATACTTTGTTAACTATATTTCAATAAAGTTGGATTCCTTTGTAATCCCATGCATTTTATTTTCTGCATGAAAAAATATTATCTGGAGAAGAGTCCTTAGACTTCCCTTGACTGTCCAAGGAATGGGCACCAAAGAGGTGAAAAATGACCCTAAATGTACATTGCAACTGAGCCTTGAAACAAGTTAGGGTTTCTAGGAAACAGAAGTGAGGAAGGAGTGTGTGCTGAGCACTGGTCACAGTCAGGGTAAAGGCATGGAGACTGGAGCTTGGGAAAAGCCTACTATGACTTCCCTGCACTGATGTTTACTAACTATGTGATGGTGTGGCCTTCTTTGGGTCTCATTTTCCTCCTCTGTGAAATGAGAGTTGGACTAAATGATTTCTGAGGCCCTTCCCAACCCTGACATCCCCTGTTCTAAGACCCCCTCCTAGCCCTGACATCCCCTGTTATAAGGCCCCTCCCAACCCTGACATCCCTTGTTCCAAGGTCCTTCCCAACTCTGACGCTCTATGCTCTATTACCCTCCCAGCACTAACATTCTCTGTTCTGAGGTTCTTTCTGGTGCTCACTCTCTCTGTCCTGAGTTCTAAGGACCCTTCAGCTTTGACACCCCAAGACTCAAACTCCTCACCCTCCAGGTCCATCCAGCCTCTGTTCTCCCATATCTTCCATGTTTTGCTGAGTCACCCTCTGCTCTGGGATCCAGAGACAACTGCTGTGCCCTATCCCAATGGACTCATTAGAGCCTCCCCCCAGGCCCAACACACACACCAATCCCCAATGAAGATCACTTTAATAAAATCATCCCAAATGAGAGAACTTGGGGGAGGGAAGGCAGAGCAAGGATCTATGGAGGGATGTGGGAAGAGGCCCAGCCTAACCCGGTCTTGCAGACAGATTCACTGGGGCTTTGGGGACCTCAGACTCAGGATCCATGGGGACCTTGGAGGTAACCTTGAGGGCAGAAGAAGGAACAGACCAAGCTCTAGGAGGCATGTACTCTGGACACACCCACTCAGTACTCACGCCCCTGGCCCCAGCCAGTCATAGCCAGGACTGAGCCCTCTGCTGTCAAGTCAAGTCAAGGAGCATTTGGAACCTGCTGTACATTTACTGCTTTCCAGGTGGAGACACAGAAAGGAAACTGTCCTTGCCCTCCAGGAAGGAAAGAGGGCTAACCATGGGCCCTGGGAAAAGCATGGGGAAGAAAGGCTTGAGTTGGGCTCTGGAGAAAGCTAAAGACTTTATGGGTGGAGGTGAGAAAAAGAGGCATTCCCGACCTGGGGAAATGATGCCACAATGGGAGATAGAACGTCTCGGACAAGGGACAGCTTAGGGGGCCAGTTTGACCAGAATGAAAAAATGGGCAAAGGGAGACAGAAAATGCAAATGGCATTCAGATGGTAGAGAGCCTTGAATGCCAGGCTGAGGACTTTGTCTTTCCATCTTATAGGCAATTGGGAGTCATAGGAGATATAAATAAAGCCTGTGTTTCTGAAATGTCACTTGAGAAGCTCTTTGTTTATGGTAGGAGGTGGGGAGGGGGAAGAAGTAGATTGGAGTGGGGGAGGCCCAGAAGCAAGGCAAACAATTAGGATACTCTTGCCATAGGACAAGGCTGTGTCATGGTTGAGTTCAAAGGGATGAGACCTGGCATCTGATGGTAAAAGGGGATGAGGGAGAGGAGCCAGGTATCTGTGATTTTGCACAGGGGCAAGGAGAAAGACTCACTCACTGGTCACTCATTCATCCATCCATCCATTCCTTCATTCATTCAACAAGCATTTATGAAGTGCAGGACAACTCAGGCTTGTGCTGAACTCTTGGGGGTTTGTTGTTAACGTTGTTCAGTTGTTTCAGTCCTGTCCCACTCTTCATGATCCCATTTGGGGTTTTCCTGGCAAAGAAACAGGCACGCTTTGCCATTCCCTTGTCCAGTTTACTTTACAGAGGAGGAAACTGAGGCAAACAGGGTAAATTGACTTGCCCAGGGCCACACAGCTAGGAAATATCTGAGGCTGGATTTGAACCCATGAAGATGAGTCTTCCTGACTCCAAGCCCAGAACTCTATCCACTACAGGGCCACCTAGTTGACTGAATTCTTGGAGTACAAAGGCAAAAACAAATTGTCCCAGCCTTCAAGGGACAGTGACTCAGTCTACTGAGGGAAAGAATCTGGACAAAAGATTTGTACAACATACAAGTGAGGGAGGCTCTGGGGGGAGAGGGGAGACAAGAAACACTTCATTTAGGAGGGGACGCTTGATCTGAATCCTTGGAGGAAGCCCAGGGATCGTATCCCAGGCCTGGGGCACCATCCCGGCCTATCTGGCAATCACCTGAAGGACAGTCTGGCCAGCCTGGCCTGGTTATGAAGGCAGGTCTTTCAATGCCAACCAGAGGAGATTGTATTTGAACCCCAAGATCAAGGCAGCTGCTTGAACAGGGGAGTGACCTGATCAGAGATGCAGTACAGTGGGGAGGTAGGAGAAGGGAGAGCCCAGGAGTGGGGGTGGGGCAAAGAGAAAGCTACAACAACAGTCCAGAGGGTGACCTGAACAATAGCAGTGGGTGCCTAGGCCCACCACGCCCAGAATAACTGCTCTGAAACCCAAGCCAAGACTTCCTGTACTCAGAGATTTGGACTGAGGGTCCAGACTTTGACTAGGGACAAGGCCCATCCTCAACCTGTCATTCAGAAAGACAGCTCCCCCAGGGATCCTAGAGGCCAGATTTCACTCATAGCAGACTGGAATCATAGAATGGCAGCACTGGAGTGGTTCCCAGGAGGCTCCCTAGACCAATTCTACTCATTTTACAGATTGGTAAACTAAGTCTCACAAAGGAAAAGATCATATAGGTGGTGTGTAGTAGAAACAGGACTCAAATGAGCCAGGTTTTCTGCCTTCACACGCAGGGACACTTTTTCTCTTCCATATTATAACATTCCCTGTTTAAACTCCTGATGACCAGGAAAAGTGAGGGGTGCTGGGAATTCTGCACACATGACAGCAGTAGACTTTGAAGGTGGATAGCCATGACCTCTGCTGAGCAGAGTCTAGGATTCTCCCCTTCCCCTGGGCAAAGGCAGATCAGAGAACTGGGACAGGGAGGAGTGGAAGTCCCTTCAGGTGGTGTCTGTGGTCCTGGCTTTGCTGCCCCTCTGACCTACACCCCCTTCCCAATCCTGAGTACAGGAGCCTGGGACCCAGCTGTCCACTCTGGGAGGTGGCCTAGAGGGCCCCAGGAGCCCCTGGAGGGTGACAGAGAAAACAGCTCCTTGGCCAAGCTCCCCTGGGACCACTGAGGACAAACAACAGGCTAAGCAGCCCCTGTGCACACTTCTGGAAATGACTCCTGAGCCTGGGCACATGTTGCTTCACCTCCTCAGACCTACAGGCTGAGGCTGCCCAAGGGTGTGGGTGGGGAAATGGAGGGGAAAGAGAAGCAAGGATCAGGTGAAGAGGGGGAGATTTAGGGGCCAAGGGCTTGGGCAAGTCATTTCAGCTCTATGAGTGAGTGAGTGAATGAATGAAGAAGTGAGTGAATCAATGAAGGAGTAAATGAATGAATGAAAAAGCATTCAAGTGCTTGCTATCCTCCCAGCACTATGCTAAATGCTGGGGATAGTCATTGAAAGATCCAGACAGTCCCTGCCCTGAAGGAGCTTATACTCTAATTTGGGGGAGCTGCTCCATTTCAGAAAATTCATCTGAGCCTCAGTTTCCTTATCTGTATTTAATAGTGATAACTCCTTGAGCTCATCGAGAGCCCTTTGACTATTGCCATAGCCCCCTGATTTGTTTCTGTTCTCTGGTGCCAGATTCATCTTCCATGCTGGCTGCCCAAACGACATCCCTAACCTACTCCTAGACAGAGTTAGGAGCTGCCCTTCCCAGGGCCTCTCAGGCTGGCTGATTCCATCTGACTTCTCCAGGTTTAGTCACTCCCTTTCCATCCTCTAGGGCCCACTCAAGCAGTCTGCTTACTGTTCCTCATGCACCACGTTCTGTCTCTCACCCTGCACCTAATTTTGTTTGTTTTGGCCATTTTATCCTTCACTGCCCACTACAGTGCTTTGCGAATGGCAGGCACTTAAAAAATACTTATGGAATGGCTGGATGAATGAATAAATCCATCAACCTCTATGTCTAGGTTAGCAGTTGCAGCTGGAGTCCAAATCAGGCCTCAAACACATCTTAGCTGTGTGACCCTGGGCAAGTCACTTCACCCTATTTGCCTCAGTTTCCTCATCTGTAAAATGAGCTAGAGAAGGAAATGGTAAACCACTCCAGTATCCTGGCCAAGAAAACCCCAAATGGGGTCATGGAGAGTTGGATACGATTGAAAAATGACCAAACAACAAAAACTTCTGTTGGACAGCGTACTTGGCTCAGAGTTGGATTGCATATAGTAAGGAAGAAGTCAAGTTGCCCCAGGACCACCCAACACCGAGGCTGATCTGTGACTATCAATGGCCAACCAGGGATACTTTACAGCTGTGAATTATGAGCAAAGAAGGGAGGCAACAAGGATTTATTAATCATCTACTATGTGCCAAGCACTGTGCCATGCACTGGAAATGCAAAGAAAGTCACAGCTCTCAAGGAGTGTCCACCCTAATGGGGGAGAAGACGTGTAAGTAACTGTACAAGCAAGGTAGATACAGGATAAACTGAGGCCCTCTCAAAGGGGAGGCATTAAGACTTCTTGATGGAGGTGGGATTTCAGATGGAACATGAAGAAGTGAGTGAAGGAAGGAGTGAATGAATGAATGAATGAATGAATGAATGAAAAAGCATTTAAGTGCTTGCTACGTTTCTAGCACTGTGCTAAATGCTGGGCATAGTTGTTGAGAAATCCAGACAGTCTCTGCCTTCCAGGAGCTTATACTCTGATTTGAAGGAGCTGCTACATATCAGAAAATTCATCTGAACCTCAGTTTCCTTATCTGTACTTAATTTTGATAGCTCCTTAAGGGCATAGTTGTTTCTGGACACATATGATGGAAAGCCCTGCTCTCATCTGCTTCTTTCTCTAAAACAAAGGGATTGGACTTTGGCCTTTATGATATCTTTCAGCTCTACCTAAATAAGTAAATAGCATATTTATAGGTATATTCATAGGTATATTCCAGGCAATCTTGCTCTCAGTGGTCTGAAGTAACAAGTCAAGCACAGTATCCTGGAAAGATTTCTAGACAGTGGAATCCAAGGACCTGGATTCCAATCTTAACTCCCTGCATGACCTTGGGCATGTCTCTTCTCCCTTCTGAGATTCAGTTTTCCCATCTGAAACCCAGTGGGTAGAAGTTAGAGGCAAATCTAGGCTTCCTCTTGGAAAAAAACTTATGAATCATGAGACCTCCCTTCAGAAATAATGGTGTCTCCTTACCTAAACTTCTCCAGGCTTAATGACTGCTGGAGGAGGTGTATGCTAATGGGGATTCCTCTTGACTAAATAAATGTATGGGTTGGTCTCAATGACCACTGAAGGCCTTTCCAATTCATCAAATAAAATGAGAAGAATGGGGGGAAAACGTTGAGAATATGCACCTCTCTTCCTTCTTTGCAAAGGTGGGAAATTACGAACCTGGAACACTATCCAGTAAATACTGTCCATATATATTCAGTATATACCCATTGATCTGTTGGTTTTGCTAAAGTTTTTTCTCTTTCTTTTGTATTCTTTGCTACAAGGTATGACTATTTAGGTTGAGCAGGGAAGAGAAGTTTTAGAAAAATGAAAATGATAGGAAACAACAGATATCTCCCAGAATAAGATTTAAGATAAAATAAAAAAAATAAAAGATAAGATTAAGATAAATACGGGAAGGAGGTTGGATGAGGTCAGCAGTTCTCAGATTTTTTGGCCTCAGGAGCCCTTTGCATTCTTAAAAATTAGTGAGGACCCCTCTCCCAAGAGCTTTTCTGTTGATTATATCTATTTGGTATTTTTACATTTTAAGTGTCATAGTATTACTAGGAAGATAGTTTTCACTTCAAAGTCTCCCTAAGGAATTTCTGGAATGCTCAGGGATTCTGACTGCAGTTTGAGAACCATTGGAATAGATGGACTTACCATCCAGTAGGTCTCTTCCATCTCCACACACCACTTGGTTTCATTCAATTCGAGTATCTGTTAAGCGCTCACTAGGTGCACATAGCGCACAGTGCTGGGCTTGGAATCAGGAAGACATCTTCCTGAGCTCAAATCCAGTCTCAGAAACTAGTAGTGTAACCCTAGGCAAGTCACTTCACCCTGTTTGCCTCAGTTTCCTCATCTGTAAAATAAGCTGGGGAAGGAAATAGCAAACCACTCCAGTACCTTTGCCAAGAAAACCCCAAATAGGATCACAAAAAATCCAACTTGACTGCAATGAATCAACCACAACAAAGATGTGCCAGGCACTCTACAGGTAGTGGTGATGCAGGGCCATAGGCCAAACAGTCCTTGCCCTCAAGGAGTTTCTATTTTGCTGGAAGTTCTGCCTCAAAGCTTTGTGGGCTGGGGATGGAGAAGGGGAGGCAGATGCAGTGGTAGGAGGACATCACAGCTGAATGCTGTCTAGCTGAATGCTGTCCAGGATCGGCTAACTACAGCAGAGAGAACAATTTTTTGCACCGCTCCTAACTTGGCCCTGTAGGTAATTCCCAGAGAAGGCCCCTAACATGGTGCCAGCAATGCCAGGCTCCTTAGAATAAGCCCTAGAATTCTCCAGGGGCTGGCTCTGGAGGGGCCAGAGCTCACTTGATGTGTAAATGGCGGAGTGTTTGTTAAACTCTCTGTCTCATTATCTTACACACACCTCAGGGATTCCACCCCCCCTCCCCACACGTCCCTAGTGTCCTTGGGTTGGACTGGGGCTGAGCACAGCTAAGGGAGAGGGGAATGCTGAGAGAGGAAAATCCCTGCTTGTTCTCAGCCCTCAAAGGGTTCTGCAATTTCAATAGGACCCCCAAGGTAGATGAGAAACATCTTGGTGCCAAAGAGAGGTCAGAGACCAGCTGCTAGGACAGCTGGATCTGAGTCTCAGCTCACTGATGCCTGGAGTCGTGGAGAGCAGGTCACACCTGAATGGAAAGACCCTCTGCAGCATCTCAGACATCATAAGAGTGTGAAGAATAATGGTTTGGAGTCAGAGGACTTGTGATTAAATTGAGCTTTTGCTACTTAATACCTATGTAATTTTGAATGATTCACAATGCCCCTGTGCCTCAGTCTCCCCACCTGTAAAATAAAGGGCTTGACTAGATGTCCTCTGCTGTGCTTTCCAGATCTACTCTTATGATCTTAGCCATGTGACCCCAAGCAAATCTCTTCACCTGTCTGGGTGGTGATGGCAGGAACTGCTCTGTACCTCAGTTTCTTCCTTTAGTAAGTCAGGGGGTAGACTTGGGTCCTCTAAGGTCCTTTTCAGTTCTAATTTTATGGTCTTATGATCCAAAATTTGCCCTTGTTTGAAGTGACTGGAAATTCACTTCCTTAGCTGGAATATTCCAACCACGAAGTTCTATTAAGTGGGTTTAGTAGATAACGGGTTTAGAAGTGGATTCTGATGGCGTTAACCAGAGCAGTACCAGAGCAGAGAGAAGCAGCTAGGTGGTGCAGTGGATAGAGCACCAGTTCAGGAGTCAGGAGGACCTGAGTTCAATTCTCACCTCAGACACTTGACACTCCCTAGCTGTGTGACCTTAGGCAAGTCACTTAACCTCAATTGCCTCATCTTGGGTCATCTCCAGTCATCCTGATGAATATCTGGTCACTGGATTCAGATGGCTCTGGAGAAGTGAAGCTGGTGACCTGCACAGCCCTCCCTCACTCAAAACAAAGTCAAGTGCAAGTCATGTCATCATTTATCTGATGGCATGGTCTTCCTCCACAACGAAGGATGAACACACACCTTGGAGACAGCCCTGACTTTCCAGTCGGGGGACCCTGGTATCAATGAAACCTGCCTTTGCCCCATCCTCTTCTGCAAAAGTGGGGGCTGGGCTTTAAGATGGTTTCTGAGATCTCGATGGTCCTCTGACTGCCTCTGAGGTCAGTAAATGGAGACAAGCATCCCTCCCCAGTCGCTCCCCCTCTCCAGCCCCTCCCTCCGTTAATTTGAGAATCAGTTGAGAGAGCACTAGAAAGTACTTGAGGAATTGGTAAATGTTTGGGGGCCACCGAGTCTACACAGCCCATCCCTTCCTTCACAGTCGGTTCTTCAAGGCTACCTTTCCCCCGCAAAGTTTCCCCTTCCCGGTGGCCCTGAGAGAGGGACCCTACGGCCATCTTCACCAGAGGACAATAAGCCTCGGCAGCTGGAAGGGACGATGAAGCTCATTTGGGTGAATCTGGGTTCAAATCTTCCCTCCAATCTCCCTCTATTAACTCGGTCAAGTCTTCTCCCCGAGCTTCAGTTTCAGCCGTAAAGAAGGAGGTCCGACCGCCTGGCCTCTGAGGTCCCTGGCAGCTCTAGACCTAGGCTTCAACTCCAATTCCCTCATCCAAAACGGAGGAAACTGAGGCCCAGAGAAGAAGGGGCTTGCTCAAGGCGACACAGGGGGAAGGGAGAGGGGGAGAATGAAACTTGGACCTTCCGAGATTCGCTTCTCCCCTCCGCCCTCCATTCCCTGGTGCCCCTCCCTCACACAGCGGTTCCCACAGCCTGTCTCTCGGGCCTCAGGCCTCGGGGACCGGTTGTTAAGGCTGCGGGGCTCCGGGCTGGCTCTCCCGGCTCCGCCCCCGGCCCCGGGGCTCCCGGGAATGGCTCGGGAGCCTCAGGTCGCTGCGGGCAGAGGCAGAGCCACCCGGGCTGCGCACCTCATCCGGACGAACTAAGGTGAAGGCTTGGGCTGGGGCACATGGCCGGGGCCGGGGCCGGAGTAGCGATCGGGGTCGGGGAGACCGCCAAGCTGGGGGCCCCGGGACTGGGGACTCGACGGGCCCCGGCAGGGCGGCGGAAGGAGGCGGAGGCGGGGCTCGAGAGCGGCGAAGAGCCGCGGGGTGCGGGCCGCCTGGCGCGTCTCCGCGGGCAGCTGCGGCCACAAGCTGCCGGAGCTGGGGGCGCGCGGGGCGGCGGCCGGGACGAGCCGTCGGGGCCGCGGATGGCGGAGTTGGTGGAGCGCGTTGGCGCCGCCGGGCGCCCCGCGCCAGGGCCGGCCTCCCCGGGCTCGGCGTACTCCGTGTGCTCGGTGTGCGGGGAGCCCCGCGGCGGTGCCACCTACCCGGCTGGGGTGCTGGAGGTGAGCGAGCAGCGCCTGCAGGCGGGCCTGGCGGGGCTGCGCGCGGAGCTCACGGCCGGCCTCGGGGCGCTGCGCGCGGAGCTGGCGGCCGAGCTGGCCGCGCTCCGGGAAGCCCTGGGTCGCCAGCCGCCGCAGCCGCAGGAGCCCCAGGCAGATGGGCCCGGAGGCCGCCGGCGGCCCCCAGCGGCAGCCCGCAAGGACGCGCTCCTAGTGCCGGGCTCGGGCCCCACCCGCGGCCAGGCGCTGCTGCGGGCCATCGGCACGGTCCATGCCCTCACCGCCTCCGCCTCCCCGAAAGCAAGCCTCGAGCCCCCTGGTCCCCGCAAGGACGCGCAGCCCGCCCCGGCTCCAGGCCCCACCCGCGGCCAGGCGCTGCTGCGGGCCATCGGCACGATCAATGCGCTCTCCGCCTCCACCTCCCCGAAAGCAGGCCCCGAGCCCTCGGGTCCGCGTAAAGACGTGTCTCCAGCCCCGGCCCCCGCCCGAGGCCAGGCGCTGCTGCGGGCCATCGGCACGGTCAACGCCTTGACGGCAGCCACTACCCCCAAAGCAGGAGCCGAGCCCCCCGAAAAGAAAACTGCCAAGAAGTCGCCGGCGCCCCCTACCACCAACCCAGGGCCCGAAGGAGACTGAGGGATTCCTGCCCCACCAATGGCAGACCTCAGGAAGCCGGGTAAGCAGTTTCCCCATCTGTAAAACGCAGCTGTTGTGAATTATGAGCCGCGCAAAAGTTTAATTTCACTCAACGGATTTATTAGGCACCCACTGACCTAATGTATGTATGTAGGGCTCAAAGCCCATATCACACTGGCCTTGCCCTCAAGTTGCTTCTCGTCTAATGAGGCGGCTGGAATCCAAGGGAGAATGGTCTGGATTTGTGTGCCTGAGGAGCCCGAGGAGGCCGGAGTCATTGTCACCGGGCGAAGGCCACTCCGCCCATGAGACTCTGCTTGTCTATGAAGGGATGGCATTCCCAAGGACTAGGGAGAACCTAAGCCAAGGGCCAGCGCCTGAAAAGGGCACTCCCCACCCCATGCGAGTGGGTCTGTTTGGCCAGAACTTGGTACACTGGGCCAAAGAAAGGAATGAGAAGTAAGGCTGAAAAGGCAGGTGGAGGTAGATTGCCCTGGACTCTGATGTCAGGCTGAGGCATTTCCATAGGCTTGTCCCATACAGTTTTGTGGAGGCTTGCAAAGGGCAGAGATCATTTCCCATTAGCCCCAACCCTGGAGTGGCTGGGCTCTTCCAGTATGGTCTGGCTTGGGGGAGAGGCGTCTGAGGAGCCAAAGAGAAAGGGAGCAGAGGAGGGCTCTGTATGCCAGAGAAGCATTCTGACTCAGAGGACTGAATTTCTGAACGAGTATGGTCTCTGGTCCCTCCCCTTTCTCCTGGGCCCTGAGACTTCAAAAGCACTTTCCCTGCAGCACCCCTACAAGGATTATTGTCCCCATGTTACAGTTAAGGCAATGAGTCCCAGAGAAGAGACGGGACTAGTCTGAGATTCCTAAACCTAAAGACTGTGGAGGTTGGGTAGGATTCAGGTGACCAGGTAAACCCTGATTTGGCCTCCGTGCCCTCCCTTCCACCCAGTCTTGCCAAGAGAATCAGGAAGAGTGGGGATGCCTCAGGAGAGCTCTGTCCTTGTACCTCAGATGCAACTGGAGCCCAGGACAGTGGTTACATAACCTAGTGGCCAGTCCTGCCCTGCCCTAACTATCCCTACCCTAAGCCCCGGGGTCCCATGCCAATCACCCTACCCTACATGTGGATGGAGTCCCTCTGGCTTTGGAGTCAAGGGCCCTAAATTGTGTCCTTCCAAGCCTCCATGTCCTTGTTCAGGGTGGGTCTGGGGCATCTGATGCCTGCCACAGAGGGAAGGGGACCTTCAGGGAGTAGGAAATCACAGAGTCTCTCCCCAGGCTCTTACTACTGGAATTATATTGTATTTAGTTTCTGCTGAGACTGAAAGAGGAGAGAGCCATGTACCAAGCAGCTGTGACTGGGAAATGTCAGCCTCAGACCAGCCAACACCATGGATCTTCTAGACCTTAGGGCTCACTGGAGCCAGCACCACTCAGATTATCAGCTTCTCCCTGGCTAACACTGCCCAGCTTCTTGGGCTCACTGGGCACTGTCTTCTGGACCATCATCTTCACCCAGACTCACAATCTGATCCCAGAGGATTTCATGTGCCCTCAACCCATCCTTGGAAATGAAGTCTGTAAGAAGTCATCAGTTGATAAATGGAGTTTATTAACAAAACTTGGCCTCTCCTCCCTGTTGGCCCAGTACCAGGGGCACAGGGGGAAGGGTGGGAATGCACAAGTCCAAGCTGACATCCTGGCAGCTCACTGAGCACAGAACTGGAATGAGCAGCCCTGAGGGTCCCGGCTCAAGAAGGGCTCCCATAACCTGTGCTAGTCACTGGAGCTTGAGGGGATGTGGGGGGACAAATAAAGATGGAGGATGAGGAAGGGAGGGGGGTGGGCTGTAGAGGTGATGACTCTGTAGGTAGGGTACCAGGGAAGAAAGGAGGCAGGTATGGTTGAGCCCAGGAGGGGGTTGGCATAGCTGGAGTCATAGGATAAATGTAAGAGGGGAGGGAGTGCAATTAGCTGTAAAACACAATGTCAGAGCTGGGAAGGACCTGAGAACAGGGAATGTCAGAGCTGCAAGGGGAACTTTAGAATGGGGAATGTTAGAGCTAGGAGGGGAACCTTAGAACATCAGGTGTTAGAGCTAGGAGGGGTCTTAGAACAGAGTAACATGTGAGGGTGAAATTAGACTAAGGTCCTTTCCAGCTTTGGACCCTGTAACCCTAGGGATATGTGCACTTAAAAAGTCTACAAACATTATAATCCAGTGTTGGTGTGAGTGTGGGGTGCTGAGGTCCTGGGAAGGGAAAGTCTTGTCAGTCCCCTGGCTTGGACAGCCCTCCCATCATATCTCACTGCATCTCCCTCAGGCATGGAGCTTCCCAAGCCCTTTTATCTCCATCGTTGAATCTGATGTTTAATCTGGAGAGCTGGGGTTTTCCCCATTTAATTTATAAAGAAGTTAGGACCCAGAGGATCCAAGCCATTTCCCTAAGGCCACACAGCAAGCAGCAGGTATGGTCCCCAGCACTTCCCTGCTCCAGGCTCTTTCCTCCCACACTGACACCGCCATAGGGAGCATTTGGGAACCACCAGGAACACTGGGAGTGGGGAAGGCCTGGGTCTGAAGGACAAGTGTGCAGATCACAGTGCTCCCCCTGAGTCAGATCCACACCCCATGCTGAGGAGCAGGCAGAGCAAGGCCCATATCTCCATCGGTATGGTCAAGGGTGAGCCACTGCTGACTGTGGCATCCGGGGAGGCCAAGACCCTTCGGGCCCCAATTGGCTGGGCTGGGCGAAAGTTGTTGATCATGCTGACGGCTTGAGCACCCGGGGGACTGGCCTGAAGAGTGGACACAAACTGGGCCAGCTGGAAGGAGAGAGAAAGTCCGTGCAGGTCGGACACTCACAGGGATAGCGGCTGCCCCAACACCTGGGGATCCACTACCTCCTCCTCCCCCAACGTCCTCCTCCAGATGAGTAATAGGCAGCTGAGACAGGGACGGGGAGGGGCAGGATGTGACCCTGTACCTGAGCCCTGCCGATGGGGACAGGCTCCTCAAAGATAGTCCAGAGGACGACCTCATCACAAGCCGGTGTGGTCAAAGACCCCGGGTAGCGGTAGTAGCGGGAGAGCAGGGCGAGGTCAGGCAGCAGCTTGTCCAGGCGGAAGGTGGATGCCAGTTCCATAGACTCCCCTGTTTGTGGAGATGGAAGAGACCTAATGTGCCCAGACCATCCCTCCCGCCCTCCCTCCCTGTCTACCCCTCTCCCCAGTTGCTCCCACCTCACCTCCTTACTTCTGACCCCTGGCTCCCTGCCCCGTTCCTTCTAAAGCCCTCACCCTGGTGAGAAATGTTCTTCAGCCCAGAAACAATGGTGTTGTAGTTGACATTGTCTTCGTTCTGCACCTGCCCAGGGGAGGCAGGACACGCCTCATTGGCAAACAGTCATGATACATGCCCTTCCATTCATTCATGACTCGTCTGACTTCTTCCTATTCTGTCCCTTCTCGCTCTCTCTCTCTCTCTCTCTCTCTCTCTCTCTCTCTCTCTCTCTCTCTCTCTCTCTCCTTCCCCTCTTCCCTCCCACTTTCCTTACAGAAATCAGCTGCCCATCCCTGGCCTTCCCCATACCTTGAACAGAAAGGCTAACACAGCCAAGCCACCAGGATGGCCGCGGGCCTCTTCCAGACTCTGGTAGAGGGTGTTCATGTGGACCATGTGCATCTGGACACAGACACATCCCATTGGGCTGTGCACTTGCTTGAGGAAAGAGGATTCTGTGCCCCTCTATTATGGAACCTTTCCCCACTCCTCCCTATCCCAGTCCCCAGCCCTGGCCCCCACCTCCATCGGCTGTCGCTGTCCATTCAGAGTGTGTTCAGAGCCGTTGCCTGTGGGGCTGCCCCAGTGGAAGTGAAGCTGCAGAGCACAGTAGATGTGGGGCAGTCCCCCTCCCCAGATGCACACTCGGCCCTGTTCTTGGCCCCAGGCCCCGCTCAAGCTCAG
Source organism: Bettongia penicillata ogilbyi (assembly GCA_023548195.1). Classification (NCBI taxonomy): domain Eukaryota; kingdom Metazoa; phylum Chordata; class Mammalia; order Diprotodontia; family Potoroidae; genus Bettongia; species Bettongia penicillata. Next base: position 4,759,453 of record JAJHZJ010000154.1, on the reverse strand, counting down.
CAGCACTGGAGGAAGGGGATACCATAGATACAGAGGATCAGCGTGGTGTAGGACTCACCTGGCTCTATGGGATGCCCTACAACCTTTTGCACACACACACACACACACACACACACACACACACCACACTCACACATACACATACACATATACATGCAAACATACATACATACATATACAAATGCGCACATATATACACATATGCATATATACATACACACTCACACATACACACACATACATACATACACACACACAAACACAACCCTCTCCAGAACACAGAGTCCCACCTCTCCATACGAACTCTGCTGGGTTAGAGCCATGTAGGAGTATAAATGGGACCATAGGGTCAGAAACATGTGGCTGTGTCTGAAACCACGGATAGATAGATAGATAGATAGATAGATAGATAGATAGATAGATAGATAGATAGATAGATAGATAGATAGATTGATTCCAAGGGGGGGTGTCTCACTTATTAAATGTTTGTTAAATTGAACTTTGGGAAATGTGACAATGCAGGCCTGAGGGACAGTGACTCACCTGGTCATCAAGAGAAACTGAAGCCTTGTGTTCTGAGCACTCGCTATGGGTTAGGGGCTGCTGGGACAAGTGAGGAAAGTGTGACACAGAACAGGAGGGGTCCCAGGGACTGCTGCATTTGGACTAGAACCTATCTCCTGATTCACAGGCTCCCCGGAGCTTGACCAGCTCTTCACTGCCCAGACTGAGACCCTAGAGAACCAAGACCTCCAATCTTAAAATCTTTGTCATCCACCAAGGCTTTTCATATAGTAGGTGCTCAGCATGGGTTAACAGTGACTGAATACATAAATGGGGCAGGGGAGGTGATTGACTCCCTGGTCACCTTCTTCCATCAGGGTTTCCTATGACCTATATGTCTCTGCCTGTTGGGGTGACTGACCAGTGTGTCCATCGTTCAGGAGCTGCCAGGGGCCTGGGGGTGCTGAGTCATATCCTTCAAATACAAAAGGGCCCAGGCCTGGGTCCAGCTTCACGTGGTGCCGGTCAATGTCGATGGGTGATTGAGCCGTGCCCCCACAGGTGTGGGCTACATCCTTCCAATGTGAGGGGCCTGGAGGCAGAGGGGGAGAAAGGAAAGAAAGATAGGGGCACAGAGGAGAGGAGCTGATCACAATGTCCCATTCTACACAAAGCCTGGCTGGTTCATCAGCTTTCTCTAGTCTATCCATGGCCACCTAGGAACTCAGTGAGATACATGGAGAGCCCCACAGAGCCCCATCTTAGGAAAGTGAGAAGGTGGCCTCTGCTAGCTCACTCACCCCACAGAAGTCTGTCCAGCCACCTTCCTAATACCTCCACACACAAAGCAATATAACCCTGCCTGGTGAACACGCACAAACACACACACACACACACACACACACACACATTGAATCACAACCCAACTGGTAGAGCAGGAACATCCAGAGGTCACTCAGGTCAACCTGCCCAGGAACCCCCTTAAATTACAATATTCTCCTCTGATGGTCTTCCAACCTCTAGTGAGGGCCAACACACCATCTCCAGATTTCCTCTTTTGGGGAGCTATCACTGGGAGGAAGTTTTCCTTTACTTCCAGTCAAAAATTGCATTTCTGTAACTCCCCCCATCCCTACCACATACTCCCCTCCCTTCACACTGACACCTCCACCATCTCTCTACTCACCACACTGGGGATTCTGGGAATCATAGCACCAAGAGCCTGTAGGAGACAGATGGGGGGGGGGGGTTAGAGCTGAAGTTGTTCCCCACACACACATTGTCCTGGACTGGGGAGGGGGAGGTGGCCCCATACAGAAGAAGCCCTTATGTCTCTACCCCTCTGTTGTCAGTCAGGCTGTTTTTCTGCTTCTTTCCCTGTCCTTGGGTGACTGCCTTCTCCCCCACCCCCACCTCCTGCCAGAGAGACACAGAGAATGGAAGGTTCAAGGTGAAGGTCCTTCTGGTCCAGCTGCTTTAGACCAGCAGGAAGGTGTGATCTGCCCCTGGGCTGGAGGATGCCATCAGGGAAAGAGAGAGAAGGGAGGGCAGCAAGGGGGAGCTGGAAGAAGGGATGGGGGAGGGACTACAGGACCAGAAAGGCACATTGGGCTGAAGCAACCCATAGAAAAGGGGTGGAGTGTTAAGGGAGAAGCTCTGGGCTCTTGCAAAGCACTGGGAACTGGGCGAAAATATCTACATGGAACAACGCTGCCACACATCTGGGAGAGAGGGAGACAGAGACTCAGTGAGACATAGAAACCTGGAGACACAGAGACCGGGACTGAGAGACAAAGGTGTGGGAGAAAAAAGAAAGAAAACCAAACTCGGCACTCACACTCACTGGGTCTGGGACAGAACAGACACGTTAAAGTAGAGATCCCGGAGGGCCCAGATTAGGGTGGAGAGGGGGGTGGCCCTCTGGCCTCTCACCATCGGGGGCCGCCTGGACAAGCAGAGGTAGCGTGAGCCAAGCAAACGGTACTCCCGGGAACTGCATGGCTCCTAGGTCCCGCTGGCGGCGGGGCTGAGCCCCAGAACCCCACTGACAGCCGGACAGCCTGACCTGCCTGCCTGCCTACGGGAGAAGACGAAGGATGGAGGAACTGACCGAGTAAGCCGCTGCTGCGATTGCCGCCTCTTAAATATCGCTGGCTCGCCCAGGCAGAGAAGGGTGGGGGGAGTTAACTCCTCCCTCCTGGAGTGCCCAGCCTCAGTCCGTCCGTCCTGCACACCAGCCTCAGGCAAGGCCCCAGGGCGTTAAAGCCTCCAACTGAGCCGTCTCCCCAAGCGAGATTGAAAGGAGAAAGGAGTGGCCCCAGGAAGTCCTCATCGACTGGGCAGGGTCCAGAGGATGCTCCAGACAGGTGGGAGAGTTAGGAGAAGGAGGTGCCCTAGAACCTAGTTGAGGGGCGGGGCAAGGATCCCCAGGGGGACGGGGAGGCGGTAATTCACTCGAGCCTAGAGCTGCAGGACGAAACTGTGCCCTGAGGCAGGGGAGAAAGGTCCTGAGTGGGGAGCGGAGCACCTTGCAGAGTCTAGCCCTTTCTCTGCCACTAACTTGTCCCGGCTTCTCAGAATTCCTCTCTTCCTGTCCAACTTCCTTCAGGTGCCATTTGGTCCAATGATGAATTCCCTGCTCTTCCCCACCCCTGGTTAGGGTTCCATTTCTCTTCCCCACCCCCTCCTCTGGCCCCATCACTCCCTGCTCTGAAGTCTCATTCTTTGTAGAGGGTGTATCCGGACAGCATCATGTAAGCTCCTGCCGGGTAGACACTGATCCCTGGGCTTTAGTCAATATGGAACTGGGTGATCCGTCCACTTGCAATGAGGATTTTAACAAGGTGATTTCTAAGGTCTCTTCCAAGTCTGGATATGCCGTTCTAAGGTACTCCAGATCCCTCCCCCAGCTGACTTTTTATGTTCTAAGGTTCTAAATGGTTGTTGATAGGGTACCTCCATCGCCAACTCTGACATTCTCTATCCTAAGATCCATCCAGGTGGGACATTCTAGGATTTATGCTCCCTTCCCAGCTCTGATGTTGCATGTTCTAAGGCCCTTCCCAACTCTGACATTCAGTTCTAGGGCCCCTCCGAGCTCCAACACTCTATATTCTAAGATCCCTCTCAGTTTTGATATTCTCTGTTCTAAAGTCCTTCCCTCCTCCCTACCCTTAGCTCTGATGTTGTCCAAGAGATCAAAGATGTGGGGTGAGAAAACATCCATTGAATCTGGCCATTAGGAGCTAATTGTCAACTTCATTGACTGGGCAGGGTCCAGAGGATGCTACAGACAGGTGGGAGAGTCAGGAGAAGGAGGTGCCCTAGAATCTAGTTGAGGGGTGGGGCAGGGATCCCCAGGAGGAGGGGGAGGCGGTAATTCACTCGAGCCTAGAGCTGCAGGATGAAACTGTGCCCTGAGGCAGGGGAGAAAGGTCCTGAGTAGGAAGCCGAGCTTGCTTCAATATTATTGTGGGGATAGAAGTCAGATGCTGAGGAGGGAGGAGAGAGGAAGAAGCAGAAGAATGCGGAGGGTTCTTTCCGTGGAAGAGAAGGAAAGAGAGGGAAGACCCAGAGGTTTCAAAACTGAAAGGGATATTAGGGATGATTTGATCTATATCCTTCCTTTCACAAAAAAGGGAAAATTGAAGTTCAGAGAAGGAGTGATTTGTCCAAGGCAGTAGTGCAACCAAGATTCTCAACCAGGTTCTCTGATTCCAAGTCCAGGACTGCTTCCACTACCTTAAAGGATGTCAGGGTCACAAGAAGGTTTGGGATGTAGGGGTGAATGGAAAGTAAATGGGGGGACAGGACTCAGGGCTGTGCAGGGGAAGGAATATTACTCAGATCTGTGGAAAAAACAGGATTACCACAGTGACTAGGAGCTCTCACAAACCTGGCGCTTGCACACACACACACACACACACACACACAGAGAGAGAGAGAGAGAGAGAGAGAGAGAGAGAGAGAGAGAGAGAGAGAGAGAGAGAGACCGCAATCACATAGTCACCTACAGGACAGGACTGGAATGACCTCTCTACAGGAACACTGACCTGGACACTCCCCAGGAAACTCTTAGCTAGGGGTGCCCTCTGGAGGTGACCAGATGGGGGTTGGGAGCTCTCCATAGTACTGAAGTGCAGGAGCACTGGGAAATCTGGAAACTAGGCTGGGTTTTCATCAGCCCAGGACAGAGAACCCAGAAATCCTAGAAGATCTGCTTCCCTCAAGCCCCCCAAAAATGTTCATTCTGATTACACTAACAAGTCAGAATGGCACAGAACACTATAGAAGGTCAGTAGGTGAAGGGAGAGATGTTAATAACCATCCCCTCAGAGACCTGAGATCTGAGGTCCAGAGAAGAAAGACCTCAGAGGAAGTCTCAGAATTATAGGGGACCATTCATTCAACCTGTGCCACAAATGCATAAGGTCACATCAGAGATAGGATTCGAATCCAGGACTCTTGACTCCCATTACTAGAATTCTTTCCACCATTCACCATGGAGCCTCTATCTTGGTAGTTTTGTTTCCAGTTCTAAATGTCCCATCTTAACTAGTAGATTGACAGGCTAGAGGTCATTCAGGGGATTAGAATGGGGAAGAGAACTGGAAACCCTCCCCTAGCTCCCCCAGTCAGCTAAGTGGGGCAGTGGATAGGATGAAGGACTTGGAGACAGGAAAACGTGATTCAGAATCTTGTCTTAGACACTTCTAGCTGTGTGACCCTGGACAAGACATTTAATCTTTCTGCACCTCAGTTTCCTTATCTGTAAATGGGGATAATAGCACCTACCTTTTAGTTTTGTTGTGAGGATTGAATGAGTTAACATGTGGAAAGTACTTCGCAAATCTTATATAAAGAGTAGCTATTATTCATTTTGAAGTCTTCACAATAGTGAATTTATTAACTTAGTTGCTTTATAAAATACTGCAGATGTCGTAATTGTTAATATAACAATTTACCAAACTGTAGTAACTGTTTGCAGTTTGCTAAGCTTATTTGTAAAGGAAAGGAGATGCCAAACGTGGTGAAAGTTATTCTATTTCAGCCTAGGAGAACAAAGGAAGTTTTGTTTCTCAGACATTTCAAATCAAGCAAATAAAAAGGTAAAGAGCCACACACACCCCCCAAGAACACCATCAGTCGAAATTTTCCAGTAAATATAAACTAGACTGCTTAAACATTCAAGACCCCACAAGTTGGATTTTGTCCAGTTCAGTAATGGAAACATTATCTCTTCAGCTTCAAGGTTTTGAGGCATATAATTTTTTAAAGTGTCAAATGAACAGTATCCTTACTCTGAAATAAACTGTTTTTCTGTGCAATGGATTTTTAAAATCCTCACACTTCACCTCAAGCCAAAGCAATGTCGATGCCAGGTGCACACTCACACCTCCTTGTTGCAAACTGCCTTTGTTGACAAGATATGAACAAGTTCAGTGAGGTATGACCACGGCTGTATTACTGAATGGCTCTGGTAAATGCTACATGTTTTTTTTCTCATGTTGCCTCTTTTTCCAGTTTAGTGACTCTGATGCCCTGGAACTAGATAGCAACAATGACAACATTATTGGGATTTCTTTTATTGTGATTTATTAACAACTGAGTTTTCTGATTTTAACCCCTTGACAACAAGAACTAAGTTCTCTATTGTGTTAACATCTAAGTGTGAAGGGGTTAAGTAACCAGTACAAAGTTACTACACTATTGATTGCAGCATTTAGCAGCACAGAAAGGAAAGAAAATTGTGCTATATGTTGAAGTGACTGTGAGCAACAGAAGACAATGAAATGTCACTTGAAAGTCTTCAAAGTCTTCCATCATCCTCCACTGTCATCACTGTAATCTGCAAGATCATCTTCCATTGTAGCCTTCAACCCTCCCTCCTTTCAGGAACCATGCCTTTCTTCTAGCAGGAATGGGGAACCTCAGCTGGAGAAGAGTGGGCTGGACTGAGCTTTCTTCTTTTCAGTTTTCCTGTGCAATGAGTTGGTCATCTTTTTCAAGAAATGAATTTCCAGTGAAACATACATCTCCAACTCAGGCTTCCAAGAAACTAGAAGAATGGAGAGATGTTTCACACTGTACAGTTTTATCTTTTAGGAACTTGACAAACTCTGTGAAGTCATCTCTAGAAGATGGGTTCAAGGCATCTGTACTGCAGATTGTGTTAACACCAAGGTCTCTTTTGCTAATTCAAGGTCTGCCCCTTCCTGTACTTTCTTTAGCTAAAACGTATCTGCTCATTGTTCTGCGGCAAGCTCTTCAGACTCTTTTAACCTTTTCTCATCTTTTTGTCTTTTCTTCTTCTGCTGTCCTTTCTTTTTGATTTTCTCTGTTTTCTTCTTTTCTGAAATTCTTGTTGCTGGTCTTATCTCTGTCCCTGCCGGGTTTTTTCCTACATCATCAGCTTTCTTTGCCATTGTCATCCTTAGCCCGCCCTCCCAGCGGTCCCCTCCCGCCATGCCCCCACCTCCCACACCGGCTCCTCCATCGGGAACGTTTCCGGTTCCAGCAGTCCGAGTCCCCCGCCGCCATCTCCAGGGCGTGCGTGTGTGAGAGCTCGAGCGAGGGAAAGCGGTGAAGGAGAGCGCTGAGAGGGCGGGTGATGAGTCACTGAAAAGTTCCTCCCTCGGCCAACGCTAGCCCCTAGTTATTCTTATTGCTAGAATATATTATAAATGAGGACCAGTCAAAGGAAATGGGGGTGTTCGGCTTGAAGAGAAGACTTTAAATATTTGGAAGGGTGTCACCTGGAAGAGGGATTATCCTTGTTCTGCTTGATCCCAGGGACACAGCTGGGATCAGGTAGTAGGAAGTTTTAAGAGAGGCAAGTTTAAGTTTAATGTCAGGAAAAATTCCCCCACAATTGTCCAACAGCGGAATGGGCAGCTTCAGGAGGGAACAGGGCTCCCCCTCACTGGAGGTCCTCAAGAGGTTGGGGTACTTGGAAAGGATATTATAGAAAAGACTCTTTTGTAAAAAAAAAAAAAATCAACTTTATTTTCCTTTCCAAATTCTCTTCTTCCCATCTCCCTCCTCACTGAGAAAACAAGGAAAACAAACACTGTTAATACACATGTATTCCTTACTCCGAATCCCCTTTAGCTGGAGTTGGGTAGCATGTTTCATCTGGAATCATGGTTGCTCATTGTGTTGACCAGAATTTCTAAGTCTTTTAAAATTGCTTGGCTTTACAATAATGTTGTCACTATATCAACTGTCCTGTTTTTGCTCCCTTACCCCACCCCCAATTTTCTCTGAAACCATTCCCTTCATCATTTCTTAGAGCACAATAGTATTCTATCACTTTCATATACCATAAACTTGTCCAGTCATTCCCCAACTGATGGACACTCACATTGGTCTCTAATTTTCTGGCACTGAAGAAAAAGCTATTATAAATATTTTGGTACATATGGATCCTTTGTCTCTTACTGTGAGACCTTTGGGACACAGATCTAGTAGTGGTATTTTGGGGTCAAAAAATAGGCACAATTTGACAACTTTGAAGACATGGTTCCAAACTGCTTTCCAGAATGGCTGACCCAGTTCACAGCTCCACCAACAGTGCATTAATATACCTTATTTTTCCACAGTCACTAGAGAGAGAACTCTCCAACTGAGGTCCTCTCCTACTAAAGTGCTATCCTTATCTGGCCTCTGGGAGCTATCCCAATTGCCCTGGTTGGAATATAGAAAAGTCCTCAAGGTTGCTTGCCTTTGAACAGTGTTGACAATATTTTTATGACAGGCTTCCAGAGAAGGGAGGTTTTGAATCCCAGCTCTAAACTTATGGTCTTCATTGCCCCATCAAGTAGGGTGACCATATTATCAGGGAGACAGAGGAGGAAAGGTAGAAGAAGATTTGGGAGAATAACAAAACTCTGTTGTCTGTGTCAAACAAGAGATCTGGAATACAGAGATCTAGAAACAAGGGAAAATCATGTCGGCTTGAAACATGAAGAAGGCCCCAGTGAGTTGAGCTTGGGGATGGGGGAAGGTGGAATCATTGGATTGCCATACAAAGTACAAGGAATCTATCATTCAGGGATGAGATATGTCACCACATGAGCATTGGATCTGGAACAAAAAAGATCTGAGTTCATGTCCTGGCTTTCCTACAAACTAGTCATGTGACCATGAGCAAGTCACTTTTTCCAGCTGAGTCTTGGTTTCCTCATCCAAAGAATCAGAGGAGTAGACCACATGATGTCTGAAGGTTCATTCTAGCTCTAATTCTTATGATCCAGTGACAGGATGCTTGGCAAAAGCCCATCCATGTCAGAGATCACAGGATTCTAAGCTGGAATGGACCTCAGAAGCCATCTAGTGCATCCCCTTATTTTTTCAGAGGAGGAAACTGAGGCCCAGTGAGGTGATGTGACTAGCCCAAAGCCACACAGGGAGCAAGCATCAGAGGCAGTGTGGGGGAAATTACTAGAGGTCTTAACATTAGGAAGATGGAGTTGGAGTTCCACTTCTGATGCTTGCTAACTGGCTGACCTTGGACAAGCCCCCTGGGCTTGGAAAGTTATTTCCTCAACTGTCAAATGAAGAGTCTTGTATTTCCTACATCATGAGGTTGTTGGGAGTCACAAATGAGATCTCGTTTGGAATGCTCCTGACACATTTTAAAGTACTATAGTGTCTGCTATCGTCGTCATCATCATCATCATCACCTATAAAGAAGGCTGATAATTTCCTGCCCAATCCACCTAAAATACTATGATATGTTGTTGGGTTTCAGTTTTTTTTTTTTAGTTCTTTCCACAAAAAACAAAACTGAGTACAACTACAAGATTCTTCTTTGCTACTCTGGAGTAATATGTGCTTGATGAAGAATTCTCTCAATTTCCAAGGGAAAAAAGTCTTTAATTCTCAGGAAAAATTTTGTCAGTGATTTGAGTAACCCCCCTCCCCACCACGCACATACATGCATACATCCTGGCCAATGAGGATGGGATGTTACTTATGGAGAATGCTGTCACTGGGAGAAACAATCCCACTTTTTGCCACCAAGTTTTACCAGAAAAGAAATGTCTGTCTGGTCCTTTTTCACTTTTTTCACATTTATCACTTAAATGAGAAGAAAAATCTATGTGTGCTTTTGTCCTACACTGGCTGCATGAAAACATGTGGACTGATAGTCACAAATGACATTGGCATGGACTTTTAAAGATGGCAAAACACTTTACCAATGTTCCCAGGTTTAATCTGCACACTATGAAGTAGGTGCTACAGATATCGACATCCCTAGTTTACAGATGAGGAAACTGAGGCTTAGTTCAATGACTTATCCAGGGTCACAGCTAGTAAATGTCAGAGGTAAGGTTGAAACCCAGGTCTTCCTCCCTCCAATAATCATGGACAGTGATTGATCTGTGATTTCATTGATATGAGGAACTCTCAGATGCAGAAACTCCGTCTGCCAATGCAGGTGGACCCCTTCTCGGAAAACTGAACTCAGAGAGTTGAATACAGTACTGAGGGGTTGACTTGCCCTGAATCACATAGCCAGCGTGTGTCAGGGTCAGGACTCGAAGTCAGCTCTTCCTGGCCCCAGGGCCATGTTTTTATCCTCTATACTATGCTGTCTCTAATTATACTAGTAATTATTATCATTATATTACTTTATCACCAGAGGCTTGTCCATTAGGTGTTGATGAATTTTTCTGAGGCCACAGTAATTCTGGAAGACTACCTCTTATGGTATAGATGGATTTTAGTCTATGTTGGGAAAGGAAGAAGCCACTTGAACCCAAGCATAGCTCCCTGAAAGCAGTGAAGCAGGGACAAACCCAGCATAAGGCTGGTAAATGTTTAACAAGCAGCTCTCCAGGGGGAAAACGTCTGTGCAACACACTGAAGTTTAAATCTTCATTGTTAAATGTTCATTGTTTAAATTTTCATTTTCTCCATCACTTTGTCAAGGCTAGAGAATCAACAAAATGATAAATAAAATCCTGATTTGGGGCTTTTGGAGTTTGCAGATTTCCCAGGTGTAAATGCTCACATTGAAAATTTAGCTATTGACTCTCAGGAGCTGATTTAAGTTAGGTCCAGCTCCATCCTGGACACATCCCAGCACTTGCTTCCCAACAGCCCTGAGAGGTAGGAACCAACCCTATGGTCACCCAAACACAGTATCCGTCAGGATTGAAACCCAGCAGGGACAATGACATGACAAGTACTTTATGTACACCGTCTTGCTCAGTCCTTACAACAAATCTATGTGATAAGCACTACAGATTTTTCCCCCACTTTAAAGATGAGTCTCAGAGAAATTATGACTTCCCTGTAGTCACACATCTAAGAGACTCCAAGTTGGGCACTGTCTGCTCATGAGATAGACAAAAAACTGGGGAGACAAATAGTCCCTAACTTGCTCTGTTGTAGACCTGTGCAATCTTAGGAAGAAAAGGCTTGATTTCTTCTCCCTCCTCTGCTTTACTAACATCCATTCTCCCCTTTCCCCACTTCCCACCCTCACTAAACCTTCCCCATCTCTGCACTTGTGTGAAAATCTTTCTAAAACACAAATGTTTCACTGGTAACTGAATGCTGTAGAATGCCAAGGTTGACTAACCAATGACCCTCCTTTTCCCTTCAAAACTAAAAAAAAGATAAAATGAGAATTGCTTCATCTCCCAGGCAGGCTGGATTTATCCTGAAGGGATTTCTTGCTGCTCTAAGTCTAGAGAAATATAGTAAATAGTCTGGGTCTATCAGGTGCTCAACCAAGTTCTACTTTCTCTCTCCATGCCCCACTCTACCCTACACAATATCGACAATGCCCTTATGGTCCTGAAATAAAGGTGGGAGGGATAGTGAACAAACTGTCCAATGGTCTTGGGATCCAATAGGGAAAATCACTGGATTGAGTCTAACAGATGAAATTTAAGAGGAATCAGTGTAAAGTCTTTCATTTGGTTTCAATAGATCAATAATAAAAGTATCACATGAGTTGGACTTGACTAAAAGGCTGTTGATATGGAAGATGCCTGGGGACTTTTGGAGACTGCATGCTCAGTATAGTTCATTGGGTCATGCAGGTTAAAGATAGAGACTGACCCTGTGATTCCACTGGTTTGGTGAGCTCCTGGATGAGGACAATCCACTAACACTAAAAGCCTGAGGCTTAGCCCTAGCACCATCCCCTACAAGATCCCTTATCCATCTCCTCAGAAATTATTCTGCATTTAAGAGAATAGGGACTGGGCCTATGATTGGGACAATAAGAGGAATGAGGAGATTTTCTCTCTCAGTATAGGTTGGCTCTTTTTCTGTAACTTCTGATTCTGGTAGTTACCTAGAGCACCTAGAGATAGATAGTCAGAATGCATCAGAAGCAAGACTTGAATCCAGGTCTTCATGGTTCCAAGACCAATTCCACTGTGCCAAGAGTGATATAAATATTATCTCTTTTGAGCCTAACAATCCTACAAGGTAGGTGCTGTTACTATCCCTATTTTAGAGTTGAGGAAAGCGAGGCAGACAGAGGTTAAGCCACTTGCCCGGGGTCAGAGTTACCAGGTGTCTGCAACCGGATTTGAACACAGGTCTACCTGACTTCAGCCCCAGCATTTTGCCTACTGCCCAGAAAAGATAGAAAGTACACATGTTGCTGTCTTCCAATTTTTGGAAGGGTTTCTTTAGACTTGAATCCATAGAGAACCAGTCACCAACATCAGTTACAAATTTTGTTGAGCATCAGGAAGCATTGCTCAAGAATTCATTTTCCAAAAATGGATCTGGATTGTATCTGGGAGTGATGAACACATGGTCTTCTTCACTTTGGGATGTGATGACAATATGAACATCATGGGCAGAAGCTTATTCATCGTTTGGGGGTGGGAGGTGGGCTAGACCTTCCTACTCTAAGATTCTAGGAATCTCTCTGACATCTCGGTATTCATTTATTCACTTCCCTCAGCAAGCTGTCCAGGGTTCCAGGCTTGATAGAAGTGCATACCCACATCAAGATATTAGGAGACACCCTGTTTTCCAGAGCTAAGGCCAAGCAAGCAGTCTGTGCCCTGAGGTTGGCATAACAACAATCCTTTGCACTCCCCCTCTGGACGATCTCACCCTCTGGTAAAATCATGTAATTATTGTATAGCTTTGACCAGCACCAAGTGTCCTCTGAGTTCAGATAAGCCCCTGCTGTACCCACATTCCAGTCATGAAACCCTGCTAAGAATCAGACTTGTCTTCTTGTGGCTATCACCCTTCCTTATCAGGGTTACAATTCACTCAGCTCTCAGTGGTATAATAATTAAGATCTCCTTATGCTGCCTTGGACTCCCCAAGTAGGGACGGGGCCCTGGCACATGTGTCTAGATACCTCCTTGCTAGCCAACTGCTTCCCTCGCTTTGAAATTGAACTTCTGTTTGTTTCCTGACTCTCCTGTCTTCTGCCTGCTCTGTTCAGCTCCAGCCACCCGCAAGTTAGAGGCCAGTTCAGTCCAATTGACAACTACATCAGGCAGAGGGTTGGACTTATTGACCTCTGAAATTTCTTCCAACTCTTAAGTCCATGATTTGGATTCCAGAATGTTGGTTTCGGGGAGGAGAGAGATTCCAGGGGCTTCAGTGTAAAGACTCTTAAGACAACAAAAAGCAGGCAGGAAAGGGTGGGTTGAAGAGCAGAGCTGGGACTCAGTCAGTCAGAATAGCACTGAAAGTTTACAAAGAAAATCTACAACAATCCAGGGAGGAAGAGAGTAGAAGGGTCATCTCCACTTTAGAGATAGGGAAACTGAGCCTGAGACACAGCAGTGAAGGGGCAGGACTCAGACTTTAACCCAGGGCTTTCCCATACAAGACTCTTCTAGCCGCCTGCTGAGTGTGTTGCTAAGAGATTGGTCTCTTCCCTAAGCCCAGAGCCCAGCCAGGCTCCCAGAGGACCCAGTCTGGACAATCCTTTGAGCCTCTTCTCTCATCAGGCTGACAGGTTTGGTTCCTCGGGCAGCTGGGTCCCAGGGCAGGCACGGGGCTAGCCCAGTCCTCAGGGAGGGAGCCTGGTCTCATCAGAGGCACACCTAGTCTAGACTCCAGGGAAACTCAACTCCAAACAATAGCGTGGCTGGAGTGTCACTGAGCAGAGAAACAGAAAATTATAGCTGGAAGAGACCTCATAGCTAATCCTTCCCATACCTGTGCAGGCCTTCCTTCCACAACACCCACTTAAAGTGGTCTTTGAAGCCCTACTCAAAGATGGGACAGCAGAGATGGGAAGCTCACTGCCTCTTGAAGCAGCTCATTCCATTGACAGACACTCTACCAGAAAGTTCTTCCTTAAACCAAACCAAAATCTACCAGCTGCTGTCTCACCCCCACTCCCAGTGAATCACAGAAGTTGGAAAGGACTGTTGTCCACCTACACCCCTACCATGTGAATCCCTCAGACAATATCCCAAGTAAGAGGTCATCCAACCTAGACTCGAAGCTCTCCTATGATGAGGACCTCATTCCTTCCCTAGGCAACTCAACACATCTCACCACTGCCCAAAATTAGTGAGAAATTCTTTCTGATGCTGAGCTAGAGGTGGCCTTTATCTTCAGCCTACTTCTCTGGATTCTGCCTTCAGGGTTCAAATCCCTTTTCCTAAGGACAGCTACCAAGTATTCAATGAACCTCCATGTCCCCTCCAAGTCTTTTCTTTGAAGGTGTGGGGCCCTGGGCTGAATAGACTGGTAACACCAATAGTAACAACAAAAAAAATCATCATCACCCCCCCCTACCACCATCATCATCCTCAAAAACAAACAGCAGCAAAGCACTTGTATTGTGCTTTGAGGTTTTCAGAGCCCTGTACCAATGCCCTCTCATTTGATTCCCCTAGGTTCCGCAGGTCCCAACTACAATCCCACCTTTCAGGAAGCCTTCCCCAGGCTTAACTCTAGTTCCTTTTCCTCTCTTGGTTATTTCCTGTTTATACTGTACATGACTTTGTTTGCTTGCTGTCCCTCCCCTCCCATTGCACTGGATGCTCCCTGAGAGCAGGGACTATCTTTTGCTTCTTTTTGTGTCCCCAACACTTAGCACAGTGCCTGACATATAGGAGGCACTTGCAAGAATGTTTTATTAATTCTTATTATTATATGCATTATAGGTAAGATAACAATAACAAATGCTTTTTCATTGATTAATCCTTACAAGAACCCTGGGAGGTAGGTGCTATCATTGTCCTCCTTTTACAGATGAGGGAACTGAGCATGGGAGAGGTCAATTGTCTTGTCCAGGATCACACAGTGGACAAGTGGGATCTGAACCCAGGTCTTCCTGACTCCAAGTCCAGCACTCTTAAGTGCTGCCACCTAACTGTATCTGCTCAGTAGTAAATCCAATTTGAAACTCAACTGTCTCATCTGCACAATGGAAGTGATAATGACTTAGTTGTCACGTTTTCTCCTAAATTGTATCTCTTCTAAACATCCCCAGTTCTTTCAACAAAGCCTTCTATTGCATGGAATCTGTCCGTGCCCCCTTCCATCCCACTCACTTCTCTTGTCAATCTCCTGCCTCCCTATTTCCCAGATGACTTATCCCTAAGGACCAGCGTAGGGGTGGAGGGGAGTTTGGTCAGAGTCTGGAGACAGTAATAGCACTTCTCTCCCACAGTTGTTGTGAAGATAAAATCAGGTGTTTGTAAGACATTTTACAAACCTTAGAATGAAATGCTAGCTGACGTTACTAGGCACTTAATAGCTGCTTAATCAAAGTAATTTAGCCAATGTTTCAAGACCAGTTGGTGACTGAGTCAGGTCTCAAACTCCATCTTTTATGCTCCTTCACCCTGAGGCACCTCTCCTGAAAAACTTCCCTTGGGTTCTGTTGGACATCGGAGTTGATTCTTACAACAGGGAGACAGGGGGAGACACGGGCCATGGCTTTTCTCAAAACTACTCCAGTTCACTCAGACACAGACAAGTGATGAAGTCAGCCTTGTGGGGTAACTCATGCCTCTGCTCCCACTGGTCACTGGTCACACCTGGAGCACTGGGTGCGGTCCTGGATCCCACACTTTGGGACAGACAGCATCACACCAGAGAGGATTCTGTTGAGGGCAACCAGGATTGGTGAGGGGGTTTGCAATCCTGCCAATGGAGAATTTACTGAAGATTGTAGTTTGGCCTGAAAGATGCCTGGGAGAGACATGACGCTAACGAGATTCTGGTTTTCAAATGTATCTAGGGTCATCGTGTAGAAGAAAACTTAAGACTTCTGTGGCTTTAACAAGGGATCTGCACCTATCTTGTAGCATGGATGCCTCTGGCACATGGACCCCTTCTCAGAATCACATTTTTGTATGCATCAAATAAAATATAAAGGAAACTAGGTACACACCAGATTAAGGACCCAGATACTATGACACTCCCAAGAAAATACACACACACATACACACACACACACACACACACACACACACACACACACACGCTCCTGAAGGGAAGAGGGATCATTTTTCTTGTGCTCCTTGCACAGTTCTATAAGACTGGGGTTTAGAGTCCCCACTCCATCACTTGCCAGACGGTTTGGGTAGAAAGGATAATTGAGGAGAGCATGAATACTAGGGAGTATAGATTCCCAGGTCTGGTGGAGCCACTGAGGACATCTCACCCATCTTGTCCTGACTGCTCAAAGTCTTTGCTTCTAAGCTTCCAATGACTCCGTTTGGGCCAAGCAAGTCTCTGCTGCTCCCCTGTTTCCGCAACCCAGAACAATCCGGGCCGACAGCTCCTCCTCCTGAGCATCCCCAAGTAAACATCAGCAAAGCTTGTCTATATTCAGCACCATCAGTCATTCACCTCCGCAATCAATGCCTCTCTGATCCATTCCTTTCCTCTTTAATCGCACGGTCATTGCCCCAGCCTAGGCCCTCATTATCACCCACCTGGACTGCTGTCATCTCTTCCTAATAGTTCCTCCTGCCTCCGCTTTTCCTTTGCAGTCCATCCTTCCATTTGCTGCCAGACTTACATATCCATCTGGTCCTGTCACTGCAAGAGTCGACCAAATGAAATCCAAACTCTCTTGCCTGGCATTTAAGGTACTTAACAATATGGCCTTATCCAGCCTTCTCAAGCCAACACATAATGAAGTCAACAAGCACTGATTAAGCACCTACTATGTACCAGGTACTGTGCTAATGGCTGAGGTTACAAAGAAAGACAATAAACAATCCTCACCCTCAGGGAGCTCCTACTCTTCCATGGTGCCCCTCTCAGCCAAACTGGGCTGACATAAGCTCTCTTTAATCAACCAGCCAACCAGCAGGTATTAATAGTCAGGTGTTAGAAGATGGGGATATTGAGACAAAGATGAGACAGACCTTGCCCTGAAGTACCTTATTCTACCTTGCCTTGGTGAGTATCATTTCTTCTGCCTAGAGTTTCACCTTCCTGCACATCTCTGTTAAACTTTATCTAGCTTTTAAAGTCCACTTGTTCCCACTTCCACCAGAAGGTCCCAGTTGGCAGAGAGTCTCCTTTCCTATCAATCAACATTTATTGAATACCTACCATGTGTCAGGCACTGGGTTAAGCAATGGAGATACAAAAGGAGGCAGGTTACATACAAGATAAATGGGAATTACCTGAGGGAAGACACTCTTCCTCTGCCCCTCCCCCATCCTTCTCCTATCCTCCCCCAACTTTAACAGAATCTGCTTCCCCAGTTCCACCAACTCTTGAACCAATACCAATTCTTGAACTTAACTGTCACATCCTTCCCCCTAAGCCAGGAACTTGACAAAGCAAAACATCCCTCACTGGTCATCACTCCCCTGTCTTATTTATCCCCTTTTAGAATGTAAACTCCCCTAGTGCAGAGGACTGTTTTATATCTGGACCCTCAATACTTATTTAGCACAGTGCTAGGCACACATCATGTGCTTAACAAATGACTCATTCACTTGTGCTAGCAGGGACTGCTTTTCAGGGTTCCTTCCCTCTAAAATTCTCTGTTGTATTCCTCTCCCTATGCCCAGGGATGAAAGACCCCTGAGTCCGAGAAGTGTCACACTCATTTCTAAACACAGTGCAATGCCCTGGGTGGGAAGAGACTGGCCACAACTCTCACCCAGTTGGTTGTGCCAGGTACCCTCTGAACCTCAGTATCCTGAACTGTAAAATAAGAACCTACTTCACAGGGTTGTGGTTAGCTAGGTGATTCATAAGCCTCTGAGTGCCATGGAAATATCAGCAATCATGGAGACAGAGTTCCCCAAGGGTCAACAGAGCATAGTCTGAGAGCTAGCTTGTTCATTCCACCTGGTCCAGTTTGTGGCCCAGCAACCAGAGGGTGTCTCAGGGAGTGCCCCTATGGACTGTGCCAAAGATGGTACCCACGATCCCTCCCACCCACAAACCCTGCTTTCCCTGGCCTTCTGAAGATCCTGGGACAAAATAATGACTACAGTGTTGTGGCCAGAACACAAATTTATTTGGCATTTAGATGACACAGTTCTCACAGCATCTTGAGGACAAAAGGATTAGTGCCAACTGGACAACAAAAAACAACAGTCCAAACAATTAAAACCCCTTCCATGAAAGCAAGAGAGAAAGTCCTCAGGATGTCCAAAGTGCCCTTGCAGAGAAGACCGGAAGCCCTCCTCCACAGCTGCTGAGTGTCACCAGCTCCACAGGGGTTGGGCACAGGGGCAGGGGAGGGGAGGGCAGCAGCATGGCCCCCCAACAAGGGCAGAGTCAGGCCCTGGGAGCAAGTAATGAGCCATGGCAGGTGGAGAGTGGGAAGTGAGGAGGGGTCCTACTTCACACAACTGAGTCCATTTTGTACAGGAGTCTTGGAGGCAGGGCGTGTGGGGAAGAGGATAAGACCCTCACCCTTATTGGACCATATAAACTTCCCCTCCCCAGATGAGGTACTCGGTCCAACCTGGAGCCTAAATCCTTGCAGAGGGTGGCCATTTTCAGCGGGGTGAAAAGAGAGCCAATGGGCAAACGGCCTAAGCCTCCCCATTGAGTCATGCTTCTTGATGACCTCTAGGGCCTCTAACCTAGTGAGTACGTAATGTGAAACATCTTCTGTGGACAGAAAACACACTGGACTCCCAGGCTCGACCCATGTAGAAGCTCCTATACGGACTTCACCGAGCACAATCTAGTCCTTGCTCTGAGAAAGGAGGCTGGATGGGGAACAAGACCCAACAGCTTGCTTGGGGGGGAGTCACATGTTCACAGACAGAAGCCACACACCCCCTCAGTTTGGAGGCCTTGGGTGGCTACCCGTCACAGGATTTTGGAGTTCCCCTGGGAGCCTCACCCTAGACACAGTCCTATGGCAATATACCCACCCATACACTCTCCTGCCTTCACACCCTGGGTGGCTCAGGGTAGCAGAGCGGTACATGAGAGCTGGGCAGGGCAGGGCCAGGCTGCGCTGGGTGCCCGGGTGCCCAGGCCCTCAGGCCTCAGCTTGGAATGAAAGGCACTAATTTACAAGGCCTCAACAGGCCTTGGGGCTCAGGCTGTGGCTACAGGGTGTGTGTTTGAGGGGGAGGAGTCCTTGAATGCTGCCTCTACTGTCTCAGACTCAGAGCTGAAGTTTGGAGGCTGACTGCTCAGGGGCTGAAGCCACCAGAACACAGAACTAAAGTATAGACTGACAACAAGTCACTTCATCAAGTGAAAAAATCAAGATACCCCTGCCTGAGTGCTTCTGAACGCATAGATCCCAGTGTTTTCAAATGGCACTGCATTGTGTTAGGAGAAGTGAGGAACAAGTCTCTATCAAAGACTACAAATGACCAGAGGGGCTGGGATGGGGTGAAGGAAGCTACAAGGGAGATTTACTACCTACAATACTCCAACATGTAGAAATGCGTCTCAGCTCTGGCCCTGGGTCCATAGCAGTTCCTTGCCTGGCTCTCAAAAACAACTGTGTTGGCCTAGGCTCCACCTGCAGGCCCTAAGGAATGGCCTCTCTCAAGGGAGGCCTGGCCTCAGGCCCACCGTGGGCAGACTACCTTGGCTTCCCTGCTCAGGGTTCCCCAATGGTCTGGAGTTGAAAGCCAACAAGCTGACCACAGCTTTCCTTCCACTCCAGTTACTGTGGCTCACAGCACTGACATCTGGAAGGGACCTCAGAGATCAGTTGGCGCAGTGTGCACCTAGTGTCTTCCTGGTTTAAAAATGAGAAAGAATCCATCTGCCCAAAGGCCTGGGGGAAAGGGGGAGTGCAGGACAAACACAAGGGAGGGCCCGTAAGGAGATGAAGAACATTTCCACGTTCTGAAACACAGCCTTTCTCTCTTCCCCAGCAGACCTCCAATAATATTCTGGAAACACCAACAAAAGCTTTGTCTTTAATTAATAACCTAAATGAGGGATTCAATGTGCAATGATGCCATCATTCTTTAAAAAAAAAAAAGGCCTAACTTCCCACATCAACTATAAGGGGAAGGATTCTAAGAACAGACCTGCCCCGACCCAGAGAGCGAGAATCCCCAGCAGCAGCAGCCAAGGCTTCCCCGCCTCAGGTTCCCAATGTCATGGGGCATGAGGTGGCTGTTAACAAGCTCTGCTGAGGGCAGGAGCCCCCAAGTGGCACCCATCCCTCCTTGTACAGAAAGAGAAGAGGAATTAAAAACATATTCGCACACACTTGCAGGAGAAAAGCTACCAGGCTCCATCCACACTGGAACAGGAGGAGTAAACAGCCACAAGCGACCAAGGAATCCAGAGAGGAAGGAAGGAAGGGCTGTGGGGACCGTCCCTACCTCTTCTCTGAGAGGGGACAAGCCAATATCTGAATCACTGAACTGAGACTGAAGGATGCCCCCACAAGGAAGCTGGGTCTGACCCCAGGAAATGGCTGAATGAAGGAAGGAAGGAATGCCCAGTGTAGTGTGGTTTCACCCAGCAGCGCTTGCTCCAAGTCTCCTCAGGAGGCTCCCTAGCAGAGCCATCCCAGGCCTTTCTTCCTCAGGTGGGCATCCACCGTACCGTGATCACACCCATCCACCCACACACATAGACATACACACACACCTGCACCCACACACACACTCGATCACTCATAGAAAACTAAAGGAAACACGGTCAGCACATACAATGTATAGAAAACGTATAGATGTGCTCAAAAGTGCACAACACCCGCTTTATTATTCCTACTTGGGCCACATCTGCTGTCCACAGTCTGCGTCTGTCTCTAGCTGCCTGAGTCCCTGAAACCAGGGCATGAGCAAGAGGACATCAGGCACAGAAACCACCTCCGTGCACTGGGTGCTCATGACCAACAACACGCTGCCCATGGTGGTTGAGGAAAAAGGAACAAGCCCAAAGGGGTGATGCCCTGAGTGGGGACAGGCTTCCCAAGGTGGGCCTGCCAGGTGGCTCTGGCCTTTTGGAGGGTGGGACAGGACACTGGGAGACAGAATCCCAAATGTTACACCCATGTGAATAACCACAAGCTGCTGTCTGTGCAGCACCCTGGATAACCTTCAGCCACCGGGAAACATTAACCCCAACTTGATGGGAGACAAACACATGGTACAGCCATCCACAAGTCCCTCCCCCTCCAAGGTTCCTAACAGGGTAAACCACTAACCAGAAGGAAAGGGAAGGGAGAGGCAGGTAAGGACAGACACCAGAGATCACACTGCTCAGGCTAAGAGCCTGAGAAAATACTGAGAGGTCTGGGTCCGAGTAAAATACCATCTGGAGCTCATCCCTATGATGCTCTTGGTGTTAAGTGGAAACTGGAAGAGCCCCCATCACCAAGCTCCCCACTGCCCCCTCACCCAGCAATCTGAAGCCCACACCAGCAGAAATCATGCATCTTCTTGGCTGCTCTCCAGTCCCCTGAAAAGCCCTCCTGGATGGAGGCAACTCCATCCATTTCTAAAACCCTGCCCCATCCCCTTGCCTGCTGCCCAATGCCACCAAAGCCTCTTCTTCCAGAGGCATCAGAAAGGGCATCAGCTCCCCCAAGCAGGATCCTCAAGGGCTCACAGGCAGAGGGCTGAGTGTAGGAAAAAGGATCTCAGTTTCCAGAGGTGGCAGCCGAGGCTGGGGGGCCCACAAGGGCATGATGTCACACATGGAGGCTCTGCACAGACCAGGAGTACAAAAGGCAGCCTGGATTCTCATAGCGAACCCAGGTCAGCTTCTGCTGGGCCTCCGGCCACATACCCTCCTGCCAAAGTCGATAGGCCAGTGTACAGTGAGACCCTGGCAGAGAGGCAATTCTATCACCAGGCTAGTTCCCAATGGACTATCTCCTTTCTTCTGATCTGCTCGCACCCAAGCAGGTCTGAATGCAGGAATACATCCTAACACATGGGACGCAGGAAAAGCTACCAGGCGTCCGGCCCCTCCTCACTCTGTTCCAAGGTCCTGGCTGGCGGGGCTGTGCACTTATCTGCCCTGCTCGCTCAGCCCACTGCGGGGAGATTGGACAGCAGCCTAAGGAGGCTAGCATGCCTGCTCTCACCAGCCTTGACACCGGGGGATCTCCAAGCATTCCCCACACCTATGGCCCCAGATCCAAGGCCTCCAAAGCCAAACCTGAAGATTCCCTTCTTCCATTTTCTGCCATTTCAAAATGGAGATGCAGCCCTGGAGACCAACACCCTTGCCCCCAGGGCCTACATGGTCCTAAGCTCCCAGGCCAGCCCTAGTTGTATCTGTCCTGCAAACATCTCCAAGCGCTATATGGGAGCAAGTGATACAGGCAGACCTTGCACCATCCAGCCCCCTGCTTCAGCCTCTGTGCTACCACAAAGAGCCTTGTCCTCCCTCCATGACTAACATGACTAAGGAAAACAAGCCCCACCCAAGAGCAGGGACCAAAGCTGCCCAAGATTCTTTCCTCTCTTCCTCCCTGACGAGGACTCTCCGGCCTTCCTGTCACGCAGCCCCCAGTCCCTATTTACATGATAAACCAGGTGGTGGATGCATGGTGAGGGCAGAACCAAGCCCAGCACAAATGGGGTGGGGGAGCGATGCCAGCCTGGAAGAGAGAGGGCAGAGCGGATGGAGCTCAGCGCCTGGAGCTGTTTCTCTGTCCAGTTGTGTGCAAACAATTGCTCCAATGATTTCTGACCGGGAGGCTATCGGCTCACCCCTCCTTTATACAATGGTGTTGAGAGAGCAAAGGCTGGGGCGGCTGCCCCCCAGAGTTTCTGCCGGCCTGCTCTCACTCAGGGGCGTGTCTGGAGGTACGAGGAGGGTGCTGCTGTCAGCTGAGTCATCCAGCTCTGCTGGGGAGGGCTCCACTGAAGGTGGGAGAGGTCCCTCAGGAAGTCGAGGAGGGGCATCACTATCTCCCAGGGAGGGTGGGCAGCTCTGAGCTGGCTGGGGGCAAACACCATCTAGGAAAGAAGACAAAGACTGAAGGTGAGGAGGTGGGGCAGCCGTGCATGGCAACATCCCCCAGATCCCTCAAGGCTCTTTCCCATCACCCCCTGCCTCCCCTTGTGATGGCTACTTACAAAAGAAGACATCAAGACTGGCCTGGCCCTGGCAAACAGCCATGAAAACCCTGGCAACCATCCCTAAAACTACACCAGAAGACTCACAAGGAGTCCAACTGGAGCCGCAGGCTAGGGGCCTCTCCTGTCCCCAGCTTACTCCTTCATTTCCTTTCCTTCCAGGGCCATGCCTTCTGCAGAAGGAGCATTGCCTGCACTGACCCAGATCTCCCTGGCCTCTGCCCTTCAGGGATCACTTGGTGCTCAGGTGGGAGCTACACAGTCCATCACCATGACCACACTGCAGGTCTCCCCAGTGTGGCTGGCCCTTCCACAGACTCTGACCTCCATACCACGGTGAGGCCTTCCCATGAGGGAGGAGCATGGCCAACTGAAAATACCATTGAGTGAGAGCTAATTTTCAGCCATGAGAAAACAGTGTTTGTCTACCCTCTGACTTGTGGAAAGAAGAATATGGTAAATGTGAAATAAGGATGCTGGCCCTTTTGAACAAGGGTTCACCCCCACCTGGCTGTCCCTTCCAGCTCACCAAAAGGAGATTCCAACTCCAACTGCATTCTGGGAGGCAGGAGTCTGGGCCTTTCTCTCAATGACCCTTCCAGGCAGGCTGTAACCGCCCACCTCATCGTTTCTATCTCCTTCTACCACAACACCTGGTAAGTAGAGGAGTCAGAACCTAGAGCCTCGTCTCATGGCTCCAAGGAGGCAAAGGCCCTGGTTCAGTTGTTTCAGTCCTGACC
Organism: Bettongia penicillata ogilbyi; assembly: GCA_023548195.1. NCBI lineage: Eukaryota > Metazoa > Chordata > Mammalia > Diprotodontia > Potoroidae > Bettongia > Bettongia penicillata. The sequence goes on along the minus strand of JAJHZJ010000154.1, from coordinate 4,735,746 downwards.
AACTCTCTGTGACCCCATTTGGGGCTTTCTTGGCAGAGACACTGGAGTGGTTTGCCATTTCCTTCTTGTAATGGTAATTTAAATGGGAATATCTTTCCAATTCATTAATAGGCCCATGTGACCTGCCTGGGTCACATGGAAGTCTGTGATGGGAGGAGCTTGCTGAACAGGTGGAACAGAAAGAGGCGGAGCTAGAGCAGAGCTGAGAGGAAGGTGGTCTTGAGAGCAGTCAGGGCTAGGAAGGATGCAGGTAAGCAGGCAGCTGGCTCGTGTGAAAGAGCCTGCTTGGGATTTGTTTGATGGAGGTGGTTTGTGAAAAGCCTCCAGGGGAAGGCTTGGGGCTGGTGTTGTCCTCTGCATTATTACTGTGAAAAATATTATGATGGATTTGGCTTTCTGGTGTCTGAATAAATGTTTTGGTTCTGTCTTCCACATGGAGAGCCTGTTGTATTTTACAATTCAGAATTGTGCTGGGATATTCATGGCCACCATGGGTGCTGGGAATATCACATTAGCACTACACTTCACCCATTTTACAGATGAAGAAGCTGAGGAAGACAAAGAGAAGTGACTGGCCCAGGATCACCCAGCTAGTGAGTGTCAGAGGCTGGATCTGAACTCATGAAGCAGTCTTCCTGACTCCAGGCCTGGTGCTCTTGTGCTCTATGGCACTCCATGCTCTATGGCACTCCCGAGCTGCCCCAAGAGGTAACTAAATACCCCCAAAGTTTCACCCCCTTGGCAAGCCCAGCCAGGCCATGACTCCTGTTGTCATGTAGCTGTCTGTCCATTCAGGACCAACAATTATCACAGGGCTTCCTGAGCAACAAGGGAGCTTAGTCTAAACCCCATTATCACCCTCTGGCCTGGGAGTGAGCCTTGGATCTGCCTTGAGCCCTTCCTGGACAAGCAACTTCACCTCCCTCTGCCTCAATGTCCTGTCTGCTAAGGTTCCTTCTGACTCTCAATTCTGTCCACCCCTCAGTTCTGTCTGCAAGTACAACATCTAGTAGGGTGACCCACAAGTAGGGTGGAGTTCTCCGGATGTCTCCACTTCCCAGGTACCCCCATCAGATAACCTGGAAGTAGTGGCCAGGAGCCAATGCAGGCGTACGTGTACCCCTGGAACAACCCTACTTAGAAAAGGCTCCTAAGGGGAATGATGCTTAAAGTGTGAAAATGTATTTACATTTGAGAGAGGGACAGGGAACTGAAGACAAACAGAAACTCCAGTTACTCCAAGGATCTGAGAATAAACACCTGCCGACATGCCTGGGACATACCTCCTCCACCCAAGAACAAGCTTCAGGAGTTCCAATGGAGGGAGTTTAGTGAAGAGAAGGGGAGGGAGAGGGGAAGGGGAAGAGAGAGGAAGGAAGGGGGAGGGGAGCAGGAAAGGCAAGGGGTGTCTTTGGAAGACAGGGGGAGGCAGAAGGGGAAGAGGGAGGAGGAGGGGAGAGACAGAAGAGGAGGATAGCTGCTGCAGAGGTTGAAGTGGTAACAGAAAGCTGATAGGAAAAACAATTAAAACCACATATTCCCTTAAATCCTATATCCCTTAAAAAAAACCCAAGACTGAGCAGCAAGGAGAGGCGGTGGCACCTGGACTGGCACAGAGCACACGGTCGGGGTCGATGGAAGCCTCGTAGGGTGGTGGGGGGTCGTCAGGATGCTGGATGTCTGGGTACTTGTAGGCTGTGTATGGAGGAGGAGGGTCGTGGAAATGAAAGGCTCCACCTTCTCCATCATCAGAGAGATGCAGCGGAGTGAGACCCGTCCCAAAGCCATCAGGACCATAATCGAAGCCTGGGATCCTCCGGCCAAGGTTAAAATGATGCACTGTTGAAGAGATAGAGAGAAAGGTCAAGTGGTGCCACTCCTGTCCTTGGCTTACCAGTCCATCCCCAAGACTCCTCTCTGACCCGGGGCATGCTGCTTTGTGATCTGTGATGTCCCTCCCTATTAGACTGCAAACTACCTGAGGACAGAGCTGGATTCCTAGCACAGGTACAGGCTCGGGCACCTTCCACGTTTGCTTGATCTAAGCTTGTGGAATTAACTGGAATTAATAGAATCGGATTCTCTCTGACAGTTGTGACCTATAGTTCACAAAAACAATCTTAATCCCCTCCCCCTGCACTTCACACACACACACACACACACACACACACACGCATGCATGCACGCAGACACACACATGCACATGCACACACACATTTTAGGCTTGTCTGAACATTTCCTCACCTTGGGTTTCTCTTAGAGGACCATAAGTCTAGAGCTGGAAAGGACCTTAGAAACTAAGAAAAACAACCTTTGCAGCAAGATTCTCTGCCACAGGACCCATTTCTAAGCTCTACAGGGAGCTAGCTAATTCAGATTTGTAAGAATAAGTGATTCCCCAACTGATAAATGGTCACAGGATATGATTAGGCAGCCTTCAGAGGAAGAAATCCTAGCTAGTAATAGTCGCAGAAAAATGTTCTAAATCAATAATTAGAGAAATGCAAATTAAACAATTTTGAGCTTCTACCTCAACACTCATCAGACCGACAAAGTTGATAAAAATGGAAAACGACAAATGCTGGAGTCGTTGTAGAAAAACAGGCATACTAATGCACTGCTGATGGAGCTGAGAATTAGTGCAGCCATTCAGCAAAGCAACTTGGAGCTGTGCCCAAAAGGCCATTGAGTTGGCCCTGCCATCCTGCTACTAACTCTACAATCCAAAAAGATGCAAGAGGAAAAGGAGACATGTGGTCAAAAATATTTATAGCAGCTCTGTTTGTGATGGCAAAGAACTGGAAATTGAGGGCAAGATGTACAAGAGTTGGGGGATGGCCAAACAAGTCATGGTCCATGAATGTTATGAAATACTATTGTGCTATAAGAAATGATAAAGGTGGGGAGGAGCCAAGATGACAGAGTAGAAGCAGGGGCCTGCTAGAGCTATACCTTCAAACTCCTAAAAAAACCTGTAAAAAATGATTCTAAACAAATTCTAGGGCAGCAGAAGCCATAAAATGACAGACTGAAGCAAATTTCTAGCCTAAGACAATATGGAAGGTCAACAGGAAGGATCTATCACACCAGGCTGGGAACAGAGCACAGTTTGGCAAGGGCAATGCTAGCGCCAATGGAGCTGAAGCAGACCTTAGGAAACTGAATCGCTGGTTGCTTCCAGACTTCTCAACCCACAAATGCCAAAGACAGCTTCAAAGGTCAGGGGGAAGAGTCTCTTCCCTGGCAGAGAGGGGAGCCTAGTCAGACCCTAGCCCCCACCCAATCCCAGTCCTGGCCCCAGTCCCAGGGCAGCAGCCACTACTGAAGCTGAGGCTGTTTCTAGAGCCCTCCATTTAAAAAAAGAGTTCAAAAGTTGAGAAATTAGCTGGGAAAATGAGTAAACAGGGGAAAAAGAAACAGACTAAAGATTCTTACTTTCTCAGTGAAGAGGTATTTTCTTATGCCACTGGTGATGAGAAAGAGCAAAACATGCAACCAGAAGACAACAAAGTCAAAGTTCCTCCATCCAAAACCTCCAAGAAAAATATGAATTGGTCTCAGGCCATGGAAGAGCTCAGAAAGGAGCTTGAAAATCAAGTAAGAGAAGTAGAGGGAAAATTGGGAAGAGAAATGAGAGTGATGCAAGAAAATCATGAAAATAGAGTCAGTATCTTGCTAAAGGAGACACCAAAAAAAAATGCTTAAGAAAATAATAGCTTTAAAAGTAGACTAACTCAAATGGCAAAAGAAGTTCAAAAAGCCAATGAGAAGAATGTCTGAGAAAACAGAATGGGACAAATGGAAAAAGAGGTCCAAAAGCTCACTGAAGAAAATAATTCCTTAAAAATTAGAATAGAGCAAATGAAAACTAATGACTTTATGAGAAATCAAGAAATTATAAAACAAAAACAAAAGAATTAAAAAAATAGAAGACAATGTGAAGTATCTCACTGGAAAAACAACTGACCTGGGAAATGGATCCAGGAGAGACAATTTAAAAATTACTGGACTACCTGAAAGCCATGATCAAAAAAAAAAAAAAAGAGCCTAGACATCATCTTTCAAGAAATTATCAAGGAAAACTGCCCTGGTATCCTAGAACCAGTGGGTAAAATAGAAATGGAAAGAATCCACCAATCACCTCCTGAAAGAAATCCCAAAAGGAAAACTCCTAGAAATATTGTAGCCAAATTCCAGAGTTCCCAGGTCAAGGAGAAAATATTGCAAGTAGCCAGGAAGAAACAATTCAAGTACTGTGGAAACACAATCAGAATAACACAAGACTTAACAACTTCTACACTAAGGGATTGAAGGGCTTAGAATATGATATTCCAGAGGTCAAAGAAACTAGGATTAAAACCAAGAATCACCTACCCAGCAAAACTGAGTATAACACTTCGGGGGGAAAAATAGAATTTCAATGAAATAGAGGACTTCCAAGCATTCTTGTGAAAAGACCAGAGCTGAATAGAAAATCTGACCTTCAAATACAAGAATCAAGAGAAGCATGAAAAGGTAAACAGGAAAGAGAAATCATAAGAGACTTATCAAAGTTGAGCTGTTTACATTGCTACATGGAAAGATGATATTTGTAACTCATGAAATCTTTTTCAGTATTAGGATAGTTGGAGGGACTAGAGAGATAGACAGACTGAGAGTGGGGAGGATGCTCAGGGTGAGCTGAATATGAAGGGTTGAAATCTAAAAAAGAAAATTAAGTGTTAAGAGGAATGTACTAGGAGAAAGAGAAAAGGAGAGCTAGAATACAGTAAATCATCTCACATAAAAGAGGCAAGAAAGGGCTTTTACAATGGAGGAGAAGAACAGGAAGATGAGAAGGAATAACTGAGCCTTCCTTTCATTGCATCTGGCCTCAGGAGGGAATAATATACACATTCAGTAGGAAAGCAAGGGGGAAAGGGATAGAAGGGATGACAGAGTGGAGGAAGGGGTAATTGGAAGCAAACACTTTGGTAGAGGGACAGGTTAAAGGAGAAAATTGAATAAATGGAGGGCAGGACAGGATAGAGGTAAATACAGTTAGTCTTTCACAACATGACTGTTATGGAAGTATTTTGCATGACTACACATGTATAACCTATCTCAAACTGCTTGCCTTCTCAATGAGGGTGGGTGGGGAGCAGGGAAGGGAGAGAATGTGGAACTCAAAGCTTTAAAAATGAACGTTAAAAATTGTTTTTAGTGGTATCTGAAGGAATTTAAGGTATATCTAAGGTGAGTCTCAAAGGACTCAAGGCAAAATGCCATTACATCCAGAGAAAGAACTGTGGAATCAAAATGCAGAATGAAGCAGACTATTTTCTCTTGTGTTACATTTTGTTTTGGTTTGCTTTTCCTCATGGTTTTTCCCATTCATTTTAATTCTTCTGTGCAACAATACTAACGTGAAAATGTGTTTAATAAGAATGTATGTATAGAACTCACATAAGATTGCATACTGTCCTGGGGAAGGAGGATGGAGGGAGGGGGAAAGGAAGGGAAAGAGGGGAAGAAAATTTAAGACTTATGGAAGTGATTGTTGAAAGTTGAAAACAAATTAATTTTAAAAATTGTTTTTACATGCAACTAGGAAATAAGATATATAAGCAATGGGGTACAGAAATCTATCTTGCCCTACAGGAAAGTAGAAGGGAAATAAAGAGTACAGGAGTTGATAGAAGGAAAGGCAAATTGGAGAAAAGGGTAATCAGAATACAAGCTGGTCTGGGGTGGGGAGAAGGGGAAGATGGGGAAAAAATCTGAAATTCAAAATTTTGTGGAAGTGAATGTTGAAAACAGAAAACAAATAAATTTTATATGTGTATGTGTGTGTGTATACATATATACATATGTATGTGTATATATATAGATATAGATATATATAAAGAAATGATGAATCAGATGGTTTCAGGAAAACCAGAGAAGATGTTTATGAAATGACACAGAAGGAAGGGAGCAAAACCAAGAGAACAATTTCTACAGCAACAATAAAACAATAAAGACCAAGAACTCTGAAAGACTTCCAGCCCCGGCACAATTCTAGGGGGGTCTCACAGTAAAACACGCCACCACCAGTCTGCTCCAGAGACACACATGATAGGTTCAAAGGGCAGAGAAAGGCTCATGGTTTTAGTTGTGGACATGGCTAATGCAGGAATTTGTTTTTTAATATATGTATGTAAGTATTTAGTTTATAACAAGGTTTGCTTTTCCTGCTTTCGCCATGGGGGAAAGGGGAAAGGAAGGGAAAGAATTCGTAGATGAAAATCAAATTGAACTTTAAAAAATAAAATGAGATGAAATGAGGATTTGAATCCAGACCTTCAGACTCTGGAGCTCACAAATCTTCCCAGTCCCCGCTGATATTCACCCCCTCTTTCATAACAAAGATCAGGAGCCCAGAAGAAGTTCAGGAAGTAGGCCTATCCTGGGGGCTGAGGTAACAGCCCTGTCCCCATCCCCCCCAACTTCAAGTCTCCCTGAGCCTGAGAAAGCCAACCCCGCCCAGTGGAGTCTCTGGCCTGGGGTCCACCCTATGCTTCTCCACCTCGGTCTGGTGCATTCTGTAATCTTGGGTCTATTATTATGTAAATAAAATGGTACCGCTATCTTTTGTTTATATCTCCCCTACATTCTCCATTGCACCTACATCTGCCCAGAAAGTCATTCTTATAAGAACAGAAGAAAAAAAGGAAGGAAACAATTCAGGAAAACTGACTGACAAACCAAAAAGCTTTTGCTACGTCCACGCCACCACCCCACTCCCGTAAGCACTTGTCTCTTCTCTGGGGCCAAATCCAACCCTTCTCAATTTGCCACTTCTGTTGGCACTGCCTTGTGGCTGTTTTCACTGGCATCACTGTGGGCACCATGGCTCTGCTCACTTCACTTTCCATCAGCTTACTGAGCTCCTTGGGGCTTCTAGTCTCAGTGGAATCTCTGGGTCCAAGGATGGAGACATTTCCTCCCCAATCGGCCCTCCCCTCGGATGTCTCTACCTCTCATATTTCCATCACTTGAAAATCAGAAAGTTGGCTGCCCCTGATGGCCACCCCTCTCCTTTCCAGGCCCCCTCCCACATGCCTGCCCTCAAACCTCCCTGCCCCTCCAGATCACATGCTGCCAAGTTGAGGCCACTGCTCTATCTCCATCCAGATGGGACTCTACCAGCTTCCAGGCAGTCTTCCTCCACCTTCTTTCCCAATGAGGGCAGTCCCTGCTCATAGCCAGTCGGGCTCCACAACACTTATTCTTAGGGACTTCAATGGAAGCCCCAATGTCTCCACTAATGCTCCTTCACTCCACATAGCAACACATGCAAGTCTCGCCCCCACAACCCAGATTGCTGGCCTTCCTCCATCTGGCGGCAGCTTACTCCCCTTCTCTCTCTCAGCACCCTACAACTTCCCTCCTTCTGCTAGGGTGCCAACCATCCTTCTGGGGACCCAGAGTCATCCCCAGTTCTTCATTCACTTCCTGCATCCAGCCAGTTTCCATGTCTTGTCAATGCCTCTCTGTCTTTCTCACACTGCTCCTCCCCTCTCCCCATACTTCCTTCAGGCTCTCAATGCTCCTGCCCATGCCCCTGTCCATGCAGGATGCTGCCTTGGGAATAAGATGCCTACACCTATACCTGGCATTTCCCTTCATTCCTCCCCACTCCCCTTGTGGCCCTTGGGTGGGATTCTTTCCTTATTTTTCTTTTTGTTTGCTCTTGAATCCCCAGCACTTGGCATAGTACCTGCACATAGTAAGCACTTACTGAACACCTGCTGTCTGACCTACTGATTTAAAACTACCCCCATCTAACTCTAGTCTCCCCTTAGAATGAATGTCACCTCGCTCTCCCATGAGCATGCATTCCGCCCCCAGACAGCTGGATGGCGCTCCGACTCGTGTGCCAGTCCTTGCTGCACTGGCTGCCCCCGATGCCTGACCCTCTGGCCTGCTTCCCTCCACTTCATCCTCCCTGCATCCCTTCACCTGGGAGGCATTCCCTCAGTCCCTCAGTCACTGGTATTCTCCCACCTCAAGTCATCACAGATTTACTCTGCATGGATTCTGTATCCACTCATCTGAGGAGCTGCTGTTTCCTCCTGATAGAAAGAAAGCCCCCTGAGGGTAGAGACCAGATCATTTCCCTTTGCATCTCCAGGACCTAGCGATATTTGTTAAGCTGAGAACAGATGAAATGCTATTCAAAGGTTGGAAAGGACCTGACCATTTGTCCCCTCAGCCCTCTGGACTCTTTCTGAGGTAGCCACAGCAGCGGCCACAGGCTACTTACAGTTTGCACCAATCAACGACTCGATGCGCTCTCGGCGTCTCTGGCGCAGCCGATGGACCATGAAGAGCAGCAAGGACAGGATGAGGAAGGAGGAGATGCAGCTGACAATCAGGCGCATCCCACTCGCCATGGAATCGAACAAGCTGCTGCCGTCTGCGATACAAAGCCAAAGTCAGTGACTGCAGCCCAAGGCCTGGAGGCCAGCCCCTCTGCCTTTGCCTCTCTCTCCCTCTCACGCACACATACAAACACACAGGTTGGACATGTCCCAGGTGGCCACCCATTGTTTAAACACTGGGGATGTACCATGTGCTTATGTCGCCCAAGGCTGAGTCCCTGAGTTCCAATATAAAGTGTCTTTGAGGATAAAAGGAGAATGGAGCACTGGCAAAGACTCTGGCTTTCAGCTAACTTCTCACCCTCCTGGATCTACTGAGACCACTGGACAGCACTCCTGACAAAGGAGCAGAATGGTGCCAGGCCTACACCCAATTCCCACTGCGGAGGAGCCCCATCTCAAGGACTGATAGTGCAGAACTAACCCCAGGTTCTCACAGTCCCAGCCATTCTGCTGCTCATTCATCAATGATGCTTGCAGCACCAGAGTGCTGGGCTCTTGGCCCAAACACTCTCCTCCCAGAACAACAACTCTCAGGGGACTCCTCCTCCTCCTCAATATTAGCAGCAGAAGCCCATTTCCAGGGGCTTCAAGGCTCATAAAGTGTTTCATTAAACCATCATCTTTAAGAAGAGGACGTTAGACCAAAGAAAGAGCTTTTCACCAAAGGGACAACGGAACCACAGTGGGCAGGTGGAGAAGTGGTATCACCTCCTGAGATGCTGCAGACTTAAAGGGGGGCCCCCTCCAAAGAACCAGTCACGCACTTTTCTGAAACCCCAGGCCCTGAGCCTGTTTCTGACTGATCAAAGTCTCCAGGTGCAGCCTGTTTTCACAAAGTACATTATTAATGTGCCTTAAAAGCAAAGCCATGCTCCTTCACAAGGCTCTCCACAAAGACTCTTATTTATAGCCACTCTAGAGAAGGACAGAACATCTGCTGAACGCTCTGGGAGCCTGGGCCCCACTAATGCTTCACTCAGGCCCCTGCCTGCCATCACCCCAAAAGCTGCATTTCTCAAACTACCACTGCTAATAGCCCCTGCTCTACAGATTCTGTGCTCTAGTAAAGCTGCAAACATCTGTCAGAAGAATCCTGTTTCCTGCTTGACTGCTGCTGTAAAATCTAAGAGATGGTGCTATGCAGAAAAATCCCTCCAAATAAATAAAAACTCAAGAAGAAAGAGTGTAGGGGATAGTTATGCCCAGGGACAGTCTGGGTACTGTGGATCCCATGCCTCTTGAGCATGCTCTGTCTACCAGGAGCAGTCCCTGTGGTGGGAAGGCCCAGGAGGGTGGATCAAGTAACTTTGGGAGTCCTGAGCTCCAGCAGGGCTAGAGCCAGTTGAGTGTCTTTACTGAGTCAGCTTCTGACAGAGTGAGGTCCTAGGAGCTGGGGCACTATGAGGTGCCTAAGGAGGGGCAAGCCAACCCAAATCAGAAAAATAGAACAGGCCAAGTCTCCTTGCTAGTTAGTATTGGAATCGGGCCCAGGAATGGCCACTGCATGTCCAGCGTAGGTGAGACAGGGAGACCCAGTCTAGGAAAAAACTTTGTGATATTTCTCCTTACTCCTGTCTCCCATCTCCAAATGGCAGGCCCTTTTGCCATGTTTCTACCCCCCCAGCCTCTTAGTTAAGTGTACTGAAGCAGCACACTTGACTGGTGGGTACCACTGTCTAACCTAGACCAAGTCTGAAACAGTCCCTGAAATTTGCCACCATGAATCAGGCCACACAAAGCAGTATCACGAACTCTATTCATGTGGATGGCCTAAATTTATTTCCAAGGAGGGACACTTGTAGCTGATGTGAGGAGACACCTGGAAAGTCAGAACCAGAATAGATGCTAGGCCACAGAAGGTCAGAGCTGAAAATCATGGGCAGCCACAGGTCCAAGACAGTGGGTCTTCAGAATCATCTAGTGATCTGCTAACACTAGGATCCAAATCCCCTGTGGATGCCCAGGAAGCTTCTGAAGCCAACACCTGTGACCCATGGTGCCTCCCTCCTTCTTCCCCGCCCTACTGCATGAACTGATCTGGAAACAGCAAATTCTTTAGGCAGCCCTACCTCAGGCCAACAACCATCCCCAAACAAAATTGGTGAAAGACCAGAGAACAGCACGTGGCGTTCACAGACGCCTCACCCACCAGGTGCGGTAGCCTGGCCCACCACCCCTTACAACTAGCAAAGACACGGAAGGTGAAAATCATCAATGTCAGGGAGGATGTGGGCAGCCAGGAATGCCAATACAAGCCTGGTGGTGCTGCAACCTAAAACATTTGTGCAAAACAACTGGGGCTTAGGCATGTGTTCAGACTCTCCAATCCTGTGATCCCCGATGCAGAGAGCATGTATGCCAAAACATCCAATAGCAGCTAAAGCAGAATATAAATGATGAGCCTGTTCCATTAAATTAACCAAATAGCAAGTATCTATTAGGCTCCTACTATATGCCAGATATTTCATTAGGTGATGGGAAAATACATACAAAAGGGAAACCATCCCTGTGCCCTCGAGGAGCTTTCCACCTAGCAAGGAAACACACACACACACACACACACACACACACACACACACACACAAAATGATGGCTAGCTTGTGATATATGAATGCAATGCAATTATTTTTCTACCATAAAAATGAATGAATGAAACAAGCATTTATAAACAATGAAGATGAATTCAGAGAAACATGGGAAGGCTTGTCTAAAATTACAATACCAAGACAGGAAGGACACCGAGGGAGCAATGTGCAGTCGATGACAACGACGTAAATGGAGGCAGTCTTACTCCAAGACGCCAGGGGGCCCTTCCTGGTAACCCATTTTAAAGCACTCCTCCTGACTCTCTGCTAAGCAATGGTGACTACCAACTGCAGAACAGGGCCTGAGCTCTGACACCGTGGCAGGTAGCACCAGGGGTCTGTGGGGCTTGGGCAGTGACACGTCAAGAATAAAATGGCTTCATTTAAAGAAAGAGGGGCTCGGAGGAAAGTGAAGAAACGAAGGTTGGCCCCAGGTACCTGTGGGAGGGCCATTGTGCCCCACCAATGCATCCCCCATCCATGCCTCTTGTCAAATAGAAACAGCCTGGGAATTTCAGAAAGAGCCTGTAGGGAGCATGAAAACGGCACAAACATTTTCCAGAAGAGGGAGTCAGGAGGCAGCAAATTCATGTCAAGATTGGACCTCAAGCCTCTTGACACCCAAGACATGCCTCAAAATTCCAAAAGAGGTGCACAGGGCTATCATTTCCCTTTCTGCCTGAGAGAGAAGGAAAGAGGCCAGAGCTCACAGCTTCTGGAGGAGAAATGGGTGGGAAGCTGATGGCAGTGCCTCCAGGGAGGTGTGGAAATGTGTGGGGAGTCAAGTCTGCCAGATTCTGCCTTGGAGAACACCAGCCTCTCCAGACACAAGTACCAAGTAGGGATGGACTGCAAGTGTCCCTGGTGATCTCTTTGTAGATCCAACCACCTGACTAACAAATAAATCCCCTCTACACCATTCCAAGCACAGGGTCATCCAAGGAGCAGCTTGAACTTCTCTGTAACAGGGAATGCACCATCTCACAAGGGACCAGATACTATTTTCAGAAATTATAAGAATTATTAATTTATAAAGTACCAACTATGTGCCATCCCCTAAGCTAGATACAAAAACAAAAATGAAACAGTTCCTGTTCCCAGGAAGCTTCTACTCTACTGCAAGGAAACAAGATGGAAGCCAAAACCAGACTGCTTTATTTATATTGATAGAGAGATGGATCCATATATGTAAAAAGGAGAATATGTGTGTATATGTGCGTGTACATGTGTAGGTATGTGTGTATACAACACACACACACAATATACACGAGTAATTTGGGGAGGGGAAGCATTAGAAATGAAGAGGGACCAAGAGAGGATGCGACACTTGAAGTGAGTTCCAAAATAGGCCAGAGCATCCATGAGGCAAAGGTGAGAAGGAAGAGCACCACAGGCATGAGAACAGTCTGGGCAAATATGTGGAGGCAGGAGGTGGAGCACTATGAGGTCAACAAGCATTTATGAAGCACCCACTATGGGTCAGGCATCGGGCTACATGCTGGGGATACAAAGAAAGGCCAAAATAGCAGCTCCCAAGACTACTGAGTGGAGACAAATGCATGGAGACAACATGGAGAAACCCACATACAAGCAAGACATCTACAGGCTAAGTTGAAGGAAAGAGAATGAGCTCTGTTTTGGACATGGTGGGTTTTAGATATATACTGGAGATGTCCAAGGCATAGGAGATGGGAAACTAGAGGTCAGCGGGATGGTGAAGGCTAGAAAAATCAATCCAAGAATCATCTGCAGACAAATAACTGAATTCATGGGAGTTGAGGACATCACCAAGTCAATCCCACATTGCATACAAGGAAAAGCAAGCAAGGCTGGTTCGGCTGGCCAGGAGGGAATGAAGGAGAGGAAGGGCTCTGAGACAAAGGCAGGAGCCCGACCAGGAAGGCTTTGAAAGCCAGACAGAGGAGGCAGCACTCTGTATTACAAGCAAAAAGGAGCTTATGGCCTTCCTTGAATAAGTGAGTGACATGGTCAGGTGTGTGCCTTCAGAAGATGGAGCACAGATGAAAGAAGTTGGAGACAGGGAGACCAATTAAGAAGCCACTTCCAGAGTCTCAAGAGAGAGGTGGGGAGGGCAAGGGGGAGGACAAGGAGATGTGAGAGATGTAAGGGAAGGCAGAAGGGTGAGATTTGGCAAGGACTGAACAAAGAGGTGAAGAAATGAGAGTGAGAGCGAGAGGATGACCCTGAGATTAAGAACCAGAGGTACAGGAAAGATAGTGGTGCTCTCTAAAAGAAATAATAAAGTTAGGAAGGTGGAAGGTGGGGGTGTTCCTAAGGTAAAGAAAGTGAGTGGATTTGGGACATCGAGTTAGAGGGTGCTATGATGAGGTCTGAAGTTCAGGACAGAGATTGGGACAACTAGGTATAGAAGTCTGGGAGTCATCTGCATAGAGACAATCAATGAAAGCACTGGGAACGGAGGCAGAGACAGAGGGAGGCAGAGAGGGAGGGAGGCATGGAGAGAGCGAGAGGAGAGATGGAGGGTGAGATAGCAGAGAGAGAGAGAGAGAGGAAGGAGGGAGGGAAAGAAGGGGAGAGACCCACAGACAGAGAGAGAAGAAATGCCTTTTCTTAAATTGAGCTGAAATCTGTTTCCCTCCACTTCCTAAGCCACCAACACTCATCGAAAGTAATTCTATTATTTGCCATCTCAATCCTGTGCCTCCAGGCTAGGTTAAAGACCCCCAAGTTCTTTCAACAATTCCACAGAAGACACAGGTTCTGTCCTGCCATCTGGGGACTCTGGTACACTACCCAGGAAATGAAGTCTAGCAAGCCTGCCTGAAGAACACTCAGGGCCTGCCAGGGGACTGCACACACGAAGCTAGGCCCACACCAGCTGTCCAGAGGAGCCTGCCGCTAGGACAAGGCGAATTTCTGCCCAATGTTCCAAGAGTATTTGCATTACAAGAGTCTAATGACACACCCACAGCTGCCAAGGAGTGCGTGGGAGCAATCTAGCTGTCCTCAAGTACTTGAAAAGAGCTGTCTTGTGGAAAAGTGGATCTGGGGGAAGGGGAAGCAGGAAGCTCAGAAGAGGCAGATTCAGGGGGTGTCAGAAAAAGCTCCCCAAGGATCAGAGCTGAGTCACAGGACTGGCAAGATGGCAGATGAGCTTCTTTCTGGGAACCTCAACTCCAAAAGAAAGAAGTTATCCACTAGATGCCGAATCATTTGAGTTGGCATAGGAGAAGACAGAACTGCACCCCAACTCACAAGGTAAAAACCTTATGAATTCACCCAAGAGAATTTTAATAATTAGAGGTCTACCATGGTACCCTTCCCTACTCCCAACCTCCATAGACCACTGGCAAGAAGTCGCCAATAGCAGTAAGTGCCAATTCCCTCCACAGGAGCCTGAAGGGACTGGAGACCCAGTCAAGGTCAGTCCTTTCCTAACCACCTGAACCTCAGGTTACTCAGGTTGGGACCCAGGCCAAGCACTCCAACTGGAAGAAGGCCAAAGAAGCCTGCAGCCCAGCTTCAAAGTCTGTTCACCAAAAAAGGGGAAGGTAATTGAAAGTAAATGAAACACCACAGACATCAAGAGAAAACTCTCCAATAAAAACCCAGCCAATAAACAGATAAGGACTACACAAAAATGGAATGGCTTGTCTTAGGAAATGGTGAGATCCCCCTCCCAAGGGGTCTTCAAATAAAGTACTTTGGCAATCTGAAAGTGCTACAGAAATATGAGTGAGTAGTGGTAGCTAGTATTATTGTAACTGTTGCTAGATGATTTCTGGACATGTGTGGTGCAAGCAAGATAAAACATATAACCAATGAGGCACTCTCTAGAAGGACATCAATGGTATGATAGGAAGAGAAGGTGGGCTGGTCAAATAGAGAGTGAAGAATAGCATGGAGACAGCCAGAATGCCCCAAAGGTACCTCCTGATGTCAGGGAGAAAGCAAGGAAGGTCTCCAGAACTTAGGGGGTAGACCCCATGCAGCCAATTTATGGGAGGGTATGGGTACAATCTGTATCACTGAAGAGAGCTCCAGAAACAAGGAAGGAAGGTCTCCAGAACTTAGGGGGTAGACCCCATGCAGCCAATTTATGGGAGGGTATGGGTACGATCTGTATCACTGAAGAGAGCTCCAGAAACAAGGAAATCATAGAGTTATTTGGCAGTACTTCTGGACACTGGGTTATGGCATCAACACTACCTATGTGTCTATTTACCAGTAATGAGAATTAGAAGGGACCATAATTATCATTCCAACGGATGAACGGATGGATGGATGGATGGATGGATGGATGGATGGATGGATGGACGGATGGATGGATGGAGAAAGAGATAAACACACACAGCTAGAGACACACAGAGACAGACAGACAGATATGTGACAGCATCCTCTTGGGTGGGTTTAGGAAGATACAATCAAGAATCCCACAAGATGGTCCCCGGAGGAAGGAGCCCAGAGCCATCCAAATCTCAAAGTA
Organism: Bettongia penicillata ogilbyi; assembly: GCA_023548195.1. NCBI lineage: Eukaryota > Metazoa > Chordata > Mammalia > Diprotodontia > Potoroidae > Bettongia > Bettongia penicillata. Next base: position 4,720,285 of record JAJHZJ010000154.1, on the reverse strand, counting down.
AGAGCAGTCTTTCTATCGTTCTTGATTTCTACAGGTGAGTTCTGGTGAGATCTCTCACTCAATGAGATGTTCCTTGAGGTTAAGAATGGAATCATGCCTCTTCTGCAATTCTCCCCAGGCAAGTCAGGCAACAAACATTTACCAAGTCCCACCATGTGCCAGGCACTGCACGCACTGGGAATACAAAGAAAGACAAGAGAATTCACAAGAAGTGCCCTCGAGGAGCTACCAGTCTAACAGAGGGGACCATAGTCAATGTACTGACATATCATGGATAGGCAGAACTGTAGACATCGTGAGGAGACACGCACTAAAATAAAGAGGCACTGGGGGTGGAGTCCCGTAACAGGTGGGAGGTCAGGAGGTGGAGATGAGGGAAGAGGGGAACCTAGGCCAGGAAGAGGGCCAGGACAAGTGCATGGAGTCAGCCAATGGACATTTATGAAGCACTGACTACATAACAGACACGAGTCTAAGAACTAGGAATACTAAGAAAGGCAAAAGACAGTCCCCGCTCTCAAGACACTCACAGTCTAACAAGGAAACAACATGTAAACAACTTTAGACAAAAATATGCATCAATGCTCAGCTTTCAAAAGGGGGCATTCCCAAAAAAAGGCATGGCAAAAGTTGCTACGGGAAATCTATGGGAAATAGGGAGTTAGGCTCCAGCAACCACCCAAAACTGGAATCTTCCACTGGATGTTGCTGAAAATACACTTTGCCGCATACAGTTCTTTATAACAAAACATTAATTCTGATAATATGCACTTTTCCTAACCATGTGACCATGAAATAGCCCATAAAATGCAATATACAAAATAAAACTGGTAATATGCAAAACATTTTTCTCTGCTAATAAATCCCTAAGATTCTGTGACCTTTTGTGCTAATGTCAATAAAAAGATTGATTCTGACAAAATTCACTTTTCATAACACATGAAATCTACAGTACTATAAATACTGTGTTTCAAATAAAACTCTTAAAACTAAAACATTTTTTAACCTAAATCATATCTTTCCATCGTTGTCCGATGGTGGTGTGAGGGCACAGTCTTGTATACTACACACTGAGAGACACTGCTGGGGCTTTAGTGGCTGCTGGAAGATGCTGCGACTGGGGAGGGCTAGACATTGCCTCCAACACTGTCCTTCACAGCTACACTGGCTGCTCCACTTGCACGCATCATGCCTCTCATTTTTTTTCTCTATTCTGTGTAGCCTCGAATGTACGCAGTTGCCAAAGCAAAAGTGAAAATGAGATTACTAATAAAATTATGTGAATACCTGAAGTTGCAAAAGTTAAACATGCAAATATTGAGAATTTACTACATATACATGTATACGTATACATGTACACACGTATGCGTGGTCATGGCCAAGAGCAACACAGTATGATGGGCTGCAATCTGCATCACTAGAAGGAACTTCAGGACCAAGGAAATCACAAGTCTATCTGACCTATACATGTCCATAGATCTCTCTTTACATTCTATATGCAGGATAAATTACAGACAACAGGAGGGGACAGACTGGCATCAAAGGGAAATAGCAAAGCCTTCTCATAGAAAGTGAAATTTGAAGTCAGGGAGTTAAGGAGGTGGAGTTGGGAAGGGAGGGCACTCTAGGCATGGGCCAACACCACAGAAAATGCCCAAGGTCTAGAAATGACAAATCTTGTTCTATGTGCCTGGATGCCAGAGTACACAGGGACAAGTGAGTAAGAGGACCAGACAGGGAGAGAGGGTAGGTTAGGAAGGACTCTGAACGGCCAACGGAGGATTTGATGTTTGATCCTAGAGGTGGCAGAAAGCCACTAAAATATGAGGATAAAGTAAGGTGATGCTATGGTCACACCTACACTTTAGCCGCTAAGTGGAGGATGGGCTACTGCCATAGCCCAGGGGTAGGTGATGATGGAGCAAATGTCTTCTTGTGTGAGGGGCATCTAGGAGTGCAGGGCCACTGGATGAGAGAGTGAATGGACAAGGTGGGAGCAGTGCGGCTCCTCTGTAAGGTGTGAGAAGGCTGGAAAGGAAGGAGGGGGAAGCTTAGAAAGGGCTTCAAGAGCCAAACAGGGGGTCTTCTTTTGCTCCTGGAGGCACTAGGAGCCACTGGAGTTTACTGAATGCGGGAGGGGGTATAGGGAAGACAGTGACATGGGAGGTAAAGCTTGAACTTTCAGAAGCTCGCTTTGACAGCTGAGTGGATGAAGGGCTGGAGTGGAAAGACTCCGCCCCATGAAGGCCATTCAGCCCTAGGCCTAGGGGCCAAGCACCTTGCTTTGCTTCCTGAAGCCTTACCCCCACTTGCTGGTGAAAATGAAAGAGACCAGCCAAGTGAGGCCACTGAGCCGCACTGGCTGCCAAGGCCCCCTCATGTTTTCCAAGCACATGATGAGAAAGCTCCTTAAAATAAGCCTTTTTGTGGTTCACAGGAGCTTGAGAAGGGAACATGTGAAAAGGTTACATTTCCTCATCAACTAGTTTCCTTTCTTTGATGGCATTCCAGATTTGGGGGAACAATTCGTTCCTGCCAGTGGGTGGAAGCAAAGCTACTGGGGAGTGGACAGGTTCCTGATTCATTAACTTTCCAGCTCAGAAAAAGTTGTACATTCTGGTTATCTAATTAACTATTAGTTACTTCTAAAACAAGCACAGTAACAAGCACTCTCAGGGCTCTAAGGCTGGTAGGGTGCTTTACATACGGTTCCCATTCACTTCATCATCACAGTAACCCAGAGCGGTAGGTGCTATTATCATCCCCATTTTACAAGTCAGGAAGCTGAGGCACAGGAAGGATCACACAAGTAGGGAGCCTCAGAGGAAGGATTTGAACTCAAGTCTTCTGATTCCAGGACCAGGGTTCTATCTACTATGCCCCCTAACTGCTCCAAGAATAGAGCTGTCCAGTCCATGAGGGATTTAGAAGTCTCTCATTAGGGATACCGATGTGGTGCACTTATCTTAACTCCTGACATTAGGTGGCACAGGGCTGTCACTGATCTGGATGCAGCTGGAAGAACGATGACCCTGGAAACTAGGAGCTCACATCCAATTCCCACTGCCAGGGGCCTTACTTCACAAAGTGCAGACAACGATCCCTGGCCCTCCATCACCAGGTGGTTGTGATGTTTCAGTTCCATTTGTTCCTCAAAAAGAGTTCTAAGCCTTTTGCAGCCACGGCACCTGCTGTGGTATACACTAGACCAGATGGCCTCCGAGGTCCCTTTCAGCTCGGAAATGGTGGGACTCTGATTCTACCAGGTGCTGAGCACACAGAGACATACAAGAAACCCTTCATCCTTAAGGGACTTACAATGTAAAAGAGGAAAGGTATGAACACAAGTAACCAAGAAACAAGGGAGAAGAAGCATGTACTGAGCAACTGTTATGTACCAGTAGTGTGCTAAGCCCTGAACGGTCTGATCCAGGGGTGGGAAACCCGCAGCTTCAAGGCCCTACGTGGTCTTCAAGATCCTCGAGGGCAGCCTTTGACTGGTTTTGCAGAACAAATGTTTTTATTGAGGGAATTTTTGTTCTGTGAAGTTTGGATTCAGTCAAAGGGCCACACTTGAGGACCTAGAGGGCTATATGGGGCCTTGAGGCCGCAGGAGCCCCCATCCTCCTGAAAAGGCTATAAAAAGTCTGAGGAGAGAGGAATCACTTCTCTGTAAGAGTAGGGAGGAAGAAGGAGGAGAAAGGGAAGACTTCAACAGCAGAAGAGAGAAGAGTCCATTCTAAGCATGAAGCCTCAGGAGAGGGAGAAACATGGTGAGCAAAGACATGGAAGGAAAGGAGAGCTGGGCGACAACACGCCATCACCGACAGGTGCTACAGACTGCTATAGGGCTTGCACAGTATTTCAGATCTGTGATCACTTTCAGCCTTCACCACAACCCTGGAAGGGAAGGATACTTCTCAATGTAATGGTCCTGGATCTGACCCTCCTGGGAACAAGCACAATGAGGCCACAGTACTCCTGCAGGAGGGGCCTAGCAGAGACCCCTGCTGGTCACGGCCCCAAGGCAGCCTCTGCTGTCTCTTCTGTGTTCTCTTGCCAAATTCTGGCTCGTGTGAGAACATTTATCAAGAGGAGGTCACCAGGGATTAAGAGGGAGGTGGCTGGACAGAACGAAGACTGACCAGCTCCAACATGGTTCATCATCAGTTCATACCTCAAGTGCTTCCAAATGAAGTCTTTGGCATGAAGGGGTGGTCAGGGTGGGAGGAGAGGAGGAGAATCAAAAGAAGAGAGGCCAGCTTGGTCAGACAGCGCTTGATCTATAACTAATCATAAGCATTGCTAGTATTTACATAGCCCCATGAGGTCTGCAAAGAGCTTTACAAATATGACCTCACTTGATCTTCAGGATGTAGGGGCTGTTATCACCCCCATTTTACAGATGAGAAAAGAGAGGCAGTCACAAGGCAAGAGACTTGTCCAGGCTGCCCTGCTCAGAAGGCACTGAGGCAGGACTGAATTCTGGTCCTCCAGGCCTGATGCTCTAGTCACGGTGACATCTACCTGCCTGGAAGGTCACCACTAGGTTCTTTAGCTTCTAAACCAACTTGCGACAGTGTGGAAAGGGCCAAGGACTAGACCCTTATTAAAACCCGGCTCGGTTACCTTGGGCAAGTCCCCTGCTTCTCTCGTTCTCTATCAAATGAAGAAGGACTTTGGGCTGGTCACTTCCAAGATCCCTTTTGGCTCTAAGCTTGATGGTCCTGTGAACCCCAACTCAACAAAAGTCCAGAGAACCCAGCGTGGCTTTCCTCTGGTCAATTATATGCATGGGGTGGGGGGGCATGAGGTAGTCCATCCATGACACTTTCCCCTCACACATGAGTAAATTCCCCCCCTTCCACTGCACCTCCCCCCAGCTGAATATTCTGGTGGCTGCCTTGATAGGTCTGGATGTAACTGAGGAGACCCCTCCTATCCCCAGAAACAGAAAGAACCAAATGACCAAAGGTTTACTCTTCAGTCCCTTTTCAGTCAGCAGGAAGAAGTCCAAAAATGTGTGAGAGTCTCCAAGCCACAAACAACTAAGAGCCCAGCAGCACAGGAAGGGGCTGCCACAGCTACTTCAGGGGATGCTTTCCTTTTGTGGGCCAGGGATGGGCCACTCGGTTCTGACTCTAGCCGTCTGAAAGCTTGGCTGCAGACTCAGAACATGCTGCTGCCCTCAGCCTGTATTGATCTGTGGGTTCACAATGGGAAATAGCATTTTTAACATCCCATCTACAAAACCCTAAGTGTGGAGCAGTGTGGTTTCATGCCCTGCTTTAGGCCAGTTTCTCTTAGCCACCAAGGAATTATGCTGCGGGGTCATTCCTGTGGTGACGTTTACAACAAGCTCCTTCCCCTAACCTGGGAGCCTAGGATTAGCCACCTGAAGCAAAGGCTTGTGGCTGCCGCTTTCCCTGGAACCAAGGCAGACCAAGTGTCTGTTTCCGCCTGCCCTGGTCCAGGCCACAGGACTGAAGCCCATCTTTGCAATAAAACCTTCTTTCTGTCCTTCTATCCATGTATTCATCCATCCATCCATCATCCATCCTTCCACCCATCTATCCACCCCCGCATCTATCCACCCACTGGAAGAAGCTCTCTAGTTTCCCTCTATACTGAGGAACATCTCTTCCCTTCAGTCAGTACTGCTACATCAGTCAAAACTGAAATATTTAAAATACAATCATACAATCTGAGAACTGGAAGGAACCTCAGCTGACATCTAGTCAAAGATTCTGGAATCATGAACTGATTGTACAGCACCCCAAGGTGACCCAAGGGGTCATCTGACCTCTACTTAAAGACCTCCAGTGAAGGGACAACTGACTCACTAGGGATACTAGTACCACTGTACTCAGAAATCAGACCTGGCCTCAGGAATCAGACCTGAGTTCAAATCCTATCTCAGTCACTGAGCAGCTCTGTCACCTTGGGCAAGACACTTGACTCAAGTTGTGGACAACCCTCGTTTGTAAACGCTTCTCCTAGGACTTTGGTGAAATTGGATTTCCTGTCAATTGCTCCCAACTCTGCTTTCTGGGGCCAAGCCTCTTCTTCAAATACCAAGATACAACAGCCATGCTGCATATCTTTCCAAGCTAAACATCTTCCTTCCACTGATCCTGCCCAGTCCACTCACCACACAGGGTTGGTCTACTTCCTTTCCAAGCACAGGGCCTACAAGGGGTCACCTAACTCTAGGTAGTGCTTGTGACTCCCATGGAGCACTACAGACCACACCAGCTACTGGTCCATTTCAACCCTGAGAATTTTTTCACCCAAACTGCCTTCTAGCATTGTCCAGTCCATCTGGTACTTCTACAGATCTTATTCTGAATCCAAATTTAAGCCTTGACCTCTGATCTAATGAATTTTCTTCTTGGATCCATCCTGTAATTTCAGCCTTTGGAGGCCCCTTCATGTAGGAGCAGTTCCTTGCAGGATGTATATCGATGTCAGGATGGCAGCTCATCTGAACACAGAGGAGTGAAGGTGATGAAGGAAGCAGCGATTCACAAGAGCAGACAAAGAAGAAAACCTTACAGAACTTGGAAAGAAGCCACATTAAAACCTCCACCTTCAAACTCAAACTTGGAGGGCAAGCTTCCTTCCTCTCTAGCCTTGCCTCATCACAGGTCTTTCAGCAGGAATCCAATCTGCCTGATAGGTAAGGTAAGGCAGGCTCTGTTTTGACTATAAGGAAGGTTCCCAATTGGACAATCCAGTAATTCTGAAGCATCCATTCAGGATCACTTGTCTTAGCAAGGGTAAGTCTGAAACATTCCAAAAAGATGATGGAGAGAGAGAGGTCACAACTAAGCCCAGTGCAGTGACAAAGGTAACAAATAAAAGGAAAACTACAAGTAAAAAGGAAGAAAAAAATCCTCATAAGAAAAACTAATAAAATGAATCATCAAAACCATACCATAACAAAATTAAAAGAAAACAAGTACAAATACTTTTCAAAACCCCATATCCGGAGAAGAATCCTTAATCAAATGAGACAGAGGTCATAAAAGATTAAGAGACAACTGTGGCTACACAAAAAGATTCTACATGAAACAATATGATAAAATTTATGAGATGTGGCAAAAGCAGAGCTGAAGAGGAAAACTTATATCCTTGAACATATATAAATCAAATAGAAAAAGAGAGAACTGAATGAAGCATACAATTTTATAAATCTAAAACCCCAAGAAAGTAAAAATCCAAAAAAGCACAAACATGAAAGGTGAAATAAAACTAAATTTCTAAAAAAAATTTTTTTAAGTTTTTTGAAAACAATACAAAGAAAACTTATAGACCATTATTACAGACCATTATTACAGATCATTATTATAGACCATTAACTCACTTGATTTTTTAAAGTAGAAGACTCAAACAATATAAAAAGTCCAAAGAGAGAATTTACAACAAATAAAAAGAAAACAAAGAAATTTCTCAGAAACTATGATACTATACCATTCAATAATGTTGAAAACTTAAAAGAAATCTTTGCAAAACAGGAATATTCCAATGCCCCACACCAGAAAACAAGTGAAATAAGTCAAAAAGGAACTCTCATGGAAAAAATCTCCAGGAGTAACCAGATTTACAAGTGAAGCAAACATGAAAAAACAATGAATCCCTACCCATGTGACATAAATTATTTCTAAAATACAGAAAGAAGGAACTCTACTAAACTTTAGGAGAGAATTCTGGAAAACTGTGATTCCTACACCAGAGACAGAACAATCAGAGAAAAGTTCTAATTCAATATCACCAATGAAAATGGAGGTTAAAAGGTAAACAAAAGCACATCAACACATGCAGAAAACTCTATTGATAACAGTTCTCATTTGTTTTAACTTCAAGAACAGGAATGAGAAAACCTTTGCTTTATTTGAGTAAAAAGGCATTTAACTGAAACCAAGAATTTGCATGATCGGTAAAGTAGAAATACTGGAAGCTTACCCAGAATGAAGTGAGAATGCCCTCTGTCACCATTACTATTTGACACACTACTAGAAATACAGTAAGATGAGAATATGAAATTAAAGAAATAAGCACTGGGAAAAGGTGGCTAAAATACCTCCCCCTGAAGATAACATTATGGTTTACTTAGAAAACCCTAGAGAATCACTAACAAATCAAGAAAATTGCATAAGCAAAAGAATAGGACACAAAACCTATCTCCCCTCCCTCCATCAACAGCAGTTCTACATGACACTAACAGTTTAACAGATGACAGGAAGAAGAGGGTGAAAGTTGAAAAAACCATTTAAAAGCCATACGAACTAAATATCAACTTGGAAAGAAACTATGCTCAGCCATTAGCAAACAGTTAGACAAATTGGGTGTGTAAATGAATGGAATACTTATTGCATCATAAGGAGTGACAAACAGGATGAATTCAAAGCAAAGGGAAGGCCTGTAAGGAATGATGCTCAGTGAACCAAGCAGAACGAAAAGAAAGAGTCATACACACACGCACACATACACACACACACACACACACACACACACACACCTCTGTACGTTTCATTACTATAATTTATTCTTACATTACCTTCATTTCTGAATATTTCCTTCCCCCTCCGATATTCAGCAAGTCATCCCTTACAACAAAGATTATTTAAAAGATGAGGAAAAAAAAGGCAGTTCACCAGAACCAATGAACACATCTATGTGTCTGATGGCATGTACTGTATTTCATACTCATAATGCCTCACCTCTTCGTTTTCTCAACTCTTAGGTGGGGTTAGGCTTGGTTGTTATAATTGCCCAACATTCAATTTCTTTCTTTCTTTTTTCTTTCTTTCCATTGTTAAGTCCTTGCCTTTACTGTTCTGGTTCTGTACGAATGACTCTGCAAAAGTTCCTATAAATTTTTCCATGCTTCTTCAAAGGTTACACATTAGCTTTTATGATTCAGTAATATTTCATTCCATTCACATGCCATGACTTCCCTGAATATTCCCCAAGGGATGGGCATCCACTTTGTTTAAATTCTTTGAAACCACAAGAAGTGTTGTTACGAATTTGACTATTCCTATCTTCTCTAATTTTGTTAATTTGCTGGGAGACAAAACTCTAGCATTGGGTTCATTTGCATTTGGATTTGAAGAAGGCTTTCATATGGTGACTAACTGCTGGACATTCTTTTGAGAACTATTTGCTCCTATCTACCAACTATCGTCTAAAGGGAATGGTTCGTGGTCTCATAGGTCAGTGCCATTTTTCTAATTATCAGGCTCTCATAAGAGGTACGTGGTGTAATGATTTTATCACAAGAGGCACCTTCCTATCTCATCCTAGCTACACCAACTTTCTCTGTACAAAAGCTGACTTACCGGTTAGATCATCTCTAACCCTTGTAATAACTGTGAAAGGAACCTTACCTCATTGGTGTCTAATCTTTTTTTTAAATGATGTGACCTTTCATATTCAGGTCATGCATTCATGTTGACCTTTTCTCAATCCTGTTCTTTCCTGACCTTTCTAAAGTATTTGGCACTGTTGATCTCCTAAATACCCCTGAACATTTTATCCTCTCCTCTCTAGTTCTGGCAACACTGCTCTCCCTTGGTTCACTGCCAATCTGGCTGATGACTCCTTCTGATTTTGTTTTTGTTAGTTTTTCATTCTCATCATACCCTCTAAGCATCCCTCAAGGTATCCCCTTAGTATACCCAAAGTGCCCCCTAAGGTATCCCTCAGAGTTCTATCCTGAGCCCTCTTCTCTTCTCCCTTTATACTATCTTAGTGACCTCATCATTTGCCATGTATTCAATTATCATCACTCTGCAGATACCCAGATCCACATGTCCAGCCCCAACCTCTCCCCGGACCTCTAATTTTGCATCTCCAACTGAATATTAGACATTTGAAACTGGATGTTCATTGGACATCATAAACTCAACATGTCCAAACAGAACTCATTATCTTTCCCCCTAAACCAGCCCCATCTCCTACCTTCCTTATTACTGTCAAGGGCACCACCATCCTCTTAAGTCCCCCAGGCTTGCACCTTAGGAGTTATCCTCACTATTTCTCACCCCCCAGGTCCAAGCTGGTGTCAAGGCCTGTAGTTACCACCTCTGCAACACCTCTTGTCCATTGCATTGTTGCAATATCTCATGCTGATTTCATCTCTACAACATCTCTTCAATGTGCCCCCTCTTCTCCTCTGACCCTGCCCCCGACCATGGTGCAGGCCCTCATCACATTACACCTGGACTACTGTCATAGCCTGCAGATGAATCTGCTGCCTCCAGTCTGTCCCCACTCCAGATTATCCTCCATTCAGTCACCAAAAGGATTTTCCTAAAGCAAAGATCTGATCACATCACCCTCTATTTAATAAACTCCTGTGCTCCCTACAGCCTCCAGGATCAAATACAGAATGCTCTATTTGACCTTCAGAGCCCTTCATAACCTGCCCCCTTCCCACCTTTCCATCTCTTACTCCCTTACATGAATTTTCCAATTCAGGTGCACTGGCCAATCAACTAAATGTTGTTTGTGCAAGATATTCCACCTCCTGACTCCTTGTCTTTGCATTGGAATGTTCTGGAATGGCAGTTGGATGGCACAGTGAATAAAAAGCACTGGGCCTAAGGTAGGAGAACTTGAGTTCAAATCCTGCCCCAGGCATTTCATTCAATGACTCTGGACCAATCCATTCCTCTTAGCCTCAGCTTCCTCATCTGTAAAAATGCAAGTCATAATATCACCTGCCTCCCAGGAACATCTTCTCTGCTTCTGCTCAGCCTCTTAGTGTGTGCAACTTCTTTCAGATTCAGCCCAATCAGAGAATCCTAGAGAATCAACTAAAAGACTAGCTGAAATAATTAACGACTTCAGCAAAGTCACAGGATATAAAGTAAATCCACATAAATCTTCAGCAATTCTATATACTATCATCAAAACCCAGCAGGAAGAGACAGAAAGAGAAGTATTATTTAAAATAACCGTAAACAACATAAAATACTTGAGTTTACCAAACAAAACAACCCTAAGGATTATGTGAACACAAGTACAAAACACTTCTCACACAAATAAAGTCACAGATCTAAGCAACTGAAATAATAATGAAATCATTAATTGCTCATAGGAAGGCGGAGCCAATATAAAAAAATGATAATTTGACCTAAATTAATTTATTCAGTACTACACCAGTTAAATTACCAAAAGTTATTTTACAGAGCTAGAAAAACAGTAACAAAATTTATCTGGAAGAACAAAAGGCCAAGAATATCGAGGGAATTAATGAAAAAAATGTAAAGGAAAGCAGACTAACCACACCAGATCTCAAATTGTATCACAAAGTGGTAATCATCAAAACATCTGGTCCTGGCTAAGAAATCGAATGCGGGATCAATGGGATAGGCTAGGTACATAATACACAGTAACAAATTACCACAGTAATCTAGTGACTCCAGCTTTTGGGACAAGAACTCACTATCTGACAAAGAAAACTGGAAAGCAACTTGGCAGAAATAAGGTATAGACCCAACATCTCACACTGTATACCAAGATAATATCAAAATAGGCACATGATTCAGACATAAAGGGTGATGTTATAAGCAAATCAGGGGAGCATTGAAAAATGTACCTGACAGATCTACAGATAAGGTAACAATTTATGAACAAGAAGAGACAGAGAGTTTTCCATGATGTAAAATAGATAATTTTGATTACATCAAATTAAAAAGGTTTTGCACAAACAAAACCAATGCAACCAAGATAAGGAAAGCAGGAAATAGAAAAAAAAATTTATAGCAAGTTTCTCTGATACAGGCATCATTTCTCAAATACACAGAGAAATGAGTCAAATTTATAAGAATACAAGTAATTCTCCATTTGACAAATGGTCAGAGGATATGAACAGGCAATTTTCTGAAGAAGAAATCAAAGCTATCTATAGTCACATAAAAAAAAGCTCTAAATCACTTACTGATTAGAGAAATGCAAATTAAAATAATTCTGACATACCACCTTATACCTATCAGATTGGCTAATATGACAGAAAAGGAAAATTTTAACTATTGGAGGGGATATGAAAAAACTGGGATAATAACAAACTGTTCATGGAGTTTTGAACTGATCCAACCATTGTGGAGAACAATTCAGAACTATGCCAAAAGGGCTGTAAAACTATGCATACCATTTGACCCAGCAACAGCACTACCAGGTCTGTATCCGAAATAGACAAAGAAAAAGGAAAAGGACTTATACCTACAAAAATATTTACAGCAATTCTTTTTGTTGTATCAAAGTATTGGAAACTGAGGGGATGCCCACATCAAGTAGGGAATGGCTGAACAAGCTGTGGTAGATAATTATGATGGAATTTTATTATGCTATAAGAAACAACTGGGATGCTTTCTGAAAAATCTGGAAAAGCTTGTATGAGCTGATGAAAAGGGAAGTGAGCAGAACCAGGAGAATACTATACACAGTAACAGCAATATTATATGATGATCAGCTATGAAAAGACCTAGCTCTTCTCAGCAATAAGATGATCCAAGACAATTTTGAAGGACTCATGATGGAAAAAAAGCTATCTACCTCCAGAGAAAGAACCGATGAAGTCTGAATACAGACTTAAGCATCCTTTTTTCACTTTCTTTATTTTTCTTGGGGTTTTTTTTTGGGTGGGGGGAAGGGTTTAATTTGTGTTTTCTTTTGCAACATGACTAATATGGAAATTGCTGTTCATCCCTTCGTTTTCATTGAGGACCAACGACATCATGAGGTGAATGTTTTGCATGACTGCACATGTATGACATACAACAAATTACTTGTCTTCTTAAGGAGGAGAGTGGGAATCTGGAGGGCAGGAGGGAATGTGGGACTCAAAATTTTTTAAAATGAATGTGAAAAATTGTCTTTACAGCAGAAAAAATATAATTTTTTAAAAAGATTCAGCTCAAGTCCCTCTGGCAGGAGGCTGTCCATCCATCTAGGATGACCTTCTGCCTCCCCTCTCTCTCCTATGTACACAGTGGTTCATGTGCCGCTTGCCCCCTAGAATGGAATTCCTAAAAGGCAAGGGCCTGCACATAGCTGTGAGTACTTAGTAAATGCTTGTTAACTAGGGCTCACCCACATTTCTGCCAATCTGCTCTCCAGCTTTTTCAGTCTTTGTCAAACAGGGAGTTCTTCCTCAAGTTTACCAAATACTAGTTCATGGAGTATGACTACGTCTGCTTTGTTCTTCGCTACTCAGTTCCACTAATATACTTTTCCATTTTGTAACAAATACTCCAAAGTTTTTACTATTACTATTGAAAAGTATAATTAGAGGGTCAGGCTCGAAAATAACTTGTGTATTAACTGCTCTTCAAATATCTGATATCTATAAATCTGTCTGCACTGGGGAAAAACCCTTTAGTAATTCTTTTGGGGTTTGTTCAAATTTCTTTTCTGAGACTGGACTGTTTAAAATGGCTGTTTCATGTTCTATCCATTTGGATGGTTTATATTATTCTAAGGAAGCATCCATTTCTTTTAATGTCTCCGTTTTTCTAGTATATAATTCTACAACACTGATTCTCATCATTCTTTTTATTTCTCCCCTGTTATGAACACCATTTCAAATGGCTACAAAATTCAAGATAAAAGCACTGGGCAACACTGGTCCTGATGACATACACCTTTAAAAGGATCAAATATGGCCAAATATGCCTCTGGAAGGTTGTGTGTACTATCAATTTATTCATTTGTTTACACTGCCTGGTTTAAGTGTTCTGGAGATTCTGAAGATTCAATTGTAAGTAGAACTAAGTCTTGCATAAAGAGATGAGACAAAATTTACCAACAAAACAAAAGGAGGGAATAGGATGGTGATGACATCTGAGTTTCCAATAAGGGCTGTAGGGCCATAAAGAGAAGGACACACAGAGAAGTCTGTCTTGGCAGGAGATGCTGTGGAGAAGAGGAGAGGATGATGCTCCCTATTCTCTTTCTCCCAAGATAGATTCCAAGGTCTAAGAAAGCAAACTAGAAACCATTTCTCTCTCTACTTTGTGTCTCCCCCATGAAAAGGTGAATGAAGGGGGTCCCTGCAGGGCACAGTCCTATCACAGGTCTATCAGACTCCTTTGATGATGATGTATCACAGACTGGAAAGAGACCTAAACTTGGAGCAAGAACTTTGGGTTCAGATTTCAGCTCAGACCCTTGCTGGCTGTGGGACCACAAGTAACCCACCCAGTCTTCTTGGTTTCCTCCTTCATCAAAAGGCAAAAACAATCCTTATACTTCAGTCATTGTGTGGAAAGCAATTTATAAACTTTAAGAGACAAATACATAGGGAGAGGTGGAGACTATGATTTGGTCAGTACTGGACTTTCCCTCCACCAACAGAAGCCTAGAGCCATCCATAACTTCATGGAGTCATCTTGGCAAGGTTCCTGAAGTCACAGAGGTCATTTGTTTGGGACCCCACAGTAAGTGTCACATGTGAGATCTGAACTTAGGTCCTTCTGACTCCAAGACCAAGAGTCAATTCCCAAGGCCAATTCACCTCTTATGGAAACCTCTGCATTCTTATCCAAATGCAGTCACTGGGAGTTAACTTCAAAATCTCGAAGACCTATGGTTTCTCCCTCCAAGGAGAGATTACAATCCTTCTATGTCTTCAGGGGTGGCAGGACCCAAAAAAATTCTGATTCTTCTGTCAAGTCAGTAATCACTTCACTTGCAGTAAATTCTTCCTTGTGCCTCTCCTGGGACTGTACCTAAGGACCATTGATCCGCTGCTTGGTAATGAGGCAAACCCTCAGGTACGTGGTTACAGGTCATCAGTCTGAAGAATGTATCTCTCCTGCAATTATCACTAAGTATCTGAGAGAAATGGCATCAGCTGAATTATGCCCATAACAACAGCCCCATCTGCTGACAAAGCACTGCTAGTAACAGTGTAAGCAAACAGACCATGACAGGCCATCTTCCTAAGCATCACAGAAAGAAACTCTTAAGGCCAAATAATTTCAGAAAATTTGTGATTCAATCCACACAGATCATCGTAAAAGTTTGACCAACACCCTGTTTGGAAATTAACTGTTTCAGGAACTTCACTTGAAACACATTTTTTAAAATCTCCAAAGCGAGAACTCAGTCAAATTTATAAGAATACAAGTCATTCCCTAATTGATAAATGGTCAAAGGACATGAACAGGCAGTTTTCAGAAGAAGAAATTAAAGCTATCTATAGTCATATGAAAAAAATAACAGCCACATTGTACAATGACTGACTTTGATAGACTTAGCTCTTCTCAGCAAGGCAAGGATCTAAGACAATTCCAAAAGACTCATGATGGGAAATGCTCTCCACATCCTGAGATAGAACTATGGAATCTGAATGAAGATCAAAGTATACTACTTGCTCTCTCTTTTCTTGTTTTGTTTTTTCTTTCTTTGGGTTTCTCTAATGTGAAGATATGTTTAATAAGAACATATATGTACAGCCTTTATCAGATGGCATGCTGTCTTGGGGAAGGGGAAGGGGAGGGAGGTAGAGAAAATGTAAAACTCAGAAGTTTATGGAAATGAATGTTGAAAACTGATATAAAATAAATTAATTTAAAGAAAAAATCTCCAAAGTTATCTGATTTAGGAGCACTGAAATTAAAAGGAGTGGAGGAGAAAACATATTCAAAGACATTAGTTATAGTCTATTTGAAATAAAATAAATAACAAAGAGAATCAGGGTTCATTTGTGACTATAAATCCCAGTCTAAATCTACTTGCTGACAGTATGAAACCAAGGTAAAAACTGGTTCATTTCCTGGTTGTAAAATCAGTGAAGAGGGGGCTAGTACAAGTGATGTGATAAGAAGCGAGAAGAACCTGGAATACAATCTACACAACATCTACAACATTGTACAGAAAAACAGCTCTGAAAGACTTAAAACACTCCAGCACACAAAGATCCAACGTGCTGAGCAGCAAATAATGAGGCGCAGCTCTTCAGGTACAGTCAATGAATGGATTGGTTTTTTTTTTGCTTATGTTGAAGGGTTATAAGGATATAAAAAAATGAGATGAAACTAGTGACATGATATAGAAAAGAGCAGAACATTGACCCCTTTTCCCTTCCTCTGTATAAAAGTACCATTTTTACCCCCATTAAGCCACAATGGAAAGATTATACAGGGATGGACCCAATGCCTCATGAAAACCAGGGATCTGGGTTCCTGAAATTTATGGGAAAGTTCAAGAACCCTTTTTAGGGGTCCATCATTAGCACCCCATCAAGAACAACACCAAGATCTCAGCCTCCTCCTCGATAAAATGCTTGCCAAAGCTGCTGTGAGAATCCAAGGAGGGAACCGTGCAAGCAGCTATACTGACCATCTACGGACTGCTTATTCTGATCCTAAGAGGAGAAAGGGAACAGCTTTCTATGACATCACAGGGAACGTGTGTGCACACGTGTGTGTGCACATGTGTGTGTGCATGCATGCATTGTGCAGCTCCTCAGTGGGAGCTCTGTGGGCCCTGGAAGAGAAGCCACACATGTGACTCGCCCAGGCCACCCACATCAGCAAGAAAATATTCTCTGTGATGCTACTTGACTGCAAATCCCAGGACAGCCAGGACAGGAGAAAGCCCTGCCAAGAGCAGTCCAGCATCCTCCATGACATGCCCCCTGAAGCCTGGAGATGGGAAGGACCAGGCTAATGGGGGTTATCCCATAAGATCACACACACTGCCAGGACAACGCTGCCAGACTCCCCTGGGGCACTTCACAGTAAAATCTCCCTACATGCCCAAAACATCAGCGTGCAAAAAGTGAGGGATGGAATGGGGATAGACAATCCTGCAGTCTCCTCACAAGGGAACAGAACTGAAGAGACCCGAGTCAACAGGAAGAAACTGTCTCCATGTAAACTGTGGAGAAGACATCAGCAAGCAGAGATCTGAAGGAGGGTTAGGGTGGTGAGCCTCCTAGAGCAGGGCAAAGAGAGCCCGCCTATGGCTGGCACAAAGAGCCATGGATCTGCAGCCTTCCTGTGTGTCACGAGCCCAGGGCAGTGAAGGTCTCTCCCAGGCCTCTGTCCTCCATGAGCTAGCCCCAGGCTGTGCCACCCCAGGGGAGTGTAAGCGCTGGAGAGCATGAACTACCTCCTGGGGGAGGCTCAGCACACAGTCAGCACCCAGTGTCTGACACACAGTAGGTGCTGATAAATGTTGGTTAAACTAAATGAATCCTGCAGCAGAGCAAGGAAGAAAACCTGTAGGAAGGACTGAGCACACACAGTCAAGAGCTTTAAAAATGAATTCTGTCCACCAAACACTCAATGAAAACAAATTTTCTCTTTACTAAACATAAGAGTTTGAGTTACGTTATGATCATTTCTTTTAAATGGCGACCAAAAAAATTTCCCTGTGAAGCCATCAATTCACAGAAAAAAGAAAATGGTGCAAACCTCCCTCCCACCCCCCCACCCTCCCCCCCCACGAGATGGGTCAGTCTGCCGCTGATTAGGTGGAACTGAAAGGGTCTATTTTTCTCTGTCTCCGCCTCTGTCTCTTCCTTTATCTTTGTCTCTGTCTGTCTCTGTCTGTCTCTGTCTCTGTGTCTCTCTCTCTTAGTCTCTTTGTGTCTCTCCCTCCCCCCCTCCTCTCCCCTCTCTCCCTCCCTCCCCCTCTCTCCTCTCTGCTCTCTCTGTCTCTCCTTTCCCTCTCTTTCTCCCCTCTCTCCCCCTTCTCCCCTCTCCCTCCCCCTTTCCTCTGTCTCTCTCCCCCCTCCCTCCCTCTCTCCTCTCTCTCCCCTTCCCCTCTCCCCCGCCTCTCCTCTCTCTCTCCCTCTCTCTCCCCCTCTCCCTCTCCCCCGGCCTCTCCTCTCTCTCTCCCTCTCTCTCCCCTCTCCCTCCCCCCTCCCTCTCTCTCCTCCCTCCCTCTCCCCGGCCTCTCTCTGTCTCTCTCCCTCTCTCTCCCCCCTCCCTCTCCCCTCTCTCTCTCTCTCTCCCTCTCCCCACCCCTCGCCCTCTCTCAGACCCACAGTGGCTGGTGCAAGGATCTCACTGTCCCCACTGGCAGTCCACCATCACTCCTACCTGGATCCAAGCACATGAACTTGCAGCACTCCTTGGGGTCTTTGTCATACTGCTGGCAGCCCTGGGGCCCCTCACACAACGCAGCCACACACATCTCCGGCTCCCCATTGTGGCAGGTACAGCTCAGGCAGGGGTCGTTGCCCTTGGGTGTGAAGTGGTAGCCTTCTCCCACAATGTTGTCCTTGATGTCCACACATGTCTGACCTGTTACACACACAGAGCAGTGGGATGCTCCAAGAGGGCACAAGGAGCAGGAGTAGAAGGTGGTGGAGGAGTACAATGGAAGGGAGCGTGGGTTTGGAGCCTGGGCCTGCAATTGACTCTACGTGACCAGGGGCAAGTCACCGTTTGGATGCTCAGGTTCCTCCCCCTGGAACCCATCTCCTCCTCTGCCCCCTTTAAAGTCCCAGGCCCTCTGGTCAGAGCCTCAGAACCCAGCCCAGCTTGTAGACAACAGTGCAGCCTGCATCCCTAACCTCCTCACCCCTACCCCACCCCCTGCTTGACAGGTGGTCACAGTGTGACCAAGGCCTCCACGGTCAGAGCAAACCTAGCAGAGTCAGCTTTTGGGCAGAGCTCAGCGTGTCAGGAACACGATCAAGATCCACCTTCACCCCAGCAAAGTAAGGCCTGGTAAGGTGGCAATGACTAGGACACCATCAGCCCATCAGTTAAGATTTATGAGGCACCCACTACATACTCAGTCCTGTGCTGGGAGCTGGAGGTGCAAAGAAAGAATGAAATGATTTGAACTCCAGGGAGGAAGAGAGGCAGGAGGCCAGAAGCCGAGGCAGGGACACAGAGCTCCCTCCACCATCCCAAGGCCCCCAACTATGCACGGTTGTTGTGAAGAAAGAGCCTGGTAAAGTTAATGAGAACATGATGGGAGCTATCATGGAGGAGAGTTCCTGCGACCTCCTGAGCAGGCATGCGTCCAGCAGATTCCTCAGTGACCCCAGAGAGGGTCTGCCTTGCCCTGCCTGACCCCCACATCACAATTCCAATGTGGAATCCCTGCCTGGTTTGTTTGTCTCTTTACAATACTGAGAACATGCAGAGCTTTGGCCCCAATTTGGTCCCTTTTGGTCTCAACCTCATTCTTAACTGAGTAGGAATCTGACATGCCACCTAGGGCATGTAGGTGACTTGTACAGGGTCACAGAGCCAGGGGGCTCAAAGGTGGGACTTGACCCCAGGTCATCCCAACTTTGAGGCCAACTAGCTGTCCCCCAGGCAGACACTGCCCCTGTTGCTTACCTTGTGAGGCAATTTCCCCCCACCCTCAAATACTGAGCTAACCAGCAATTATCCCTGTGGTGGAAAGCCCAAAGCACCCATCTGACCAGACACAGGCCCTGTCCCCACAGGGAAGCCCTGGTCAGGAGGCAGGGGAGGCCACTGTGACCCTAGAGGCAGGGAGGTCATCTCGGCCCTGGGGGTCCCAGGGGGAGGCAGGGGAGACGACTGTGGCCCTGGAGGCAGGAAAGGGCATAACAGCTGTGAGGGCCTGGTCAGGAAGCAGGGAGGTCACCTAGGCCCTGAGGGCTCCAGGGGGAGGCAGGGGAGATACTGCTTACTTCTCTTGCAGAGGAAGGAGGACTTCTCGTAGCAGTTCTCTGCATACCAGCTGTGCAAGTCATGGTGGCGCAGGGTAGGGAAGTGGAAACACTGGAGCTGGGCACAGAGCACATTGTCATTCTCAGGCACAGCCGAGGCGAAAATAGGGTCTGGCGGCAAAAAGACCTCAGAGGGACCTAGAGGAGAAACCCCGACCAGCAGAAGATCAGCGGACGGACACCACCCCCTCCAATGCCAGTTCATCTGTGTCTAAGGGATGGCAGGTGGCACCATGAGGGTGTGGGGGGGCTCTGCCTGAGCTTGAGCTCCATGGGCACAGCAGGTGAGATGGCCCAGCTTGGCCCAGCAAGGCCCACGTGCTTGAGGAAGCCAGAGAGCAGACCTTAGCTCTACAGCTGAGAGGAGACAGAGACACCTGCCCAGTCACCCAGCTGGCCACTGGACAGCGCTGCCGAGGCTTGAATTATCCCAGCAGCAATGGACTGTGGAGCAAAGGCAGGAGCAGAGCCAGGTGCCAATCCCAGCTCAGATTATGTGATAAGCTTTAGGACTCTGGCCTCTCCTAGACAAGGAAGAGGAGAGGCCAGCTATAAGAGACAACACTCTGCCCAGATCTGGGGGCTCGTGGCACTTTGGCCAGCGTCAACAAAAGGAAGGAAGGAAGTGCAGAGAATTCCAGGCACAGGGGCTGGGCAGAGAGAAAACTCAGAGCCAAGAGAGGGGGTGTTGTTTGTGGAATAGTCAGGAGGCCAGGGACACTAGGTGGAAGTGGACACGTAAGGGAGTGAGGAGTGAGAAGACAGGATAGGGAGGAGGGCATTTTTTATCTGATCCTGGAGGCCAAAGGGAGCCATAACATTGGGAGCCAAACAGGAGTTCATGGAGTATGGGGTGACAGGGTCACACCTGTACTTTAATGACTGAGTGGAGACTTGAGGAAGGTAGACCAGCCCCGCCTCCTACCAACTACTCCAACAGTGTGTGGTGAGGGGCTAAGAGCCAACCCCAGAGGCGGGCAGTGGCGGAGGAGAGGAGGGGAGGGGCAAATGCTGCCAAGTGTCTGAATCTCCCTTTTCCTTTTTCCTTTGTTGCTCTCTAGGCTGTTACCTTAGTTCCCCACCATGACATCCGGCCAACACTCTCCTTGTCTAACAACATTCATGGCAGAGGATTATGGCCTGAATTCTCCACAATCACAACTATCAAGGAACCTCAGAGGGCAAGCGTGACCTCTGGGGGAAGCTTCGGACGTGCTCCAAAGCTCTGCATTGAGATGTGCCTGCCGCTAAGCCTGCCAAAGCCTATGGCCGGATCTGTTCTTGCACTGTCATTAAGGGCAGCGTCTTCCCATAAAGATGAGAACAGGCATTTCAGTCAAGAGCCTCTGATGTTTTCTTAGTCACCTTCTTAGGTGTTAAGATTATTTTAGTCTTTTCCATTCCTCTGGAATCTTCCCTCGTTCTTGTGAAGCAGGAAGGGAAAGGATCATCTCCGTTTCACAGATGAGGAAACCGAGACTCCAAGAGGCTAAGTTACTCACCCACAATCCCAACAGACTTCAGGACAGGCTCCCCTACCCACACTGGAAGCCCTCAGAGGTAGGATGACCACTCGCCCAGGAAGAGGTAGAGTTAGATGTTGGTGAAGGAAGGGCTGGATGAGATGCTGCTGACGTTCCCTCTGTCCCTGGGAGACAGCGCTCTGCCCGTAAAGCCCTTCCGCTGAGCCACAAGACTTCTTCTCTGAACGTTCGCATTGGCTGCCTTTCCATCCAGAGGGATATGAGTCCGTATGAGCTCATTAACAGGTGGTGCAAAGACTCTTTGGATGTTACATCCTGAGGCCCTTGACAGCGCCAGCTCACGCTTCCCCTTGGTTTGCCTGATATGGCCCCTAAAACACCACACCACAGCACTGATCCTTAGTTCTCAAGTCCCTGGGGCTCCTCTAGGCAGCCCCTGTCAGAGATGGGGAGACTTCTATTTTCTCCATCGGTTTCTGAGGTGGATGAGTCTGGGGACATGGGGCACATGAGTGAGTCCTCTCTTCTCTAGGTCTCCTCCCAAATGGCCAGCCCACCGAGGGCTCTGAATTGTTGTCCCATGGCACACAGGTGAAGAGGAGCCCTGTAGGTCACAGCCACAGAAGGTCCAAGGACTGACTGCCAAGACAGCGTATGCTCCCGGCTCATGGAAATGTCAGTTCTCCAGCAGAGAGCGAGGGCCAGGAAGAAACAAAGTGGACAATAAAAAACCACATCCAACTGCGGAAGTGTTGTTCCACATGCTTCGTCTGACACCCCAGGGCCCAGAGTCACTGCAACAGATAGTGACATCGATCGTCTGAGGACGGGGCCTAAATAAGCGATGGCAGGGTTGCCTTCTCCGGGACGCTGAGGCCCATGCCGAGACGTGGCTGCTCCTAGCTGAGGCAGGGTGGCTTGGGGGAGGGGTTAGGCCCAAGTGAGAATCGATGCACACGTGCGCATGTGCACACCTACCACTCTGCAAGGTCCTTGATGGCCAAGGACTGTGGCTACAGTGAGTAGCGGGAGAAGAGGTGCCAGACAAGGGAGGTCCAGAGGGGCAGGAGACAGAGGCCCCCCAGGGTTCTATCTCAATCCACTGGCAGTGGCACATGGAACATTCTGTCAGCCCTGGGGCAGGTGAGTGGCCAGTCTGAAAGGAGGCACCTCTCCTTAGCTTTTAAAGCCTTAAGCACCTGACCTTATACCTTGTCTTTCCTGCCTCCCTGCACATTATGCTCTATCCCATACCTCTGAGATCCAGCCAAAGTGACCTTCTCTCAGTTTCTCACGTAACACTCATCTCCCATCTCGATCCCTTTGGCTGCCCCAGGCCCAGAATGCATGCCCTTCTCATCTCCACCTCATCCCCCTCTTTGTTTCTATTTGCATTTATTCTTTTTTGTTTATCCGGCACACACTTGTCTCCCCAGTAGAGCGTGAGGTTCTTGAGAACAGGGATTGTTTCTCCTTTGAATATGCAGCCCTAGAGTAGATCCTGGTTCATAACAGATGTTTAATAAAAGGTGATTCATTGACTGATAGGACCTTTTGAACGTGAGGTTCTGAAGTAGCTAATGTGGCTACTTGGGATCCTCTCTGGGATAAACACTGGTATTTTTTGTACCAGTAGAAGTTGGCTCAGGCAGTGAGCAAATCTCCAGGGACTTCCACTGGTCCCTTCTACTGACCCAAACCTCCTCAAGTTAGCACCTACCACAAGCAGGTGTACCTCTAATGGGCAAAGAATGGGAGAACATGCAGAGAAACATGCTGGGGTCCTACATTTCTACAGGAGGCCCTTCCCCAGGCACTAGCTAGACCGCTGCCTCATGCCCAGCCGCAGAGAGGTCCATGCCCATCCCCGGTTTGCAGGTTCTTCATCTAACACTGCTTCCCTCCTTCACAATCAGCTCAGGGTTAGATCTAAGAGTGACCGGAACCACACATCAAGACTGGCACCACATGCTTCCAAAGTAAATCTTGGCTTTGTAAGAAATAGGGAACTACGTGGATCAGCAAGCCCAGATGTGGAGAGAAGCTGTGTGCTGTCTTTTTAGAAGGGCTTTTACTGAAGAGGCTGAATACATGTGAGGCACAGCATGATGGAGAAAACAGGAAGGGCAAGGTGGGGTGGAAGGGTGAGCAGGGAGGCAAAGTTCTCCAAGGGGATTTGTTCCATGATGTTTCAGGGGTCACAGAGGAAGACCTGCCCTTTCCCACTGGGGATCCAGCCACACTGGCTCCTCCAGCCATTCAGCTGGCCTTCACAACAGGGCAGAGATACTTCTGGATGGAGCTTCAAAGATGCCATGTTCTTCTGCAGGACTGGCCGGACAGTGAGCCATAGGAAGGTCTCCATCTCTATCAGATGGGACATTTTCTTAATGAGTCTGCTCAATCCTACCCTTACATGCACAGGGGGTGGTCTGTGTGGTGGCAGCTTGGGCAGAGCCTTGGGCAGAATCAGGGTTGATATGGGGCTCTGGAAGAATGCTAGTTCAAACCAGTCCAACTGGAGCCTGGCCAGGATGCCCCTCAGAGCACAGACATTCTGCTTGCCCTGGATCTCCAGGTAGTGTTCCAAGGTTCTCAGAATGAGACTTGCTGATGGTCCTAGGCAGCTTCCACACTGGCAGACATCTGCCCGTTCGGTACCCGTACTTTCTTGTGAGCCAGAACCAAGGCCAGGTGTAGAGCGGCTCCTGAAACCCTGAGTCATGCCTTTTCTGTGCCTGGACCTAAGGGGCTATAATCTATCATTTCTACATGAGGCTAGAGCCAGAAAAGGCTGAGGATAGGTACCTAAGGAGCATCTAACCTTGCCCTATCCAGACAGACAAGGTTGCCCACTCCTCCTCCAGGCCAAGCTGAGCAGCCAATGGTGGGTGCCCAGCAAGCACCTGCTTGCAATCACACAATCACAGACTTATATCAGGAAAGTGGCCATGGAGCCCAAAGCCCTCATTGTACAGATGAGGAAACTGAGGCACAGGGTGACAAAGTGACTTACTCAGCTTGTAAGTACCTGAGGCAGGATTTGAAGCCAGGTTTTTCTGACTTCAAGACCAGTACTAATGAATGAACCAGACAGAGAAGGAGCACGTACCTTTGTGAGCCACCTCCCAGCGACCCTCTAGAGAATGGTTCCGACCAGTGATGACATACTGATAGCCAACCCAGAACCTGCATAGACAAAGAAAAGAAAATCAGGGTGATTTCAACAGAAGAAACACCCTCTTGGGCTTTCTCTCTATGACTCTTACTGAGGTTCAGTCACTCTAGTAGACAGCTAGCTTCACTCCCCTGGTGGGTCCAGCAATGGGGGACTCAACTCATAAGTGGCGGGGACACCACTTCCTGACTACCCCAATGTAAACCATGAGAGTTTAAAGATCTTCCCCACCCATGAATGGGCCTGTCCATTAAAGGAAGCTTGATTAGGGGAGGCCCACACCTTCTGTTAATTTTCTAATGAGGCACTGGTTCTCAAGGGTTGTGATGCCCTCTGAAAAATGTATAAATACTTTGAGATGAAGTTTTACTTGGCGGCTTACTGATTGGAAGTGTTTGTTTCACCAGAAGAGATTCTAGGCAGCCGCTAAGGAGCCCCCCATGTGTTGGTGCTTCTCTCTCTGGTAAGTATGTAATGGCCAAACAGTTGGATCTGTCTGTTGATCTGTCAAGCGGCTGCAAGCACTGTCTGTTCATTTTGATTTCTCTGTATTTTCTCTGAAGTTCAGGATGCTGACTTTTCCCCTGAACTAATGTGCTTGAATAAAGTGATTAATGACCCCTCAAAAGTTGCTTTCCTTTTAGAAAAGCAGATCTAAGAACCTGTACAGCAAACACTCCTGTATATGTTCTTGCATTTACACCCAGGCACCTTTTTATTTTCTAAGCTTGGGCATGGTCCCTGTTTTTTCTGAAGGTCACCCGGTTTGGAAGCATGAAACACCTCACTGTTGCCCTTCGGTAGGAAGCCCCACATACACTCCACTAGAGCACATGCTCTAACAGCCCCATGCCTGGGATCCCAGGAGACCCAGTGAGTCAAGAGACAGATCTCCTATTCCTACCTTAACTTAGCCTGAGCTGTCCAGTCTGGGGTGCCCATGATCCCATTTATAAAATGCAAATGATACACTCACCCACAATCTTATTAAGTCTTTGAAGAAAAGGTAGCAGTGAGCTTTGGGCCCAAAGCAGTATTTTCCAGTTATAAAACTCAAAATAAATGCTTTGTTCAGTCTTGGTTCCACCAAGGGGATAATGATACCCATCATTTATTCACTATGTTGGGGTCAAAAGAATCAAAAGGAAGCCTAAATATACTTTGGAGTTTTCATACTGGCAATTTACTGCTGGAACCTAAGACCACAAGCCGAAATCTGGCCTTGAAGCTGACAAATCCCCTGAGACGTCTGTCATTCACCTTCCTACAGGCATGTAAAAGGTTTGTCTGATGTGTCTCTTTTCCTGATCCTGGCATCCCTGAAGAAAACTAAATCCTCAGCCCCTTAACACTGAGTCCTAGACCAGAGGGCCTTAACTGTCCTGATGGCCTTGGGTAGCAATCTGAGGAAGGTCACAGGCCCTGTGGGAGCATGGTCTGAGGAATCCCATGGATGCCTTCAGTGGCTTTCTGGTCTGGGGAAGATCAGGGACCACCACCAGCCCACTTCCTCAGAATAGCATGTTTAAATGCAGAAGATCAATTCAGAGGATTACAAAGGAAATCAATTCTCCTGAAATACAGGTAGAATTTTAAAAACCAAACCCAGTTTCCAGGCCTCAAGGTAAGAGAATGACAACAGCAAGTAAAGCCCCTCTGGGCTGGCTCTTTCTCATTCCCTCCCTCCTTCCTCACCAGCCTGCACGGCTCCGTGACTCACTTGCGTTGGTCCTTCCAGCCAAAGTTTCTCTCCTGGAGATCCCATTCCTGGGCCAGGACGAAGCGGAGCTCTTGGTCAGTGGTGAAGGCAACTAAGGAGCCATTCACCCGCTGGCAGGTCTGCACGGCATCCCAGTAATTCTCTCCATTTAGATAGACCTTGTAACAGCTGGCCGTGCCCTCGTAATGATGCCATCCCGTCGGGCACTTTCCTAGGAAACATGAAGGAAAGAAGGGAAATAGTCCCCCCCAATTAGGATCGCAACATGGAAGAAACAGAAAAAAAAATGCATTTTCCTGGCCCAGGAAACCTTTGCTGCATTTCCCTGAGAGCACAATCCAGCCTAGGCCTAAATGCACACTAAGCAACACACATACACTCACACATATGCATGTGTTCATACATACATGCACACATACACACTCTCAAATGCATACACAGATGTGCATGTACACACACACCCACAGACACGCACATGTTCACATATATGCACATATACACACTCTCAAACATACACTCAGATGTGCAGGTACATACACATGCTCACAGACATGCACGTATTCACACATACATGCACTCATAAATACTTTCAAACATACATTCTCACACTCACACGTCCAATGCATACATATCTAGGACTCAAGCTGAGCACACTCTAACAGGCCAGACAAAAGTATTTCTCTATGGCAAATAAAGAGTTTCCCAAAAGTCAAAGCTGAAGGTGCTCAGGCTTTCCTGTTTCGCCCTATCTGATCCAGCTGGTACTTTTAATTGGGTAACATTCATCCACCAGACTCGACATAACCTTTGGAAAGACATCTCTCTTCAGCAAAGAGAAACATCAAGAACCACTGTAATCTTGGAAGGGAAAAGTCACCCAAACCAAAGCTTCTGTGTTCATGCCCTGAAGGAGAAGC
The DNA here is from genome assembly GCA_023548195.1 of Bettongia penicillata ogilbyi. Classification (NCBI taxonomy): domain Eukaryota; kingdom Metazoa; phylum Chordata; class Mammalia; order Diprotodontia; family Potoroidae; genus Bettongia; species Bettongia penicillata. The sequence goes on along the minus strand of JAJHZJ010000154.1, from coordinate 4,693,308 downwards.
AGCGTTGCAGCACCTGGGGGTCTGCACCTTTCACGTTTCAGAAGCTAAGGATGCAAGGTGCCGAGTTCAAGTCCATTCAATGACTGCTCCTTAAACATTTTTAAAAATAACTCCTCACTCACCTGGTTGTTTTCATCATAAAAGATGAAGAGAGGCAAGTGGACATTGTATTTAGTCGGATAGTTTTCTGACCCCAATCCCTGAAGCCAGAGTCTCATTCTTCTACTGATTTGGGGTTTCTTTTCTTCCGTTTAAAAAGAAATTCTTAGTAAAAGGGGATGGCTCTCTGTGAGGGGAAGTTGAAGGGAAATTTTGTGATGTCATCACAAGCGATGGCCATTAAAGTCTTTCTTTAAAAATTCCCATTCTCCAGTTTTGTGATTCATTATTTAAATAATGCAGGCAATTGATGTTGGGGGGAAAATACCTCACGCTCACGGCTTTTACGCCATTCCCCATTTAACAAGCATTTATTAAATACCTACCATATATGAAGCCTGCTATAAATTCTAAAGCCCACTTCCACTTAACAATTCCATTTTAACAAAATTCAGCAAATATTTGAAATAACTGTACATGGCAATGATTTTTTCCTGTTATTTTATATTTAAGTTTATAATATGTTTCTTTTTCTTTTCGTATATTTAAGTTTTAGTATTGAAGTTTAAAAAAATTAATAAAGTAAAAAATAAGAAGACTAGCTTCCGGGGCCTGGGGAGAAGCACCACCTCGTTTAAGTTCCACAGGGGTAGGGAGCAGGGTTCGATTTACGACCAGAAGCAATGAGGCAGAGTCTTGGCCCTCGGTCACGGAGCAGTTTGACTAGAGATACAACTGGAACCCAGGTCTCTGGACAAGTTCAAGGGATTTTTAGTCTTCCCCTGGTTTCAAATAACAATGACCAATGCCAGATTAGCTGGGAGACCCCAAGATGATACTGTGGTGCTGTTCAACATGCAAGAGACTCCTAGAGGTCTCCTGGCCTGCGGCTTGGAGGCACCACTGCTCCATGATCTCTGGTCAAGCCCTCTCTTGAAGGCTGAAAGGGGAGCGAGCCACCATGGCTACAAGCCATGGCTACAGGGTGTGCATGGGCTCCCTTTGTTTCCTTCCTCCTGCCTGACTTTGCAGAAGAAACACAACAAGGAACGCTGTACGAGAGAAATGGAAGATGTGTAAAAGACTGCAGCATTTTCAGCTGGTAGGAATTTAGGAAAATTACCCACACATCTCAGTGGTGTGATGATCAAGCAGGATCATGAAGAAACATGCTGGACTTGGAGCTAGGTGACTTGGGTTTGGATCCTGATTCTAACACCAAGCAGGCTCTTGACACCAGCCACAAGCCCAAGGACTACCCAGGTGAGCATGAACAAGTCCCTTCGTGCAGGAAGGAGTCTCAGGATCTCCATCTGTAAAGCATCAGGGTCAAAGACCACAGTGGAAGATCTCCAAGCTCCTCATGACTTAAATCCTGTGGTCCCTACACATTATCCCTGAGGCATCCCCGAGGGTACAGATGAGATCTGTTGCTTTTCATAAGAAAAACAATGTGCCAGAGTGGTTATGCCACTGGGATTCTGCCTCGAATCAGGGTTTGTGCTCTGCCACACAGGAGCCAAACCACAGCTTGCATCCCTGTTGATCCTAAGTGAAGTCTGTGCAAATAAACAATGAGGGCTCACATGTGAAGACCTGAGAACAATATGACTAAATCTTGCATTTAGAAGGGACATCAGAGGCCATCAACGTCAACCTAGAACCAAGAATCCTTTCCACGGCATCCCAACAGGCTCTCAGTGACCACTGTTTCTTTTCCACAATGACCACTGTTAACCTGAAAGTTTGATTAAAGGAGAGACAACAGGCTAAATGCATACGTATTTATTATTTTTAATTCCCTTTAAAGTAGCAGTTACGTAGTCCTACAGAGCCAAGATCAGACTGCTCAGTACAGAAATCGTCTGCCTTAAATACATTTTACCATGAGAAAGGAACTCTTTTAATTGAACAAATTGTAAATTTAGTGAGACAAGACAATCAACAACGCAGTGTCAGTTGAATTTATGATTCTGAGCTGTGTAAATTTCCTCTCTGTTACATACATTAAGGAGAGACATCCCAGGACTCCGGTGGCGGGCATCCTGTCAGAAACAGGGCCCTGAAACTGCTGACACAGGAAAGGGTATTTTCAACAGAGTTGACAAAGTTTCCATTGAAATTATAACACAGGATATCTGTTTTCCTTATCATTACCATGCCATAAAAAAGGTCTCGTAAGGAAATTACTCAGTCAGCCCCATCTGCTTCGTTGACATACCGAAAGGCATTCTCTGAGTTTACTTAAGATTAACAAAAGAGACTATTAGGTCCAGACTCCTCTTCATTCAAGCTCTGGCCTTCAGTAAAATCCAAAGTTTATATTAAAGGATTATCACCACTGATACAGACCCGGATCTTTCTTGGTGGAGGAGCTTCTGGTGAAGAAACTGTCACTTACCAGTGGAGGTCAGCAAGTGTCCTGTAAATCACAGTCTCAAGAATATGGCCCAGGGATTACGGCTTCAGACCATCCTGCTCAGTCTTGGGCAGGGAAATGTTCACTGATGACTGTCGTATTCCTAATAACAAAGGAGCTGCCTAGAGGGCCGCCAGGAGGCACATGCCAGGAGGTGTCGGGGGTGACTTGAAAACGCAGCTTGTCCAGACTTCAAAGCCTGTACTCTAGCTCCTATGTTAGGCTGTCTGGCCACATCACTAATGAGGCTTAAGGAAAAAAAACCCAACTCAACCTCCACCAGAACCTACTTAGAATTTGGTACAATCCTGCCTACAGGACTGTGACATCGGTGATAAAATTATCATTTTAATGTCTAGCCAAAACCACTGGTCATCTGATCCAGCAGGAAGGTATCCACAGACCTCATAAACAAAGGCCATCACAAGTCTACAACTTACTGCTAAAGCGGACAGGCTGTGCCACGTTCACCGTGTGGAAGCGGGTTGCGTCTCCTCTTCCACGACTAGGCCGTGAATCCATGGTCTCCTTTCCATGATAAGAACGTTGGTCCCCAGGCACATCTGGAAGTAAAATAAAATGTCGAATAACCACAAAATATTGAATGCTTTTTGAAGTTTAGCTAAAATGCTTTAGAATGGCAAAAGAGAAGTTAAGCGTTCAAGATTTAATTGGAGAAATGAATTCATCCAACACTTTTTATTAGGTACCAACATAAGCCAATATCAGTCAAAAGCAACAAGTATTTATTAAAAGTCTGCCAGCCTGCCAAGTGCTGGACACTGGGGCTACTCCACACAGGCTTTTAAGAAGGACTCCAAGGCCTACCCAGCAAGGGTATCTCACAATCTCCCCTGCTGCCACTCACACCCTCTTCCAGCTCATGCCCTAGGTACCACAGAACCTAACAATAGTGCCACTGCTCCAGGAAAGGGCAAGCCCTTTATCTGTCCTGTGGCTCCCTCACTGGGCCAGAAGATACATCCCTAGGCCACCTACCACTCCCTAATGAGTTTTATATCCCTCCGGAAGAAGGTTCGCTGCTTGGGGGGTAGAGTCAGAGGGAGGCAGAGGCAGATTTAGGCTTCAGGTGTGAATCTGCAGTGCCTAGAACTTAATAAATAGATGTCTATTTGTACTAAGCACATTTGTCACAAAGTGTCATAAAGTCACCAGAAGTTGATAGTCAGACCTTCTTACCCTCACCTGGACTACTAGAGTAGCCTCCTAACAAGCTCCCTGCCTCTAGTTTCCCTCTTCTGTCCACCTTCCGCCTGGCTCCCAAAGTGGCCTTCCTTTATAAAGCACAGATTAGCCACTGCATCTAGGCCCAAATCCAATCTTGTCTCTTTGGCACTCACTAATGCCCTTCACAAACTGACTCCAGACTGACCACTTTCCTATTCCTAGACTTCATACTTGCCTCTCTCATAACCAACCTACATGCTGTCCTTCACACACAGTCCACTTCCCATCGCCATACCTTTGCACAGCCCTGCCTCCACACCTATACCTCCTAGAAATCTCTAGCCAGGAAAGGGGGAGACCTACAAGTGTGCAATTTAGTGAGTATCATTAGGGTTAGTGGCTTTATCGGTCAGTTTTGCATAATTTTTTGTCAATTAAAAGGTAAAGTTTAATGGGTATGTTAAGAAATAACTGATTTTTTTAAGCATCATTTTTAAAAACTAGGGGGGTAGGGAACAGGCCCAGGAATCACATGGGACAAGAGGAGGAGGACTGCACTGAGGTATATTGTAAAACCTAGGAAATAACAAAGAGCCATTTCTATCTCTAGAACTGTTCACAGGCCACAAAACATGTTCTTTCCAACAGCTCAAGTCGAGGCTTACAACAGGCAAACAATCTATTCTCGATGAGAAGGCAGGACAGATCAAAAGCACATACCCAAGACAATACGAGACAGTTCCATCTGAGACCCAAGGAAGGGATGGATACTTCCACCATAAAGTATCAGGAAAGTCTTCAGGAGGACCTTGGACAATGGGGCTGAACTTGATGCAGAACAAGACTTCAAAAGTAGGAAAGTAGGAAAGGGGGGAAGAGTGATGTCTCAGGAAGGGGACAGCACAATCCTTGCAGGAAAGGAGCCACATGAGGAAGACAGTAGGGACAACATTCAGGCTATCCTGCCTGGACAGTGTGATGCAGAGGAAAGAATCCAAGCTGTGGGACCCTGGACAAGTCACCTGATCTCTCTGGGCCTCAACCTCCTCTTCTGTAAAATGCGTAGTAACTTGCTCAGAATCAGAGGCTGACCAGTCACTTAGGGGCCATTCATGTGCTTTTCATTGGGGGCAGGGAGAAGGTTTGTACAATAGTCGTTGAAGGGTTGAACTCGACAATCTCAGAGGCCCCATCCAACTCTGAATTCCACGGGAGGTGTGAATTGGGATAGCCAAGCAATCTGCCATTACTTCTTGGTGATAACCAGTGGAAACTGCAGTTCCCAGCTCTTTAAGGGAGGTGTCCGTTGGGGAGGGAGAGAGAGAAGAGACAGTAGCGGTAGTTTCTCACTCCCCAGGATGGTTGAGGAAAATAAAAGAGTTGAGGATGCCTTGAAAAGCACAGGAATGTGGAGGGTTTCAGTTGCAATGCAAACTGCCAAAATCTTGTTAAATGTGATTACAGGAAAGGCAGCGAGATCCTTCTGCTTCCTCTTCTAGATGACAGGAATAACAAAATTCAGCTCTCAAGGAACTTAATTACAAAGATACTATTTACAATCTCAGTCTCTCGTGGTTCACACACTAGGAGAGGAGAATGTACCATGTTAAGGGTTCTCTCCCCAGAGAAATGACGCAGTGCCACATTAGGCTTTCAAACTGTTTTTCCAGTGCAGCCTGGTTGTGCCAGCTCATTATCTCTTTCTCAATGAACAGGATATGCACGTGATACAGGAGAGGGTACAATCAGTCAGCATGGGTCTAAAACAGAGCTTTCCAAGGAGGGCCTGGAGAAGCACACACCCAGGAGTCCTGGGGAGGATTCAAGTGCCAGGAGAAGACTGGGCTAGATGCCCTCTGAACTCAGAGCCCCTACAGGGGTCTAATGTCTGTGATCCCATGTTAACGTTGACCCTCACTGCTTCCTCCTCTTACCCAGAATTTCCCAGTGCTTTCATTACCCCTAAAGATGTCTACACTTTGTGACATTTCATGGGCCAAGTGGGAAGGTTCCTAAAGAAGAGAATATTGCTGAGAAAAGGAATTGTTTGTCCCTATTTGGAAAAATGGAGGAATCCTTTAATAAGATAAGGAGAGAAAACTTAAGGGAAAATGAAATTTACTAATAAAAAAAAACCACACACACATATACAGGAGACAGAATAACTAAGGCCTGGATTGCATTTTAAAGCTTGCAGGGGTGGTAAAGAATTGGAAATTGAGGAATGTCCATTACCCAGGGGATGGTTGAAAAAGTTGTGGTCTATGATTGCGAAGGATTACAACTGTGCTATAAGAAATGACAAGTAGGATGGTTTCAGAAAAACCTGAGAAGACGTATATGAACTGATGCAAAGTGAAGTGAGTAGAACCAGTACACTGTACTCAGGAACAGCAACATTGTAAGATGAGCAACTGTGGATGACTCAAGTGTTCTCAGCAATACAAATGATTCAAGACAATTCCAAAGAACTCGTGATGAAAAATGTTCTCTGCCTCCAGCGGAAGAACAGACAAAGTCCGAATGCAGAGTGAAGCATACTTTTAAAAAAAAATTTTGTGAGTTTTTTTTGTTATAATTTTTTTCACAACATGACTACTATGGAGATATATTTTGCACGAATGTACATGTATAACCTATATAAATGGCCTGTCTTCTCAAACAGATGGGAGGGAAGGAGGAAGAATTTGGAACTCCAAAGTTTTTAACAGGAATGTTAAAAATTGTTTTTACATATAATTGGCGGGGGGGGCGTTAAAAGTTTACAAGGCACTTTAGTTATAACAATCATGTGGAGACATTTGTCGAGGAGTCAGAAAACAGTAACAGAACCAAGAGGACAAATGTTAAAAAGGGGAGAAAGGAAAAGAAAGACAGGGCAAGGCTGTCAGGTAGGTGCACTTGGGTCCTCAGAACAAGGGCTGCTATTGCTCCAGGGCTATTTCTTCAGAGGGTTCCAGTCAGGGATGACCCGGCCTCCCTGAGCCTCCCTCATCGCCCTGCCTTCCAAGCTCACAAAAAAAGACATTCCTTAAGACTGTGTCAAGCTTCGCCCCCCCGTCTGATGGGCCAGCTCCCCCCGGAATGTCCATTTTTTATTTATTTATTTTTTTAAATTTATTTATTTCTTTAACTTTTTACCTTCATTTTCACAAAATTTTGGGTTCCAAATTTTCTCCCCTTTTAACCCCTCCCCCCACCCCAATACCCCAAGCAATCTAATTTTCCCTATCTCCAATCTGCCCTCTCTTCTATCATCCCTCCCTTCTCTTGTCTCCATCTTCTCTTTTCTCCTGTAGGGCCAGATGACTTTCTATTCCTCATTAACTGTATGTCTTCTTTCCTAGTAGTAACAACAATACTAAACAGTTGTTCCTAAAACTTTGAGTTCCAAATTCTCCCCATCCCTCCCTCCCCACCCATTCCCTTTGGGAAGGCAGGCAATTCAATATGGGCCATATCTGTGTAGTTTTACAAATGACCTCCCTGATAGTCGTGTTGTTTAAGACTAACTGAATTACCCTCCCTCCTAACCTGCCCCTCATTGTTTCTCTTCTGTCTTTTGATCCTGTCCCTCCCTGAGTGTTGACTTCAAATTGCTCCCTCCTCCCTTTGCCCTCCCTTCCATCATCCCCCCCTTGCTTATCTCCTTCTCCCCCACTTTCTTATACTGTAAGATAGGTTTTCATACCAAAATGAGTGTGCATTTCACTCCTTCGTTTAGTCAAATGTGATGAGGGTAAACTTCTTGTTTTTTTGTTTTTGTTTTTTTCTCAGCTCTCCTCTTTTTCCCTCCACTAAAAAGTCTCCTACTTGCCTCTTAAATGACATATAGTTACCCCCTTCCACTTCACCCTCTTTCCTCCCACTACATTTCTCTCTCACCATTTACCTTAATTTCTTTTAAGATATGGTGCCATCCTATTCAGTTCAATCTGTGCTCTCTGTCTCTGTATGTGTGTGCATGTGTGTATGTGTGCATGCGTGTATGTGTGCATGCATGTACATGTGTGTGTATGGACCCACCAACTACCCAGATACTGAAAAGTTTTAAGAGTTACAAATATTGTCTTTCCATGTAGGAATGTAAACAGTTCACTTCTGGTAAGTCCCTTAAGACTTCTCTTTGCTGTTTACTTTTTCATGCTTCTTCTCATTCTTGTGCTTGAAAGTCAAATTTTCTTTTCAGCTCTGGTCTTTTCATCAAGAATGATTGAAAGTCCTCTGTTTCATTGAAAGACCATATTTTCCCCTGAAGTATTATACTCAGTTTAGCTGGGTAGGTGATTCTTGGTTTGAGTCCTAGCTCCTTTGACTTCTGGAATATCCTATTCCATGCCCTTCGATCCCTTAATGTAGAAGCTGCTAGATCTTGAGTTATCTTGATTGTATTTCCACAGTACTGGAATTGTTTCTTTCTAGCTGCTTGCAAGATTCTCTCCTTGAGCTGGGAGTTCTGGAATTTGGCCACAATGTTCCTAGGAGTTTCTCTTTTTGGATCTCTTTCAGGTGGTGATCGATGGATTCCTTCAATACTTATTTTGCCCTCTGGTTCTAAAATGTCAAGGCAGTTTTCCTTGATAATTTCATGGAAGATGATGTCTAGGCTCTTTTTTTGATCATGACTTTCAGGTAGTCCCATAATTTTTAAATTGTCTCTCCTGTATCTATTTTCCAGGTCAGTTGTTTTTCCCATGAGATATTTCACATTCTCTTCCATTTTTTCATTCTTTTGGTTTTGTTTGGTGATTTCTTGATTGCTCGTAAAGTCATTAGACTCCATCTGTTCCACTCTTACTACACATGATGATTTCACGGTTCTTCTCACTTCATTTTGCATCAGTTCACATAGATCTTGTCATGTTTTTTTGAAACTTCACCTTTTGTCAAGCACTAGCTGAGCGGATCTAGGAGGGGGTGGACAGGAATCTCAGAAGTCAAGTAACTGGCTGGGAAAATGCCCAGAAAAGGGAAGAAAAATAAGACTATAGACAGCTACTTTGATGGGGTACAGATGTTCCCGCCTTTCAACTCTGATGACAAGGAACTATTCTTATCATCAGGGAAAGACGTGGAGGTCGGGGCATCCCAGGCATCCCACGTGGATGTCTGGTGGGCTCAGGCCATGGAAGAGCTCAAAAAGGATTTTGAAAAGCAAGTTAGACAGGTGGAGGAAAAACTGGGAAGAGAAATGAGAGAGATGCAAGAAAAGCATGAAAAACGGGTCAATACCTTGCTAAAGGAGACCCAAAAAAATGCTGAAGAAAATAACACCTTGAAAAATAGGCTCACTCAATTGGCAAAAGAGGTTCACAAAGTCAATGAGGAGAAGAATGCTTTCAAAAGCAAAATTAGCCAAATGGAAAAAGAGGTTCAAAAGCTCACTGAAGAAAATAGTTCTCTCAAGATTAGAATGGAACAGATGGAGGCTAATGACTTTCTGAGAAACCAAAAAATCATAAAACAAAACCAAAAGAATGAAAAAATGGAAGAGAATGTGAAATATCTCATGGGAAAAACAACTGACCTGGAAAATAGATCCAGGAGAGACAATTTAAAAATTATGGGACTACCTGAAAGCCATGATCAAAAAAAGAGCCCAGACATCATCTTTCATGAAATTATCAAGGAAAACTGCCCTGAGATTCTAGAACCAGAGGGCAAAATAAGTATTGAAGGAATCCATCGATCACCACCTGAAAGAGATCCAAAAAGAGAAACTCCTAGGAACATTGTGGCCAAATTCCAGAACTCCCAGCTCAAGGAGAAAATCTTGCAAGCAGCTAGAAAGAAACAATTCCAGTATTGTGGAAATGCAATCAGGATTACACAAGATCTAGCACCTTCTACATTAAGGGATTGAAGAGTGTGGAATAGGATATTCCAGAAGTCAAAGGAACTAGGACTCAAACCAAGAATCACCTACCCAGAAAAACTGAGTATACTACTTCAGGGGAAAATATGGTCTTTCAATGAAACAAAGGACTTTCAAGCATTCTTGATGCAACGACCAGAGCTGAAAAGAAAATTTGACTTTCAAACGCAAGAATGAGAAGCATGAAAAAGTAAACAGCAAAGAGAAGTCATAAGGGACTTACCAAAGGTGAACTGTTTACATTCCTACATGAAAAGACAATATTTGTAACTCTTAAAACGTTTCAGTATCTGGGTAGTTGGTGGGACCACACACACACTTACACACACATGCACACACACACGTACATGCATGCACACACACACACATACACACATGCATGCACATACAGAGAGCACAGAGTGAATTGAATAGGATGGGACCATATCTTAAAAGAAATTAAGGTAAATGGTGAGAGAGAAATGTAGTGGGAGGAAAGAGGGGGAAATGGAATGGGGTAAATTATATCTCATTCAAGAGGCAAGCAGGAGACTTTTTAGTGGAGGGAAAAAGAGGAGAGCTGAGAAAAAAACAAGAAGTTTACCCTCATCACATTCGACTAAAGGAAGGAATAAAATGCACACTCATTTTGGTATGAAAATTTATCTTACAATACAGGAAAGTGGGGGAGGAGATAAGCAAGGGGGAGGGGATGATGGAAGGGAGGGCAATGGGAGGAGAGAGCAATTTGAAGTCAACACTCGGGGAGGGATAGGATCAAAAGACAGAAGAGAAACAATGGGAGGCAGGATAGGATGGAGGGAAATACAGTTAGTCTTACACAACACAACTGTTATTGAAGTCATTTGCAAAACTACACAGATAGGGCCTATATTGAATTGCCTGCCTTCCCAAAGGGAATGGGTGGGGAGGGAGGGATGGGGAGAATTTGGAACTCAAAGTTTTAGGAATAACTGTTTAGTATTGTTCTTGCTACTAGGAAATAAGAAATACAGTTAATGGGGAATAGAAAGTCATCTGGCCCTACAGGACAAAAGAGAAGATGGGGACAAGAGAAGGGAGGGATGATAGAAGAGAGGGCAGATTGGTGATAGGGGAAATTAGAATGCTCGGTGTATTGGGGTGGGGGAGGGGATAAAAGGGGAGAAAATTTGGAACCCAAAATTTTGTGAAAATGAATGTAAAAAGTTAAATAAATAAATTTTTATTACAAAAAAAAAATAAATGACAAAAAGAAAAAAATTTTAATTGACTTAGAAAATCCATCTACCCAGATCATCCAAAAATTCAAAATAAGTGAATTTGGCCACTGTTTGGGGGCCTCCAGGACCTTAAGTAGCACAAGAGCAGACCTTCCAGCCAAGACAGAAACGGCAGCTCCAGAGTCTCCGAAATCATCTACTCCCATATCTCATTTTACAAAGAAGGAAAAAAGTCCTCAAGATTATTCAGTATCCAGGAGGTGTTTAATTAATGCTTGCTAGATGCCTTAATAGACTATTTTAATGAGCTGCCATGGCCAAAACAATTTACCAACCAGTGGCCACTACTGAATTTGGTGGGCCCCTGTGTGGCTGAGTCCATAACTGGACTTGTCTGCTGAGCTCATCTACATCCTGGGAGAGTCTCTGAGAGCTTGAGGTTAGTCCCATGATGAGCTGAGGCCTAGGAGGGCCGTTGGTGGAGTTGGGGAACACATCACAGAAGTTTGTCAACTCTGTGATGTAACCCAGAACAGAGACAATACCACAGTCTGCCTTCTTGTACCATCGATCTCTTTCATCAATCTTAAGCAACGGCTCTTCCTGTGATGGCCTAATACCAGGGTACAGAGACACATAAAAACCCAAAGCTTCCAAAATACCCCTACAAGTGGTCATCCAGGCTAACAATGGTGCACAGAAGAGTCAGGAATGGTAAGCTCATTACCTTGATGATCTGAAGAAAATAATAGAAAAAGAAAAAGGAATACACTGGAGGGCGGGGGGGGAGGAGGAAGAAGGGGCAGGGTAACAGAAAATTATCTCACATGGTGGGTACAACTAACCGACACACACACACACACACACACAGACTGGAATACAGAAATATATTTCATTCAACAGGGAATAGGGGTCAAGGGACAGAAGGGAAAATAGGGAATAAAAGGGAGGGCAGATGAAGAGAGGGGCAGCTATGGGCTGAGCCTGGAATCAGGAAGACTCATCAAATCAAGCCTCAGACACTTACTAGCTGTGTGACCCTGGGCAAGTCACTTTACCCTGCTTGTCTCAGTTTCCTCATGCATAAAATGGGCTGGAAAAAGGAATGGCCAACCACTCCAGTGTCTCTGCCAAGAAAACTCTAAATGGGGTCACAAACAGTCAGACATGCCTTAAACAAGTGAACAATAAGAATAAGAGAAGGTTCATTTCTAGGCTAAACAAATTCTAAGGATGTATAAAAATATTTATAGCAGCAATTTTTGAGAAGACTAAGAATGGGAATCTGGGAAAGGGAGAACAAATGATGATATATAATGTGACAGAGCACTGCTGGGCTATAAGAAATGAAGATGGTTTCTGAGAAAACTGGGAGACTCCTATGAACTGATACAGAGGGAGGTGAACACAACCAGGAGAATCGTGGATTCCAGGATATTAATACGGGGAAGGCCAACGACTCTGACAGAACTGGGGGCTCTGAGCAGGACGGTGAGCACCCCAACTGTAGAGGCCCAATGAGGAAACAGGCTTGCCCCCTGCTGAGAAATGAAGAACTCAAGAGTGCAGAATCGCAGACATTTTTTTTGCTCATGGCCAACGTGGAAATTCATTCTTATGGACTACATGTTTGTAACAAGGTTTGTTTCTCTTTATTTCTCAAGCAGGAGAAAAGGGGGCAGAGTTGGGGCAAGAATTAATAGGCTATAGTAAATAACAAGTATACTCTGCATACTTTCCAGATTATGAAAAGAAAGTTGCATTGAAAATGTTCTTAAAAAGGCAGATCTTTACTGACTGAAAACAAAATAGTAATTAAGAAAAAAGAAAGCTCACTAACCCCTGGGCAGCATATTCTGAGTCAGAAAAGAACATGGTAAATAAATGGTTAATGTTACTTGGCTAAAAGTATGTAACTACTTTTGATGCTGTGGTTTCATTAGGGTGTCTCCGTTTTGTTTTGGTTATTTAGTATCTGAGAATATCATTAAGTCTGGAACACAGAATAACGGTGCATTCAGGCCATGGCCAGCCACTTGGCAGGGCCACAGCCCACACTTCCAGAACATGAACAGTAAGGTTTGTCTGGTGTTCTCATCACTCACCTGGACAGCCAACCTCGTCACTCTCATCTTCACAGGTCCCCCGGCCATCACATTGCCAGGAGAGGGGGATGCACTGGATGGCACCACTGCGACAAGCAAACTGGCCTGGGTTGCACCGCAATTCTAGAAGACATAAGTTTGCAAAATAATTCAGGAGGTGGAGACAACCTGATGTGCTGCATGCAAAGATGGCGGTCTGACTGACTGGCTTCTCCAAGATCCTATGGTACAGATTAAGTCTGGCTAAGTTCAATGTAGGCCATTCAATTCAAAATCATTTATTAAGGTGCAGGTGCTAGAGAAACCTCAAAAAGCTGACTTCCAATGGGGAACTCAGCAGGTCTAAGGCCCTCATGAGTGAGGGCGTGACCCCTGAGCTGAGCCTGGAGAAAGACAAGTCTTGCATGCAAGATGGAGGGTACAACAAGAATTTAGACAGCCCGAGAGGATGCACAGAGGCAGGATATGGAGACAGAGCTTTGGGGAGAGTAATGCAATTTGGGTAGAACTGGAAGCTTGGGAAGAGGAGGAAAGGCCTGGGCAACTTGTTGTCCTTTCCAATAGGAATCAAATAAGTCTCTTTAGGCTAACTCACTGACAACAGAAAGCCCTCCAGGTCTTTTCCCCTTCTATTCCCTTCCCAATGCCCCTCTAAGGCTACAGAGCTGATGAATCATATTCTGGTTCCTAGAACTCCAAAAGGACATCAATTAACCCATGTACTTATAATGAAAAAGCAAAGGGCTTTAGCAAAAACCCAAAGTTGATGGGGGTGAAAAGAAGTCTCATTCAGAATGAAGCCAACCTGAGTCATCCTGCAATACCATCTTGCAATCTGAAGATGAGCGTTGGGTCTCCAAGGCTTAGCCATCCAAACACAACTTCCAAGAGCGAAAGGCGGATGAAAGACAGGATGACTATCCAAAAACGGGCCTCATTTAAGAGACTCATCAAAAGGAAAAAAAAAGGTTGGTGATTTTTTTTTTTTACAACAGCAACTTAAAAACTGGTCTAAGGCATGGAGAACAGTAAGCTAAACTGATAAAGGAGAACCCACACAAATAAAACTGGCAGTCTGAAGGAGGATTACAGCCCCCACCTCATATAACACTTCATTTATTTTGCCCCTACCGCATGTTGGTAAATCTGGGCTGTATGCTCCATGAGAACAGGGCCTTCTCTACACTTTGTACCATTCAGTTAGTGCCAGCCTCAGTGCTCTGGACATGGGAGGCAAGTCTTTCTTAAACATTTACTAAATGAATATGGATGCTGAATTCAATACCATAAATGAAAAATGAACTGCAGTTTAAAGACAGGAAACAATTTTCAGTTGCAAAAAAAAAAAAAGAAAGAAAGAAACTTATTTCTGAATTGAAGTTCCTAGTCAAAAAGTCTGAATGGAGGCAGGCACATGATGGGTAAAGAGACATGCAGAGGTCTTGCAAATCAAAACCCACTCTAAACTTTCCCACTGGATGCATGGCACAGAGTTCAAAGGAAAAGCAGCCTACAAACTGATCACACGTTTAAGATCAAACAGCAACATTTACTAAACAGCCTTCTGCTATGAAAGGACATATGGAGACAGACTGGGTGGGAAAGCCCAACCATAATTTAAAATGGAAAGAAGGCATCTAGGGGAAACCTGATTCTCCCTCCTATCCTCACCATCAGGGAGAAGTTCCATTCTTCTTGGACCAGAGGAAGGGGACCCTGAGAGGAGTCACTCACCTCTTTCCTACCCCCACCCTTCACCCTTCACCACTGACAGAGTTTGTGAGAAAGGAGAAGGGCATCTCTGACATGCACCCCAGGGGCTGGGAGAGCACGTTTCAAAAGGGTCATGGCAAGGATGGGCAGGATCCCTGGGACTAACATTCCAGAGGGGAAGTCACCCCAATGTGGAGGGGAAACTCCTAAAAATGAAATCTGAAGAAACAAAGAGAAGATTCCAATACACAAGAGAGACATCTACAATCAGCTCAGATATGTCCAGATGTTAGAAAGCACGGGCAGGAAATAGGAGAAATCCCAAAGCCCTCCTGGCCCAGTGCAGCACAAAGAACATCGGGAGTATTCCGCATGAGCTGGGCGGGGAAGGGAACGAAACACAACAAGTGGGACACTTAGCTGGACTGAGGAAGAGGAGGATGAAGAAAGGGAGAAGATGAAATAACGCATTTAAAGCCCTTCCTGCCTGTCCAGCCACTTCCATCCACTCTGTGCCCTAACGTCACGGCCACCTTCCTGTTCCTCACACGGGGCACTCTGTGACCAGCCTCGACACCTTTGCCCTTGTGGTCCCTCACACCAGGCATGCTCTCCTTCTTCACCTCTCTTACCTCCCCTCTTCTGCCAGAGATCTTTTCTGGTCACCCCTTCCCCTGTGGTTTCCTTCCATTTATGCTGCATACACGCCACGTGAGCAGAGCTATTTGTATGTGGTCTCCCTATTCCAATGTGAGGTGCTTGGGAGCAGGGTCCATGTTGGCACCTGCTCTGACACTCCTAGTGCCTGGGATGCAGTAAGTACTTAATAACTCCTGCTGACTGACTGACTTTGTATCTCCATATCCAAAGCTGACCCTGGACACACAGGTCTCCTTCATTAGAAGCCTTCTGACAGAGGCGGGGGGCCCAGGGATGAGTTAGCCTAACAGACTGATGTTCCTTCTAAAGCTGAAATTCTGGGGTGCCAGGAATCTAAGAATGTAAAAATCAATAACATAAAAAAATATTTAAAACGCTGTCCATGAAACAGAAAATGATCAAAGGAAATGGCAGGATCGTAGGTGTAGACTTGGGAGGAACTTCAGGGTCATCGAGCAGAACTCTCTTTATTTTACAGATAAGGAAACGGAGGCCCAGAAGTCATGTGACTTGCCCAAAAACACAGCTGCACGTGGTAGGCAGGATTTGCCCTCAATGTCTCCTACCTGAGCACCAATTCACAAATGGGATATTTTAAATGGCTTTTTAAGAACCGCTCACAAACAAAACCCCAGCTTCACACAGCGCTGGGAGCAGGCCTCAAACCTCCGGGCCTCCAGCAGCCCTCACACAGCTCTGCAATAGTGCTCAGCTCTGGCCTAGGTCGTCCTGCTCACTCCCACCGGAGGCCTTGTGCAGGCAGGGACCCTCCTCCACTCAATCCACTCGGGATTCATGGGCATTCCCACCTGCACAAAAGGTCTGCTGACCCCCACCTGACGGCACGCGATGGAACTGCAGAGGCAGAATTTACACACACGCGCACACGTGCATGCGCACAAATACACACACATACATACACAGACGCACATGCACACACACACAGACACACTGAGGTGGAACTTACACGCACACAAACACACACAGACACACACACAGACACACACTGAGGTGGAATTTACACACACGCACACACGCACGCACGCATGTACACACACAGGCACACACACACTGAGGTGGAATTTACACACACACGCACGCGCACACACATACACACACACACTGAGGCAGAATTGACACATGCACACACGCACACTGAGGTGGAATTTACACACACACACATACACAGACACACACACACATTGAGGTGGAATTTACACACACATGTGTGCGCACACAAACACACACACACTGAGGTGGAATTTACACACACACACGTGCGTGTGCACAAACACACACAGACACATAGACACACATACAGACACACAGACACATACACAGACACACAGACACACACACACACACACACACACACACACACACACACCCTCCTTCCCTTTTGGCTCCAGTCCTGTTGCCCTCCTCTCTTCGCTCCCAACATGAGCTCCAGATTGACCCTGATTTCATCTGACAAACCCAAGCACACTGCTATGGAAGCCCTGACATGAGATCACGCAGCTAAGAAGTCACTTCTAAAGACTCTGAAAGTCTGCCCAAGAATTCCAAAGCTCATTAAGGCTCTCTGGCTCCTTTCAGGCCATTTTCTATTCTTTCTGTATAGAATTAACTAGGGACATACCATCTCCCCTGAAAGAATACAACCTACCCTGGGAGCCAGCTCCCACTTCAGAACCTGGTACAGAGAATGCACGCAACAAATGATTTCTTGATAGATTCCCCTCATGGAACACACCATTGCTAAGGCATCGGCCTTCAAGAAAGCCCATTTCTGAATTGCTTCTTCGGTTTTAATTACTGGCCATGCAATAGTACTTGCTAATGTCCATGTTAATACAATTTAGTGGGCTAGCCTGCTAAATTAGTTTTAATAGCAAAATTATATTCCAAAAATCTGCCAGATAAACTTTAACATACAATGTGTTTATAAGTTGGTGACAACCTGGAAACTCTGTACCTAAACACAAAAGTCAACAGGGACAGATCCTGCTGCCATCTCATCCTTCCTCTCCTGTTGGCCCAACGCCACCCCAGAGAACATATAGTTAGACAGGAAGATTGTCTTTGCTTCAGGTTCAGCAGAATCTCTTTTTAAGCCAGAGTCAGGGGAGGACTTGACACCACTTCAATGTCAACTAAGTCACACTTTACGTAGTTCAGAGGCTTTAGACCTGGACATGTCTTCAAGATCAACAAATCCAACCATCGTTTTACCTTTGAAGAACCAAAGTCCAGAAAAGTCAAGTAATTTCCCCAAGGTCATATAGGTTAAAAAAAAAGCTGACATTTTAAGTGGTAAGGCTGACAAAGTGTTTTCCATATATTGCCTCATTTGGTCCTCACAATTCTGAGAAAGGTGCTATAGTGGCCACATTTTACAGATTAGGAAACTGAGGCTCAGAGGGTAAAGTAACAAAAAGCAGCACCAGAGCCCAAACAGCAGCACTCCTGATCCTCTGCCATCCCATCCAGAGGACGTCTGAAATGGTGTGATTATGAGCCAACGGATCAGTAGTCAGATTCTACTGCATTTAAATTTACCATAACAGAAGATATTCCATCTCCGCAGAAGACAACAGAGAAGAGAAAATAGAATTAGACTGTGACAAGGTAGTTTACTCAAGCTTGAGGAAGAATGGGCAGGACAGCCCCAAGGTAACAGTTAAATCACTCCCTTGACAAAAGAGCAGCTGACATTTATGTAGTGCCTACTATGTGCCGCATGTGCTAATCATTTTACGATTATAACTGAGCCAAAAGAAAATCCAAGTCCTGCAGTTCTTTAATGTGGAAGCTGCCTGATCCTGCGTGATATCCTGACTGTAGCTCCAACATTTGAACTGTTTCTTCTTGATTGCTTACGGTATTTTTCCTTGGTCTGTAAGCTCTGGAATTTGGTTATCATGTTCCTGGGAGTTTTCATTTTGGGGGTCTCTTCAGGTCATCAATGGATTCTTTCAATTTCTATTTTGCCCTCTGGTTCTAATATATCAGGACAGTTTTCTTTGACAATTTCTTGAAAGGTGCTGTCCAGGCTTTTTTTTTTAACCATGGCTTTCAGATAGTTCAATAATTCTTACAATATCTCTCCTGGGTCTATTTCCTATGTCAGTTGTTTTTCCAATGAGAAATTTCACATTTTCATCTATTTCTTTGTTGTTTTATTATATTCTGATGTCTCATAGAGTTATTAGCTTCCACGTGCTCAATTCTAATTTTTAGGGAATTATTTTCTTCAGTGAGCGTCCTTCTCCATTTGACCAATTCTATTTTTTAGGGAGTTATTTTCCTCAGTAAATTTTTATGTATCTTTTCCAGGTTACTGACTTTTTTCATGATTTTTTTTTTGCATTACTCTTATTTATTTTCCTAATTTTTCTTCTACTTCTCTAATTTGATTTTTAAAATCCTTTTTAAGCTCTTCCAGAAATTCCTTTGGGGCCTGAGACCAAATTACACTTTTCTTTGAGACTTCACATGTAGCCAGTACTACTGCCTTCTTCTAAGTTTATGTCTTGGTTTTCCCTGTCATAGTAACTTTATACAGTCAAGTTTTTTTTTCTTTTTTGCTCATTTTTTTCTGCCATTTTGTGACTTAGTCTTTTTATGTGAGAGTTGGGCTCTACATTGTCCCAAGCTTTCTGTGTGGGGGCTCAGAGCTTTACCACTGGCTTTCACTGGGCTTCAGGGCACAGCGGTTTGCTTTCAGAGGAGGGGAGGGCCTCCATGTTGGCCTCCTTGGGTCTAGGGGTTAGAAGCTGGCCTGCTCCAGGCTAGGCCAGGCGGCTGGGTTGCTAGTGAAACAGGGCTTCTCTTCCTGCCAGCCCTGAGGTGGGGCCTCACCACTGGTCAACAATAGGGTCATGGCCTCAAAATGGTGGCCTGATGGCTGGTGCTGAGGGTGGGGTTGCTAGGGTGGGGCCTTGCTGAGCTACAGAGACTGCTCATTTGCCTAGGGGACTGCTGATCAGCAGGAGGGCGGAGTCTTGCTTATGGATTGTCCCAGACTTGGAGCCTTGCTGCTGGCCACTCCCCACCCCAGCTGCTGCTCTTGGACCTTGTTCCCCTCCCGCCTCAGTGAGGCAGACCTTTCCTGTCAGGCTGCTAAGCTACTTTGCTGCTCCTAGATCAATTTTGAGGCAGTTTTCTAGTTGTATGGAGAGGAATTTGGGAGGGCTTCACAGGGCTCCTTCCTCATTTGCCATCTTGGCACCAGAAGTCCCGAGTCTTCCTTTTAATGAGTTGTTTTTCATCAATCTGATTACTATTCCAATGACTAGAAAACTATGGCTCCTTACTTCCATTTCTCGCCCCAAGGATTGCCTGTGAAACACAACACATGTTCAAACCACAGGAGGGGGTCCCATTTTCACCAACTGTTTGTAGGCCTATGGCTCAGCCCAAGTCCCACAGAGCTCGGTAAGGTCTAAGTCATTAGCACTCTTTCACATTCTACTGCTTTCATTTTTTAAGACTCACCTGTTATGCTGAAAATCTCTCTCAATGGGGCACTGCCATCACAGGTGTGCCCAGCAACCAATCTTCCTCAACAGGAATGTCAGTCATGTTGTCTGTCTGTCACATCTCTATGCAAGACATGTCAATAAGGAGAAGCTCCCCCTACAGATGACCCTCTGGTGCCTAGGCCACTTGCAGTGCAAGCAGGGAAATGTGGGTTTCTGAAACTGATCATGATGACCTTCAGACATGGGTAATTCCTCTTTGCCCTCTATTAACTGCAAGTAGAACCCATTCACAGTGTTCCACATGTGATTCCCCAAGCACCATGTGCAGAGATCACTCCATTTCTCTAGCCCACTAGCTGTCTTCCTCTTCATCTCAGCATCTTGGAATAAGAACTCAACCCCAGAAGCCCTTCTAAATGCAGCCTTCTGTGTCTCCCTCCACCCCAGGGCACAGGACCCTCCTTCTCCCAGCTACCCTGGATTCCCTGGATTCTAGGTTTGGCATCTGCTTAGAGACAGGCAGGCCTTCCTTGATGGAATGGAAGCCCTCTGAGAGCAGGGACTGCTTCACTTTTATCTTTGCATCCTCAGCAGTTGAACAGCAGGTACTTAATAAATGATTGTGAATAAACACTTCTTGACTGACTGAGATCAGGAGCCAAAGGCAGCCCTGTGTTTCTCCTAGCGGATAAGATTTCTTTATATTTGGCAATTCTGATATTGTCTTGACAACATACTCCACCAGCATAAAGGTGTCACTTCCACTGAGCAGACTTCAGGCTATCAGAGCCAAAGCGTTCAGACAAAGACTATCTAAAAGAACACAGACCCTGACACTCCATGAGGGATTTGGAGGATTGTTACAAAATTCAGAAACAGCATTCAGTACTGCAAATCTGAGGACAGGAAGGAGGAGAGGAAGGCCCAGACTTGTTGTGGTTTCCCCTGACAGCCAAAGGCTTTCCACAAAGCCCTTAAGCAGGAAGACCCTCGAGGTGGAGGACAGGGGAGAGTCTGCTGTCAACTGAGACTCTTGTCAAAATTATATTCTCATTAATTTAAAATGGAGAAAGCTACAGAAAGCTTCATTCCCAGTCAGAGTGTGGCAGCACCTCACAAATACACCTCTCTCTGCCCTGTATCTTGGGGGGTGAAAATGTAGGCTCCCTAGTTAAAATGGGTTTGGAGAGGCTTCCTAGGATCATGCATAGAACTCACTCCTACTAAATGAAAGATCTTCTTCTAAGCCAGGGAACCATCCGAAAATGAAACCAACCATGGAGGTGCTTTTCCTTTTAAAACAGTGAAGTGGCACAGCCTGTTCCATATGTTGATTCTTTTTCTAGATGCAATTTCCCCTCTGTCAGCGGGTGTTGGCATGCTTCCACATAATGTAACCCTACTGTATCTCCTGGGCGCTTCACGGTGGGAAATTTAGTATGAGTTTGAAGATGTCTCCATTGATTTTCTCCCCACAAAGAAAGGAGAAAACAGTACAGGAGTCTGCCCAAGTCTGCATTTGGTAAAGAAACAAAGCCAGTGTTTGCTTTCATTTAGACAGACCAGAAAATAGAGACAAACACTCTCTCCCATCTGCCAAGGCTCGTATATCCCTATGACAGAGAATTGATCCCACAAAGGTTAGACTCCAATTCCTCTGACGATGTCCTTTCCAGGAATAAGAGAAATAAGAGTGGCTTATCCAAGTGATATGGATGGACTCCTTCCCCCTAGGTTGCTCCAAAGCTTTCAGGTGCATGGGTGTGACCCTGGGCCCCTCCGACCCCACAGTAAGAAAGAGAGGAACGATGTGCCACCAGATGAGTCACATCACTAGGCCATGGTAGCTCATAGAGCCTGCACAGCCAAGCATGAAGGAGTGGGGGGTGATCTGCCCTCTCCCCCACCTCCTGCCATGGGATCAGGAGCTTCTCTGATATAGGCCGAGAATACAATGCTTGGAAAGGGAGGAAGGCAGTGCCCATCATCAGCAGGCTTGGTCCCCAAAGAGTTCCACTTCACTTCGGCCTCAGTAAAATGAGAATTTGTAAACTGAGAATCTCTCAAGTCGCTCTCTAGCTTTAAGACTGGATAACGCCAATCATTAACAAAAAGACAATTTGATAATGATGATGATACATGAAAATACTGATGGCAGAACACTGACCAAGGGAGGGCTCAGCAAACTGCGATAAAGGGTGTGAAGGAACATTGTCTGTGCTAAGGCATGATAGCATGATGGAGAGAGATTTGCATGTAAAGGCTGGCATGAAATGACAGAATGAGATGTGAGCAGGGCCAGGAGAGCAGCTAGGTACGGGGAAAACCCAGGAGGATGGAGAAGCCCCTCCCCACAAACTACAGCCCAGCTCCTTTGCAGAAGGGAGGAACAGGTGGGCAGGGCCAAGAGTGGGGCAGGTGAGTTTTTTCCATCGGTTGATTAACAATATTAATGGCGAACATTTATACAGGCTCAGCATGCACTAAGCACTACACCAACAGCTCAGATGTCCTCACAGAAACCCTGAGAGGCAGGTGCTGCTATTAGCCCTATTTTACAGATCAGGGAAAAAGGCTGACAGAGGTTAATGACTCCCCTGGAGCCAGAGCTAAGAAGGGTCAAAGGCTGTACTGTAACTCAGGATTTCCTGACTCTGGACCTGGCACGCTAACCACTGCACAGCCGCCTGGTGGCCCAACTAGTTCTGCTGGTTGTTTTTTGCCTTTTCTTAAAAAAATTCTTCGTTAGAAAGAATAATGATGTGGAAGCGCTTCAGGGAAGCTCTGACGGGGAACCCTAGATTCATGGACATCATAAACATGATCGCTCAACATCATAAAGATCTCCTAAATTTCTTTAAGTGATTCTCTGGCTCTAATCAGAAAGACTGGTCTCCCTAAGGGTGGCTCTACCACGTGCTGACAAACAGCTTTTCTCTTGCCCAGCCAGACTCCCTGAAGCTCTGGCTGGACTCGCTCCTTTGCATTACACAAAACTCTTCATATTCAGGACCATGGAAGCCGTGAAATGAGCCAGGACCACCTGCACCTGATGGCCCTCAGACACCTTCCTCCATAACAGAAAGCGTGAGCCCCATGAGGACACAGGGAGAGGGAGAGGAGCACAAAGTCACCCCAGCCTGCCTTTGCTCATGACTTTCGACAAGAAATGCACAAACTGAGTCACTGCTCACATTGGGTCCACGTCGGATTTGCCTTCAGCAGGATGGTTTGCTCTTACCAAAATCATCTCTTGTAAAAATGTCTGAGTGAAGGCACTATGAGAATCTCCAAGTCGGAATGACCTCAACAGCCTGCTAAACCATTCAGTTAGTCATTCATTCAATAAACATTTACTGAGCACCTACTGTGTGCTAGCCTTTCTAGGGCTGGAAGGGACCTTAGATGCAGTCTGGTCCCATAGAGCTGTGACTTGCCCAGGGTCACACACCCATGAGGTAGCAGAGGAGGAATTCCCAGCTTTGTAGCCAGCACTCGGTCTGCTATACCACGGTACACTTGCTCAACAGATTTCTCAGGATCAGAGACTTGGGTCTGGAAGGAACCTAAGAAATCATCTAGCCCAGTCCCCTTGCTTTGAGGGGGAGGGAGGGGGAGGGAACTAAGGCCCAGTAGGGGCCAAGCCAAGACTTGACCTCCAACCCCATGACTCCATGTTTAGGGACTTGGATCATCTGGTCCATCTCCTCTCTGAGCAAAGGAGGAAAGTAAAGCCCCATTGGGTGGGATGAGGTGCCAGAGTAGTCCAGAAGGATCCTATGGCCTTCCCTCAATGCTAGCCTCACTGTCTTCGGGAAGCCAACAGCAGAGAGGACACCCTCAGACCCACCCTGTGAGAATTAAATAGGGAAAGGGATACCAGGTGCTGCAGTGTATTATCACCAGGTGGGAACCAAGTGCAGGAGAGCCTACTCACCTGACAGAAGTCTCGCCAGGGCTAGTGGTGGACCTGTAATTTAAAATTTAAAAGAAACTTACAAAGCAGTTGGAGATTTCCTTGAGCAAAAGCCAAAACTAATGGTTAGCTACAGATAAACTGAAACAAAGCCAATGAGCGTGTACAGTAACTGGGTCACCTCAGCTCACCCACACGGATGCCTGCTTTTTACCCAAGCCCATGAGGAACAATACCATGGTACTATCTGGGAAGTGTCTGATCTTCAAGTAGCTATAGGCTCCCTCTGGAGTAGCCCCACTGGACATCATGGGGTCAAGTATCCTCATTTACTGCAGAGCAAACAGAATTCCCGAGTGGGAAATGGACCTACCCACAGTCCCACTAAGTTCATGGCAGACCTGGAACTTGGAGAAAAGAACTACAGAGCCAGCTAGCCCAAGCCCCTTATTTTATAGATGAGCAAACTGAGGCCTAGAGGCAGGTTGCAATCTGTCCTGGAGTTCATGGCAGAGGCAGGATTTGAACCCATGACCTCTGATGCCCAAACTGGTGCTTTTCCCCCTATGCCTACCCACTCTGCCTCCCTCCCAGTCCATGTCAAGGCTCTGAGCACTGAATTAGGCTGCGGTACTTGTCACAGAAGCAAACATTTAAAAACTGACATGATTTTTAAAATGTTTTTCAATTAAATCCTAAGGCATATGAGACCTTAGAAAGCAGCCCTTTGGGGGTTATGAGCTGGTGCTTTCTGATGTTATAAAATGCACCCCACAAAAGGCAGATGAGGAAACACTGGGCCACAGATGCAGAGAACAGCCTTGCACCAGGAGTCCCATTTGTCACGTTCTCAGTAGAGCTGAGATTCTCAGAAAGCAAAGTCAGCATTCTTCCTGTTAGCCCAGAGGAAAAGGCAGAGCTGCCAGGCCAGGGAGCCGAGGAGGAGGAGGAGGAGGGGCGATCATAGCAGCAGAAGCCAAGAGCCCAAGGCGGAGGTGAGGCCTACACCAACCTCTGCCCCAGCTGAAAGCATTCTTCAGCAGAGGGATGGAAAGTCTCTACTGCTGATGTTTAGCAATCACTCCTCATGGAGGAGTATCGGAAGAACTTTGTAGGACTAGGTGAGAAAGGAAAAGAGACGGACAGGTCCTCACCCCAGGAAGGCCAGCTCAGAAATCTGAAAGAGTCTCTCCTTCTATCATTGTTATTATTAACAGCATGCATTTATGTAGCACTCTTAAGGGTGCAAGGCACTTTACAAATATTTCATTTGCTCTCACAACAACCCTCTGAGGTAGGTTCTATTAGTATTTCCATATTTGCATATGGGAAAACTGAGGCTGAGAAGTTAAATGACCTGCCCAAAGTCACACAATTAAGTGTTTGAGGCTGGCTTTGAACTTGGGCCTTCTGGTCTCCAGGCCCCTAGTGACCTCATTTGCTGTGGCTTTGTGTTACACAGCTGGTCACACACTGCACCAGTGGGGTTGTGAGGAGCTTCTGCCATAAGGTCAGTAAAGCCTGAGTACCTGCTTCATACCTTGAGAGATAATTTATCCTCCTTTCCCAGGCCAGAGTCTCCTGGGTGGGATTTATAACTGACTTTTAACTAAAAAATGTTTACAAGTGAGGCCACTAATGCTCTTCTGTTCTCTAAAAGAAGGCTTTGTCTTCTTACATTAGGGGCCAGAACTGCTTTTTAAGACAGTCTTTTCTAATACTAAATCAAAGAGGAGCAGGAAACATGGAGAGAGC
This sequence comes from Bettongia penicillata ogilbyi, assembly GCA_023548195.1. NCBI lineage: Eukaryota > Metazoa > Chordata > Mammalia > Diprotodontia > Potoroidae > Bettongia > Bettongia penicillata. The sequence continues at coordinate 4,667,892 of JAJHZJ010000154.1, read as the reverse complement.
ATTTACTTCCCAAATCTAAATGATCTATTTTTTGGTCCCACATGGAACTTGAGAATTCAATAAGACAGGCAACTATTCAATTTCATATCAGTTTTTCAAGCAGTTAGAAATATGGATCAGAACTGAAGCTGAGAAAGGAAACTCTTCATTCTAAAAACATTTGCTGAACTGTACGGAACTGTCCCCCATGCGACTTCCCAGGTTCCGGATCTCAGTGTCAACTTCACCCTCACCCCACTAGTCCAAACCCTAACAGACTCAATCAGCTGCCACTCCCTGTAGTTTCTACATCAGCATCTCAGAAATGCTGCTTTTCCCCCTCTCACACAGGCACCGATAGAGCTCAGGGCTCCCCCATCGCTGGCCTTTACCAATGCCCAATCGCCCCCTCCAGCCCCTCCTCCACACCACTGCCAAAGCGGAAGATCCAAGGGGATCAATCCCATTCTCCAGTAAACACCACTTGCTCCCTAATGCATTCAGGGTTGGATATGATCTCTAGCATTTAAGGCTCTCCTTCCTAACTTTCTGGTTTTCTTACAACGCCCCCCCAAACACATACACACACATATACACACACACACACATACACGCTTTGGTTCAGCTCATGAGGGCCCTCAAACAACGCTGCTCAACAAAGTTTGGACTTTGTTCTGTGAGCAGTAGGGAGCCATGAAAGGTTTTTGAGCTAAGGAGTGACATGATCTATCTTTCCTTGGGGAAAACTGAAAGGAAAAGCTTTATGGAGGTGGGAGCCACAAGTGAGACATACTGCATGTTTTCAGATGTTTTCAATGCTCGGTTGTACTGGGGTTTTTTTTCCCTCTTTTTTTGTTTCTTTTTGTTTAAAAAAAAATGCTCAAAAAGGGTGGCTCTGTGGGAGCGAGATGGGGAGGGATACCGAGGGAAATGATCTTGACGTAAAAACCAAAAAAGCTAAAACATTTTTTAAATTCTATCAGCTTGTCATTTGACAGGTCCAAGGACATTGGTAGCGAGAACTTTCTTCTGAGTCTTCTGTGGCTGTGGCTGTGGCTGCAGACCCTGCAAGGGCGGCTGCCAGGCTGCCAGGTGAATGAGACAACAACTATGAAGATGGGAAAGAGGGCACAGACTCAGACCATGAAAAGTGCTGATCCAACACATAGGAATTATAGGACCAGAGCTGGAAAATACTCTTCAGGGAAATAAAGACAGAACTAAATAATCAGGAAAACATCAATTGCTCTGGGAAAGGCAGAACCAACGGAATGAAAATGACAATATTACCTAAATCAACTGTTCAGTACCGAACCAACCAAACTATCCCCAAAGTATTATTTTACAGAGCTGGAAAAAAAATAACAAAATTCATCTGGAACAAGAAAAGGCCAAGAACTTCAAGTAAAATTCTTAAAAGCGGGAAGAAAAAAGGGCTAGCCCTCGAACCAGATTCCAAACAACAGTGTAAAACAGTCATCATTAAAACAATTTAGCACTGGTAAAGAAATACAGAGTGGGACTGATCAGGCAGAGAATACACAGAACCAAACGAACACAGCAACAGTGTCTCATAAACCCCCAAACCAAGAGCTCATCTTTCAACAAAAACTGTTGGGAAAACTGGCAAAGCAATCTGGCAGACACTAAACAGAGACCAACATCTTCCATCATCTATCAAAATCAGTTCCAAATGAATAAATGAGTTTGACATTAAGGGCAACATAAATTAGAGGGACTCAGAAAAAATACCCTTCAGATCTGGAAGAGTTCATGACTGAACAAAGCATGGAGAAAATCACAGAAGATAAAACAGAAAATTCTGATTATGTGACATTAAAAAGGGAGTTTGTTTTTACCATTAGAAGATTCCAGGTAAACGAGGAAAAACATGTTTTGCAACAAGTTTCTTTCATTTCAAAGACTAAGAAAGTACCTCAAATTTATAGCAATTTCCCAGCTGATAAACAGTCAAAGAATCTAAACAGGCAGTTTTCTAAAGAACGTATCCATGCCACCAATAGCCATACAAAGACATGCTCTAAATCCCCAATATTTAGAGGGATGCACATCCAAGAAGCTCTGAGGGGTTCCACCATACAATCCTGAGATCAATTCCAAAGTAAAATGGTCAAAGCTGGAGGAACTTCAGACAAACAGGCATCTGTCTCGATGTGTTTTGGGTGCGCTGTAAACTGGTCTAGCCATTCTTGAAAACAAACTGGAACTGTGCCCCAAAAGTTACTAAACTGTGCATACCTTTTGACCCCACAATACCACAATATCCATACCCCAAAGAGATCAAAGAAAAAGGAAAATGCCCATATGCACAAAAATCTTTGCAGCTGTATTTTTCAGTGGCAAAGAATTAGAAGCTAAGGAAAAGTCTACAAACTGGACAATGGCTAAACAAGTTATGGCATCAGAATGTTATATAACACAATTATAAGAAATGGTGATTTCAGAGAATCCTGGGAAGATCTCCGTGAAATGGTACGGTGAAGTGAGCACAACCAAGAGAACAAAACAGTGCTGTGAAGGTAAAGAACTTCCAAAGCCTTAGAACTCCAGAGGCCCTGTGCTGAAGCATGCCACCCTCCCTTCTGACACAGTGGTGTAAAGTTAACCTGCATTCATTAAGAGCCTACTTTGCGCAGGTATTGTGCTAAGTGCTGAGGATACAAAGGAGGCCAAAAAATCAAAACAATAAAACAGTCCAAGGAGCTCTATTGGGGGCCACAGCATGGAAACAACCATATACAAATGAGGACCTTACAGGACAAATCTGAGATCATCACAGAGCGAAGCCGCTAACATTAAAAGAAGAAAGCACGCCTTAGGGACATCGTCAATGTGGGAATTTTCTGTCTTGACTACCCACATGTGTTACGAGGATTTGTTTTTCTTCCCTCTCCCCTTGTTATGGGGAAAGGAGAAGGGAATAAGCATGTATTAGCACCTACTATGTGCTAGCCAATGTGCTGCTATGAACCCTTACAAACATGAACTCATCTGATCCTCCCAACAACCCTGGGAGGTAGATGCTGTTATCAAACCCATTCCAGGTGAGGAAACGGAGACAGAGAGGAAGTGACTTGGTTAGCGATTGTGTGAGATCAGATTTGGACTCAAGTCCTCCTGACTCCGGTCACAGCACCCTATCCATTGCAATACCAGCTAGGGAAAGAAGTGGGAGAAAGAGAAGACAGATTTTTATTAACTAAAAAATATTTGATTCTAATTTTTTTAAAAAGCAGTGGTCAAACATATGCTTTCAAATCACAGAATTTCAGGTTTGAAAGAGCTCTCAGAGAGTACACTGTCCAACCTGTGTTGAACCAAAAATCCAATTCCCAATAATTCGTCATCCATCCTTCACTTAGAGCATATCTCTGGCCCACCAGACAGCTCTCATGGCTCAGCTCTCCCACACAAAAAGCCTAAACATGCGCCTCTCCAACAAATACAGGCGGACAGCCTCAGGAGGGCTCAGCCACACGTTTCCATGGGACAGTGGGATTCCTTCCAGGCACAGGCTAAACCAAACGGCCCCCAAGGATCTCTGCAGCTCTCCAGTGCAGTGCTTTGCTGAAATGGAATTCTTCTTGCACATTAAGGCCCTCTAAGTAAATGAAGGAGTCTTCAATCCTGTTCTTCAGACTAAATATCCTCACTCTTTCACCAGGTCCCAGAGCTGGCAAGGCCCCTTGCCATTCTGATCCTTCTTCCAGACTCTCCTAAAAGGTGCACCCAGAAGTGAACAGGACACTAGGGCAGTGAATTGCAGGGCAGGTAAGTGGCTCTGGGGACAGAGAGCCAGGCCTGAGTTCAAATCCAGCCTCAGATACTCACTAGCTGAGTGACCCTGGCAAGTCACTTCACCCTGTTTGTCTCAGTTTCCTTAACTGTAAAATGAGCTGGAGAAGGACATGACAAAGCAGTATCTTTGCCAAAAAAATCCCAAATGGGGTGAGGAATAACTGAACAACGTAAGTTGACCACTTCTAATCTCATCAAGCTCCCTCAGTCTCCTCTCCACTCTAACAGGGAGGCTGGAGTTTTATAGAGGACACTCCCCTGGCCACCTGCAACTCTGCTTAGTTTCAACTGCTCAGAACAAGAGGCCCTCGTGTGGGGTGCCCCCGACGTCCCCATCCCCTTTTCAGCTTCCTTCCATGTCGCTTCTTTCCTGTTAGAGTGTAAGTTCCTTGAAAGCAGGGACCGTCTTTTTCTTTTTTGTTTCCCCATTGCTTAGCACAGAGCCTGACGCAAAGGAGGTGCTTAATAAATGTTTACTGAATTAAACTGAATAGAAGCAAACCAGACTAGAGACTTCCCGTGTTCTAGACATTAAATCTCTTCACCTTCCCCTTTCTATGCACCAACCACTGGAAATACTGCAGCACCCTAAGTAACCTTTCTCCTTTCACTCATTTAGCTGCCCCTGCACAGATACGTCCAGGACACTGCTCGGCTCAAAACTTCAAAAACTCTTCAGTCAAAAGGAAAGCAGGGGAGGGGGACTGAAACAATTTTAAATTCACAGAAGAAAAAATTCACAGAGGAAGCAGTCAGTCAGTCAATCAACATTTCTGAAGCCCCTGTGAGGCAGCAGACACTAAGTGCTAAGGGCTGGGGACACTGCTGCTGTTTTGATCTTTCATTTTCCAAGAAGACCTGTGACATCACAGGCTGATGGCTTGACTTGAGTGTAAACTGGATTTAAACGAGGCAGAGATGCACAGAGTCATCAGCTTCACTCTCAATTCCTGAAGACAGAAATCCCGTGGCAGGACAAAAGTCTGGATGACTGGTGACAGCCCGGGACACAGGGGGTGACCTTGGTATCTTCGATGGCTGACCAAGCTCAAAGTGCTCCACAGCACCTGCTTCAGCTGCCTCAAGTCTGCTGGAACAAACTTCTCTCCCATCCATTCTGCTGGGGGAAGTCTTCACATGCTAGGTGGGGGTAGACTTCCCCCTATAACTTGCTGACAGGTTTGAAGCCCCTGTTACCCTCTACCTGACCAAAATAGTTTACCAGGGTGTGGCCACTGAGCATGCTGTAGCTTCTTGGAGCCACAGGTGAATAGACACCAAAAGTGGATAAGCAGCCCTCACACCAGAGTCCATGCCGTGGGGAGTTCAGTTTAAAGGAGACAAACGTAAACAATGTTGTACAAACAAGCTAAAAAGGATAAACTGGAGAGGGATGGCACTAGTATTTAGAGGAGATGAGAAAGGCCTCCCGTAGAGTGAGATTTTAGCTGGAACTTGAAGGAAGCCAAGAATCAAAGATGAGGAGGGAGAACATTCCAGGAATGTGGGGTGGCCAGAGAGAATGCCTTGAGCCAAAAGATGGATGGTCTTGTTGTGGAGTCCAGGGGCACTGAATCAAAAAACATAGGACAGGAAGCAAGGTGTAATTAGTCTGGAAAGGTAGGATAAGGCCAGGTTGGAAAGAGTTCTGGAGGTCAAACAGAGCATTTTGTATTTTATCTTGGAGGTGATAGGGAGTCACTGGAGTTGACTGAGTAACAAATGACAGGGTCAGCTGTGTTTTAGGAAAATCATTTTAGTGGTTGAGAGGAGGATGGACTAGAAAGGGGAAGAAACTGGAGGCGGGGAGACCCACCAGCAGCTACTGAGGAGTCGATGTGAGAGGGAACGAGGGCAATACTGAACAAGGAAAACTGACAGGCCTCGGCAACAGCTTGGAAATGGGAAAGTTGAGAGATAGTGAGGAGTTCACGATGGCTCCCAAGAGCCTGAGGGACTGGGAGCAGGCTGGTCCCCTCCACAGTAATAGGGAAGGCAGAAGGTGGGGAGGCTTTCAGAAGGAGAGATACCAAGTTCTACTTAGGGTACATTAAGCTTAAGATGCCTACTGGATATCCAGGTTAAAATGGCTAACAGGAAGCGACAAGTGAGACCAGATGCCCACAAAGAGGTTAGGGCAAGATAGGCAGATCTGAGGCTCAGTAGCACAGAGATGACATAGGGGCTGGTGAGATTACTCAGTGAAGGAGAGGACCCAGGATAGGGGCAGGGCAGAGAGAGTCATACAAAGGAAATAGAAGAGTGATCAGAGAAGGAGGAGGAGTACTAGGAGAGCCGGTGTCCTGCAGAAGAGAAGATCCAGGAGACAGAGTGGTAGACAGTGTCCAAGGCTGCAGAGAGATCAAGGGGAATGAGAATGGAGAAGAGGCCATGGGATTTGGCAACTAAGAGTCATTAGTGACCTGGGAGAGAGCAGTGCTAGTGGCATGATCAGGTCAGAAGCCAGACCTATTGTAAGGGGTTTGGAGGAGGGTGAGAACAGAGTAGGAGCACCTATTGTAGACAACTTTTTGAGTTTAGCCACAAAGAGGAGAAATATAAGGTAAGGGTGAGGATGGAAGGATCAAGCAAGGGGTTTCTGAGGAGGGAGAAGACACAAATATGTATGTAGGCAGCAGACTGGGAGAGAGGGAAGATACGTGAGAGGACAAAGGTCAATATGCAGGATCGAATGGGATCAACACCTCTTCACGAGACAAGAATAAAGGAGGAGAGGGCAGGAGGCATCTGAGGGACAGCAGAGTAGAACAGGGGAGAAAAGAATTTCTCCAGGTTCTCACCTGAGAGGGTAAAGGGAGGAAAGACCATAGGAAGTCTGAGGAGGGGTGAAAGGCATTGGAAGAGTGGAACAGTGAGGTCACAAGAGAGGATTACCGAGGAGCATTTGAGGTATAACAACTTCGTGGTAGACTTGGTCAGCGTGGTAGCCAACTCAGCAGGACATAGCAGCAAAGGTAAAGGGTGGTGGGAGTGATCCAAGGCTGAGACTTGGCAGGGCCCAAAAGTCAAACGAGAAGGGGGACTAGGACAATGTAGAGCTGAACTGGGTCACCAAGAGGTCAAAATGGGAAAAAGAAGAGAGTGCAGGGCTGATGGCCTTGGAGATAACTGAGGGGTTGAGGGAGTAGAGCTCACAGTGTTGTTACGCACAGGCAAAGACAAGCAATGCAGTCTTGAAAGTAACATGAAGAATTTATTATACTCCTTTCAAAAGGAAATCAGCTTGAAACAGAGATTCACAGTTTCACAGAAAATCTTTTTTCTATGCTGCTATGTGTATAGAAATGTTCTCCTTTGGGCGTTTTCGGTTCAGAATAAAAACTATCATCTTCTAACTCCTTAGCTGAGCCCAACCAGGCCCCTGACTCCATTTCCAGTCCCGTCTCATCCTCCTCCCCAGGGCCCTACACTATGGCCTGTCTGGGCTACCTGCCATTCCTTGTGCGGATCACCAACAGAATGCCCCATGCCTTTGCTTATGCAAATTCATTCCCTTCTTTCTCTTCCAATGGCTGGAGACCCAAAAGTGGTGGCAGAAGGAATGAGGACCTTCATTCAAGAGACAACAAGGAAGTCCCTAACAGGTTTGGAGCTGAGGAGGGACAACCAGGTCCAGTTGGATCAGGAACCTCCGTCTGACAGCACCGCCTGCACAAGGATGCAGGAAGAGGAGTCAATTTCTGAGAATGCCCTCCTGGCTCCCCGCTGCTCTTTGTAATGCTCCAATGGACCTTCTCCAGGAAGACTTCACCCACTCCAGCAAATCCCCCAATTGACAGTGGTCTTTCTTTCCTCCAAACACAAACCACTAACCCTTGTACCCTTCTGTACTTTTGCTATTGTATATCCAGTGTAGTGTGTGTGTGTCCGCAGCCCCTCTCCCGAGGCTGACTCCAAGCTGTATGCTGCCAGGGGCAGGGTCTAAGTATCTTTACTCAGCAGCACAGCTCTCTGTCCCAAGTAGATGCTAAGTAAATGATCACTAAATTCAAATTTACAAATTGGAGCTTTTCCACAAAAAAATTCAAAATAGAAATTGAGCATCCCTGTCTCTTCTGGTAATTCAGGACAGCTAAGATCAGAATGCATGTGCTCCAGCCCCACACTATGCCTCTCCACAAAAGGGGTGGAGATCTTGCTTTCTAGGTATATCACCGCTATTTTAGAAAGGGATCAGGCTCACACTTAAGCAGAGTCAGTCAGCTAGAGCTGCCTAATCAACTGCCAAATCCAGTACTTCTAATATTCCCATCAACATCATCCCCTGGAGAATTTGCAAAACCAATAAAATTCTGCGTGCCAACTTTTGCTATCCCAGGATTCCAGAACATGGACCAAGGGAGCATGCAGATTCCCTCACGAGGCTGGAATCCTGGCCAAGTCTCACCAAGACAAGGCTGCGTTTCCAAACAAGTACTGGGCACTGGCAGCCCCCAGCACCAGAGGAGCTCAATCTGTGCTCCCAAAATCAGAGAACCTTTAGAACTGGAAGCAACATGAGAGAGTATCCCCAAAGTAAGTACAGCCCCAGCAAGGGCATGAGTATGTCCACAAGTCATGTCACAGGAGAGGTGGGAAAGCCCTTTGGGAGTCCTAAAATGCCAAAGAAATGTCAGTTATCACTTCCAAAAGGCTCAAGGACTCGGGTCTCCCCCGGGGACTCTCGACACCAGAGGCACCAGGGACCAGCACATGCTGCCTCTAAGGATCCCACAGCTCTCTGCTCTCTTGAGAAAAGCTCCTAGGGAAGGTGGGGCTCTAGAGCCCAATACTAGCACTTGCCTGCTAAGTGTGTTGACCTGGCCCCCTCACCCCGGAACAGAACCCACAGGCCAGATGGGCACGGTTAAGCAGAGAGTAGCAGGAAAAAGACATGCTTGGGATTTCACTCAGGGATGTGTCTTTATTGACCAGGGTGTTTCTCTCTAAAAGAAGGACCCTCTGTAAAACAGGGCAGAATGCCTCCAAACAGCAGAATGGAACAGAAGGCAGGTGACCCTATCAAGGAGGGGTGAACAGGAGAGAAAGGCCATCTCCCTGCAGCTCGATGCATGAGTAGGAGCACACACTTATGGAACAGGACACATCACACAAGAGTGCTTCTATCAGCATGAAAAATAAAAACAAAAGATTATTGAATATCTTAGGAGTGACTGAGTTCTCTAAGGGGACACCCTGGCTTAACAACCACAGGGAAGGACAGAATTAGCTGGCCATCTCCATGGCTCCCAGCAAGATCTGGACGCCCACTGCCTCTGACCAATTCAAAATGATGGTCATAGAGAGCTCTGAGGAGATGTGAGCAGGCGGCAACTCCAAAGGACATAAGGAGAGGACATCAGGCACCAGAGAGTTTTATGACTGGAGAGAAGACAGACTGGTCCCCCTAGCAAGAGCTAGAGATGGTGGATGGCCAGAGCCTTCTTCAATGAATAACCTGAAGAGAAAGCAAGGCAGGCCTCTGGCACGTTGCTGGATTCCTTGGGACAAACTTGGGAGAAGTGAACATGCATGACACAGGCTGGGCAAGTCTGGGCAGGCTGTGACCTAACTCAGGGAGGGAACTCCCAGATCGGTGAGATCACCCATCTGAGTGTGACATAATGCCAAATGCACCGGCCTTGGAAACAAGAGGGCCTTCATCCCAGCTCTCCTTCAAATACGCCCTCTCTATGGAACCCGAGACAAATCTCTTTACTTGCAGGAACCTCTACTTCCTCATCTCTAAGAAAGGGGGATTCTCGCATGACTGCTTCATGCTTGTTAGAGGAAAGTGTTTTGTGAACTGAAAAGAAATACAAGTTATTATTTGTGAAAACTCACCAGGGCAGGAGAATAATTTAACGCTGCGATACTGCATAGTTTTGTCTCCTTTGCTTAAATGAAACCCAATAAAACCAAGGACTGGACAAGTAGGTTATTTTTTTAAAATATTTTTAATTATTAATACAGAATTGAGAAGAGGAGACAGGACAGGCCTCTCCTCAGCCATCTCCTCATATTCCACCTGACTACATTCATTTTGGACTTCTGTGGTTTCTCCACCAGTAAATGAGGCAGGAGCAGGGACTGGCACCCAGTTTCTGACTCCCTCCATCCCACCCATCCCAAGGCAGCTGCTGGACTGCAGCACATCGCAGCCAGAAAGGCCTCCTCCACTCAGGTACTCACTGGGGGGCACTCAGGGACAGCCACTCACACCACCAGGTGACACCACTCTGGGACAGTCACTCATGCCACTAGGTGACGCCACTTTGGGACAGCCATTCACACCACCAGGTGACACTACCAGGTGGGATTCAAAGCTAGGACTCTCCTGCCTCTGTGGCCAGCACACCTCCACTACACCCCACTGCCAGTCATTCCCATGCCTTAACATGAAGAACCTCGATCAAACTAGACCAAGTAAGCTCTTCCCAGCAACACCTCCATTTGAAGCTCTGTGCTGGAACTCAGGATCCAAAGGCAGAAATGGAGGAATGCCTGTCCTCAAGGAGCTTCCAGTCCCTCAGGAGGACAGACTAAGATAAGGCCTATAAAGTACAACATGGATGTCACTCCTCGCCATTTCTTCTTCCTGCCTTTTGAACCACCTGGGGCACCAGGAGTGAAGATATAGAGGTCAGTTCTCCTCACTCTAGAACATGCCATAACAAAGGCTGGATCTAAGCTGTCTTTTCACCATCTCCCTCCCCCTTCCCTCCCATCCAAGCCCTGACCTTGATGACTGCTCCCCCACCTCCTGCTTCTCCACCTTCCCACTTCTCCAGCCAGGGTAGGGCCTCGACCTTCCTGCTGAACCTTTGCCAAGGGCTCCGAAGAGATTTCAGCCCCTTCCAGGGCCTCCAGCCTCAGCCCCCTGGCACCCTGGTCCCCTCTCCTCTCAGGACTTTCCCTTCCATCTCAGTCAACCCTCCCAGTGACACTGCCACCCCCTTAGAACTACTCCACCTCCAAACTCAGAAATGCTGGAGGTGGAAGCCAGTTCTATTGAGCCAGGCATTCCTCCTCAGTGAGGCTTCCCAACCCATCAGCCCTCTCCCAGGCTGAGACATTCATGCACTAGACTGTAGGCTAGCCTCTCTCCTCCCTTCCACCACCCCCATCTGGTCTCACCCAAAAAGCCCAAAAGAATTCACATGCCAAGACTCAGAATGAGGCACTCAGGTGCAGGATCCTCCCTATCCCACCACACACTGGTTCCTGTCCACTGAAGCTTTGTGCCTTTACTGGGATAAATGTTAACTTGATTTCTTACAAAATAAATGCCTACATAGCCCTTTTCAATACCAACATGGTATACCTCCAAGTGTCACTGGGATATGTACAATTAGTGCCAACTCTTAAAAGAAAGCAGAATTTCCTGATAGTAAAAAGGGGCTTTAGCACCTCCATCCCTTCTTTATGGGGGAGAGAAAGGACAGGTGGTATCGATGCCTTCAGGCTGGGGGCCAATGGAACCTGTAGACCCTATGCCACTCAGCAGGGGCTGGCTGCTGCCACCTGCCCATCTTCCTAGATCTGATCTCCACCAGGGAACTCAAATCACCCAAAGTCTCACCCACCCAATGGGCACCTGAGTGGGATAGGCCAAGACCTTAGCTAATTCTCTTCTAGGGAAACTTGGCTAAGCAAATCCTCTTTCTTTTCATCCAAATATCTTTTTAAATTGTCCTCTCCTTAGAAGCACCTAATTCATGTTGCTGCCCTTCCCCTCAGCCCCATGGCATGGGTGGCAGAGCTCCTTGGGGCAGAATCACCATCCTCAGGCCAGCATGCTGGCACAGGAGCCAGGGTGGGACACATGGCAATCACTCAACTTCTCTTGGCCCCAGTTTCTTCAGCTTGAAAGTAACAAGCTCAGTCCAAGGTCCCTTGCTCTTAGATGACCACATAGAAAGGAAACTGACACTTTACAGATGTTTTAGAAGACCAAAAGGTGCACATAAGAAACCAAAGGCTCCTCCTCCACTGGGTAGCTGGCCTCACGTAAAAGGAAACCTACATCCTGGACAAAGGCGTGTGAAGGCACACCTACTACCCACTGATGATGATCAAAGTGTAAACCCCCTGAGCCACCATGGTGAAGGGGCCAGTGACACAAAGCCTGATGAGCTAGGCTGAACAGCCCCATTACCCAAATGTACCATTTGCCTCCAGTAACTAACCTTAGCATCGAAGGCAATATTACTGAGAAAATCGCTTTGGTCACTGAAGACACGACCAGGTCTCATCACAAACGACAGCTAACATCTTAAGCTTTGCAGCCAACTCGTAGATTCCCTTGGATCTAACAACCCAGTGAGCAAAACGGCTCTCTTCCAACGAGATCCTGATTGTAAAGCGCTTCGCACCAGACCTGGCGCATGTAACCACCCCAGAAACGTCCGTCACTGTGAGTGATTCCTATTTTACACATGAGGCCACTGGGCGGGGACAGATGACCAATAAACGGCCAGAGCCGGACTCCTGTGCGGGCCTGGGTCTACCTGCCAAGGTTCGGGCCCTTTGATCAGCTAACTACATTGGGGTTTATAATCATCCCCATAGAATTTTGATCTTAGAAAAGAAATTCCAGCGGAGAAAAAACATCTCCAAACGCTCCCCACCCTTCCAGACCTGGCTCATGTACAATCACCTCTGAGTCTGCCCTAAGAAACCCAACCCACTGTGATTCCATCATTCAATTCAATCCAAACGTTCTGATGCCCTGAGTCCAAGGTCCTGGGTTTGGCCAAGGGTTACACACACAGATACGACAAGTGTGAATCACTGAGCCCCTATCAGACGTGGGGGATGTGCTGCTTGGTCCTGTCACCTTGATTTTTCTACCTTACGTGAATAATGAGCTAGCCAGAAAGGGGAGAGGGAAGAAGGGATAAATCAGAAAATCAAAGAGGTGCGAAAACAAAACCTATTAATAAGTTTATTAATAATCAATAAGTTGAAAAATAATCTGTTCCATGGCCTCAAGGAATGTCTATGCTAGTACCGGTGGCTGTACCAAGTGACCGAGCTCTTGTGACAGCACAGCGAGCAGTCAGGCCTGACTGGAGGCTGCTAGAAAGGCAGCGAGCCAGGCCATAGCAGCCTCCACCCCCTGCCCCTGTGGGCTCAGCAAAGACACAAACGAGGCACATTTCAGGGGCATGCTGAAGAACTGTCTGGAGGAGATGGAAGTCAGCTTGGAGTTACACTAAGAAAGTCTCTAAACTATATGAACAAGGCAGACAGCCCCAAGGAGGTCAAAGTCAGAGGGAGATGCCTCAAATACACAAAATGAGATAGGCTGGCCACATGTGGCCTTCTAGGTACTTGGGTGCAGCCTTCTGACTGAGTCCAAGCTGTACAGGACAAATACTTTTATTAAGGTAATTTGTCCTGTGAAGTTTGGATTCAGTCAAAGGGCTGCACTTGAGGACCTAGATGGCCACGTGCCTGGAGGTCACAGGTTCCCCACCCCTGGACAAGAGAATAAGCAAACTGTGGTTCTTCAGGAGGGGGCAGGAAACGCAGGGCAACAAGTAACCCGGGGACCACAATGATATGAAGGAAGGACATCAACATTCTGATCACTGCAATGAACAATGATGACTCCAATGGACTCATGGATGGGAAAGTGGGAGACTCCAGGGGCCAAATGGGGCAGCCCTCCTCAGGCAGTCTGATAGGTTGATTGGTTTGGCTCAGCTCTATTTCTTTTGTGAGGGACTGTTCACAGTTACTGGGAAGTGGCAGCCACATTTTTTGTTTCTAAAAGAATCTCAATAGACCATTTATTTACTGCTTTAAATGTTTTGAAATGAACTCAGAGGACTTTCTGTAGGAGGCCCAGAGGTAGCCCTGACAGGTTTGAAACAGAGAAGCGTGTCTCGCCCAGTACACACATAAGTGGCCCAAAGGACAGATGGCCTTGGTGGGGAGCAGGGGAGGAGGAAGGGAGGGACTTGTGGCTGACTAATGCTCAGGACTTCTGTATCTCCTGACTGAAGAGCCCCTGGACTTGAAAGTCTATTACTTACCACCGTCTTAACCCACGATGAACACCAACACCTCAAGGACCTCAAGAAAAATACAAATTCCCTCATCCTTGTTTTAACACCATCATTCTCTGCTAAGATGTGTAAATATCAAAGAGCTTACTATATTGAGCCAGATATAATTTGCCACCTATACAATAACTACCAGATTGAGACACAACCCTTTTCTTGAATTATAAAGCTTGAGTCACCTGGGGCAAGGCACAAACCCCACTGAGTTAAACAGATGAAATGGTATGGGTGACGTCTTTTGATTCGTGTGTAAATTGGATTTAAGTGAGGCAGAAGTGCACAAGGTCATCAGCCTCACTCTCTCCTCCAGAGTCATCATAGTCCAGTGGCAGGACAGAGTCAAGATGGCTGACGATGGCTCAGGATGCAGTGGATGACCTTGGCGTCTTCAGTGCCTAACCAAACTCTAAGCACTCCACAGTGCCCGCTTCATCTGCCTTCATGGCCATTGGAACAAACTGTTCTCATCCACCCATTTCACCAGATGAAGTCTTCACATGCTTGGGGTAGACAATCCCCCCTACTTCACCTTTGAGAACCCTTAGTTACCCTCAACTTGGTTTGGCCCCTGTGCTGAAACTTACCAGGGTGTGGCCACTGCACATGCTGCAGCTTCCTGGAGCCACAGGTTAGGGTGAGGTGGAACAGGTGGGCACCAAAGGTGGAAAGAGCCTGGAAAAGGGCTCAGCAGCCATCACACCAAAGGTACTGGTCCTCCCTAAACACACACTAAATGTCCCTACAAACAAAGTTTCTCCAGCTTGAATAGTCCACAGCCCACCTTTCCCAAGACCCAAAAGTCCCTGCGGCATGAACCATAGGCACTAAGGACAAGTGGTGAAATCTGGGCTATAAGTAACATTAGAAATCGAGTATTAATGCCCGACAAAGGCAGAAGTCTGGCTCCCGTCACATGGCCGGCATGGCATGCCTGTTGTAAAACACCACTCAGGACCTCAGGAGCCAGAAGCACGTCTAATACTGGGTGCACAAAGCAGAAATGAGCAAGAAAAGCAAATTCTCAAGCAGCATGTACTAATATCACCGCTCATTCACCAATGTCATTTACAGAAATGTGAACAGAGTGCACTCCAGAAACCAAGCGCACAGAGACAAGGGAGGATTCTCCCTGTGAGTATGTAGTAGCAACCACATAATGGACAGTTTGCTGAGCATGGGTCAATTCCCCTGGGGTGTGCGGCCCCTCCACACCTGACAGTCTCATGAAGCGATCTGCAAACCCACACACAAACACCCAAGAATGTAGAGCAGGGACAGGGCTAGCCCATCTCTGAATCTGCACCCCTGACCTCCCCAGGTCCTCCTACACAACAGATGCTTCGGAATTCTACTTCAAAGCCTCTTTTGGCCCCTTCTCTAATCCCAGCTTCCTTGGAAGACCCTGTGCTCCCTGGCCTCTGGCCCCTGGCTCCCAGTCCCTGATCCCTAGTCCCCAATCCTCTGGACCTTGGTCCCTGAAGCCCAGTTCCCCACCCCTGGCCCCAGTTCCCCAACCTCAGCCCCTGGCCCCAGGTCTCCTGTCCCCATCCTCCCTTTCCCAGCTGAATGGATCTCTTGGAGGAGTTGGAAGCTGGAAGGGGCCTCCCTCACTCAGTCATTGCCTTGTCCTCTACTGCTCACAGCCCCCCATCCTCTTCTTAGGCCCTTGCCCTCCTCATCTGTGTATCCCATGGCACGGAAGTGACCAAGCCTGGCTTCTCAGCTGTGTCAACAGAGGGCATGCTCTTGAAGGCTGTTCTTCAGGTAGGGCCTGGTGAGGATCCCCACATCTATCCTCTGTCCAAGTGCAGAGCCTCACTTTGGAGGGGTTCACCCCAGTGCTGGCTGGAGAGATGAAGGCTTTGGCCACAGTCATTCCTCAAGACCCTGTAGCAAGTCAGAGAGGCACTAACTGCCCTCAAAGATAGAATCACAGACCCTCAGGGACAGAAGGCTGGCCTTGGTGGGTGTCCCCCAAGTGTGGGAAGAGGAGTCTGCACATAGTAGGGGCTTGGCAGAAACTTGTGGAATGGGGGCAGGGGGGCAGGAACAAGGAACTCAATTGAATGGAGTTCAAGTGTCCCAAAAAGAAGTCCTAACATACCCACCTCAGGGGTACCTCCGGACCATTGGGGAGGGGATTTGGAGCTCAGACCCTTTCCCCTGGAAGGGGCATGCAGAAGCCCCTGCCAAGAGACCCAGGAACAAGGAATCTTCACAGTGAGTGGAGGCAATCCCCTCTCTTGCTGGACAGCTCTCACTGACCGCTGGCTTCCAGTGAAATCTACCCTGCCCATCCACACAGGGGTCAGTCAGTGAGTCAGTCAGTAAGCATCCACAAAGCAGCCCCTCACATGCCAGGCACTGCACTAAGAGAACCCTCTAGGAGCTGCTCTGGCCAGTGAGCACACTGTGGCTAGAAGGGAATGGGGAGAACCTACCAGACATGGCCTATCACCGAGGAGTCTTCTACTGTGTGTCTGAAGGGAAGGAAGCAGGGGGTGAGGCAGAAGTGCCTCCAGTAACCAAAAAGGAGGCCAGAGACACGGCAGAAGAAATGGCTGGCAGGCTCTGGAGCTGATCTGAGGGGGTGGGGCGAGGGGAAACCAGGGAACCAAGTGGGGAGTCCCTAAGAGATGACCAAGGGTGATAAGCAAGAGCCATTTGGCAATCACAAAACTGACACCATCAGGGTGCCAGGTCCAACTTCGGGATAAGGAAAGAGCCCATGGGGGCAGGAAGGCCCACACTGATGAAGTACCTCTGGTGTACCAGGCCTGGGGGGGGAAGCCAAACAAAAGGGAAACAAACTATGCTGGGGGCAGGAGCTGCCAGGGGGCTTGGGGGCTGCCACGGGGCCCCTGAGGTTAGAGGCTGCCAGGGGATGGGGGATGGGCTCCTTGGGGGCGGGGCTGGGTTTCACCCTTCTCTGTATCACCACTGCTTGGCACAGTGCCTGGCACACACCACGCATTTAATCAATGTTTGCTGACTCTTCAAAGTACCAGTAATAACCAATTCTCCCACCGTGGGCAGCTATTGCTACCTGCCTCGAGGTCCCTTGGTTTCTTCGGGTCACACTCACTGTAGGCCCAGGGGCGCCCCAGCTCCAGGCCCAGGCCCCGCCCCCCAGGTTCCCTTCCTTCACGCTTAGGCCCCGCCCATCAAACTCATGCCCCGCCCCCTCGAGTTCAGGTCCCTTTCCTTCCTGCTAAGGCCCCGCCCCCTAGGGTTCAGGTTCCCTTCCTTCAGGCTCAGACTCAGGCCCCGCCCCTCGGCCCCAGGCCCCGGGCCCTGGCTGGGGCCCCTGGGGCCCTCGGTCTCGTCCTCAGTCCTCACCTGGGCGCAGCGGCTCGGTGCCGGTGAGCACCAGCAGGAAGAGGAGCACGAAGGCGCCGCTGTCCGCCTGGGGCACCATTTATCCTCCGTTCATCCTCCGCGGGCGGCGCGGGCCCACGCCGGACCCCGGAGCGCTCCGCTCTGCACGGGCTGGGCCGGGCTCGGGGGGTGGGGGGCGGGGCAGCGGAGTAGGTCGGGGGCGGCCGCTCCCGCTCGCGCGCCTCCCGGGGCCTGGGCCCTCACTCCCTACTTGGAGGCCGCACAGCTAGAGATCGGGCTCGAGCTCAGACTGGGGCTCGGGCGCCGCACAAGATGGCGGCCATCCCGCTCCTCTCACAACAAGCCGCCTCCCGGCCCCGCCTCCACAGTGGGCCAATCAGCACGCGCGAGCGCGGCCGGGGGCGGAGCCCCTAGTGCTCATCTGCATACGGGGGAAAGGCATTTTGGCCGAGCCGGGGAGGTTAAGGGGCGCTCGACTGGGCCGCGGGCACCGTGGCCGGCTCCCGAGGCAAGGCAGCGGCTACCGAGGCACGGAGGATCCAGACTGCCGGTACACAGTGGCGGTGGTCCCCCGAGCGTGGCGCTGGAGAAAGAGAAGCGAGAGCAGAGACAGGAAGCTCCCCCCTTCCATGCAGAATGGTACGACCCTGCCTGGAACGAAGACGGATGGGGCGGGGGAGCGGAGCCCGGTGGGCGGGGCCCACGCTGGTGGGCGGGGCCTCGGGAGCCGTGATTGAAGCTGTCAGCCTGTGCGGATGGATGTGGGGTGGGTGAGCACGCCTGCAGCGCCCCAAGCCCGAGGCCAGCCCAGCCTCCCGCGGGAGGGGCAGGAGAGGCTGCGGGGTGGGAGACTGATCCGGGGAGCCTCCCTACATCGCATGCCTGCTTGTCCTCATCTGTAAAATGGGGCAAACCTCCGGGGACACCCCCGATTCCCCTGAGTCCCCTAAGGGAAGCCAGAGAGGTGAGAGCTGGGCCCAGGACGCCCCACCAAGGCCAGCTCTCTATCTGCCCGGACGGACTGACGGACGGAGGGACGGACCGATGGATGGCCAGAAGAACGTCAAAGCATTTTTACACAAATACTGTGTGCCAGGCCTTCACACTCATCATACTCCCTAGACATGGGAGTTTTTATTGGCACGTGCACTGGAGAGCTCCCCTAGAACCTTCCCAGAGCCCTCACTGCACCCCGAAGGGACACGGGCTCCTGAAGGCTTTGCAGGCTCCTTCCAGTCCTATCAAAGTCACAATGTCAAGACTTCCACAGTACAAACCCTACAGGATCCAGAATTTCACCTGCAACCAACACAAATAGAAGCCCAACCTTTCCATCAGCCTGTGGGTCAATCAGAAAGAGTCAGCGAACAAGCATTATTAATCATCTACTAGGTGCTTATTACAAACCACTCCCACCTCTGGGCATTCTCCCTGGCAGCCCCACCCCCTCCTTGGCACACCCTCCCTTCTCCACTCTGACCACTGTGACCTCCCCAGCTTCCTTTAAGTCCCAACTAAAATCCCACTTCCTATGGGAAGACTTCCCAGCTTCTCTTCAGTCCAGTGCCTTCTCTCCGTTACTTATTTCCTACTTCTCCTGTCCATGTAAATTATGTTCAAACAGACTATTTGTGCCAGACCTGTGGCAGAGCCTTCTGGGCTCATACAGGTCTGATCAGCCAGACACACTGTGCACCCTGACCCCGGAATAATGATGTCATTTTGGTCCTCTTGAAGAACAAAGCACAACCACCAACCAACCAACCATTTTCTCCTGTCTATACCTCGCTTTCTATGTATTTGTTTGCAGGTTGTCTCCTCCTTAGATTGTAAGGTCCTTGAGAGCAGGAACTGATGTTTTGCTTCCTTTTGTATCCCTGATATGTAGCATGGGGCCATAGTAGGTACTTAATAAATGTTTACTGAATGAATAAATGAATCTGCTAGCCCTGTGCTGGGCACTGGGGATATAAAAAGTCAAACAGAGCCTGCCCTCACAGAACTCACATTCTATAGCTCCAGTAGATGAAATTCACTACTTCCTACAGCAACTCTCTGCATTTGGAGAGAGTTCTAATTGTTAGAAAATACTTCCCAACATCTGATCCAAATCTGCCTCTCCACTTTCCACTCTGGGCACCCTCCATTATGCAGAGCTGTCTCCCTGGGGCAGGACAGTTCTCATCTCTCCTTAGTGAGGCCTTCAAGCTAGCAGCTTGTATCACTCCAAGGTTTACAAATTAACTGACATGTCATCTGGTTTGACCCTTACGACAATACCCCATTCTGCAGAGGAGGAAACTGAGATGGAGAGGTTCCTCTGGGTGACACCCTTGTGTCCATGGCTGGATTCTAACTTGTCTTGCTGTCTCTGTCACCTAGCTGCCCAAGTCTCTAAATATCTTCTCCAGAATCCTTCAATAATCCAATGGTCTCAAAATCCCCTGATCACCTGGCTGCCATCCCCAGGACACTCTCCAGTGGGTCAATGTGCCTCCTAGTATGTAATGTCCAGAGGTGGGGATCACATCACTATTGTCTCTGCATCCCCAGTGTTTAACACAGTGTCCGGCACATAGTAGGTTGCTTAATCAATGCTTGTTGAATGGAGGGTGACCAAGGCTGAGGAGACCAGCGTGGCAGAATGGTCACCTCCTTGTTCTAGATGATCTGCCTCTCAGGGACATGTAAATTCCAGTTGGGAGTTGGGGCTTTTAAGTTTCCTTTCTTATGTTATCCCATTGTTGACTCCAACCTCCAGATCTAATGCACATATACTGTTGTCTATACATACCTCCCCTATCCTGGGCTTTGGAAGTTGGCTTTCTGAACCCAAACATAAGATATTGCATTTACACCTATTACAATTCTTCTCCTTCCAGCCTGCAGAGCTCTTTTCGGATGCCACCTCCTTTTTTTTTTTTTATCAATTTATTTGTTTTCAGTTTTCAACAATCACTTCTATAAGTCTTAGATTTTCTCCCCCTCCCTTCCCCACCCTCCCCAAGACAGCATGTGATCTTATATGGGCTCTACACATACATTCCTATTAAACACATTTTCACATTAGTCATGTTGCATAGAAGAATTATAATGAATGGAAAAAACCATGAGAAAAATCAAAACAAAAGAGAAAACAGTCAGCTTCACTCTGCATTCCAATTCCATAGTTCTTTCTCTGGATATGGAAGGCATTTTGCCTCAGGAGCCCTTTGGGAATGTTTTAGGTGCATTGCTGGGAAGGGCTAAGTGTATCAGGAGCAGTCCTCGCACACTGTGGTGGTTACTGTGTATAAAGTTCTCCTGGCTCTGCTCATTTCACTCAGCATCAGTTCATAGCAGTCTTTTCAGGTTTTTCTGAAGTCTGCCTGTTCATCATTTCTTATAGCACAAGAGTATTCCTTTACATTTATATACCACAACTTGTTCAGTTATTCTCCAATTGATGAGCATATCCCCTCAATTTAAAATTCTTGGCCACCACAAAAAGAGCTGCCATAAATATTTTTCTACATGTGGGTCCTTTTCCCATTTGTATGATTTCTATAGGATACAGCCCTAAAAGCAATATTGCCAGGTCAAAGGGCATGCACATTTTTATAGCCCTTTGTGGATGCCACTTCTAAGCTAATGTGGATGGAGAGGACTCCAGTATGAGGCCCACAAGCAGTGAGGCCACACTCTGAGCGTCAGTCTAGCCTTGGCACAAAGAGGCTCATCCGCACAAGCTCAGGTGGCAGATTGTGAGGTAACCTTACCAAGTCAAGGAGCAGCTGTGATCATGTCAGTGGAGAGAAATTGCAGGTCCTTGAATCACTGAAATCAGAGATGACCAATAAGGGATATGGTGCCAACTTTGAGTACTGCCTTTATACTTCCAGTGTCCAGTGGAGCTCGCCAGTGAGAGAAATCCTGCAGAGAATTCTTTGCTAAAGTAAGATCACTGCTCAGTTAGAAACATGGCTTAAAAGTCTGGCCTTCCACGGCATCACTCAAGGCATACCTCGATCCATGTAGGTAAAAATGAGGCCAGGCAGGGAGCAGGACTCCAGTTCAAACTGGGTTCTGGCTGTTTGGGATTCAGAGACTACTTTGAAAAGCAAAGGCCTCAAGGGAGAAGCCAAGATGGCGAAGTAGAAAGACTCATGTATGCTAGCTCTGAATCCACAGCCCATAAATTTCCTGTAAGAAGAACTTCCCACAAATTCTGGATCACTGCAAGGTACACAGAAACACAGTGGAAAAGATTTCCATTCCAGAGAGCCCTAGAGAGCTGTCCCCAGGAGTCCGTGGCACCCCGGAAAGTGGAGCCCACCCCTGTGCTGCCCTGGCCAGGCGGCCCCACAGGAGCAGATCCGAGCAG
This sequence comes from Bettongia penicillata ogilbyi, assembly GCA_023548195.1. Taxonomy (NCBI): domain Eukaryota; kingdom Metazoa; phylum Chordata; class Mammalia; order Diprotodontia; family Potoroidae; genus Bettongia; species Bettongia penicillata. The sequence goes on along the minus strand of JAJHZJ010000154.1, from coordinate 4,646,319 downwards.
GCTTCAGGGACAGAATCTCCGGTGGCCGGGAAGGTCCCTCCACCCACAGACGCTACAGGTCAGTGAGAGAGACGTCTGGGCTGGCTGAGAGGGGAGCAGGGTGTCTCTGTGGCTGGGGTCACCTCGAGAGGGAGCGGCAGAGGCAGAGGCAGTGGTAGAAGCAGTGGTGGCCGGGAATCCCCGAGCAGACAGGAGCTCCATTACCGAAGATCTCTGCATAAACCCCCAGAGGGAGCTGAGCCTGGGAGACGGCCCTGCTCCCACCCGCCCCATTACTGAAGGTCTCGGCATAAAGCCCCTGAGGGAACTGAGACTGGGAGGGGGCCCTGCCCCCACCCCAGCACCAAAACTTAAGCTCACATTAAATAGCAGCTGCTCCTGCCGCGGATAGCCCTGAGACTGGGAAGCAGGATTTGAATCTCAGACCCCAAGCACTAGCTGGGCAGATCTAGGCAGGGGTGGAGAGGAATCTCAGAAGTCAAAAAACTGGCTGGGAAAATGCCCAGAAAAAGGAAGCAAAATAAGACCATAGAGAGCTACTTTCTTGGGGAAGAGATGTTCCTTCCTCCTTTCATTTCCGATGACGAAGTACAATGCTTGCCATCAGAGAAAGACGTGGAGGTCAGGGCCTCGCTATCCCAGACATCCCACGTGGATGTCCGGTGGGCTCAGGCCATGGAAGAGCTCAAAAAGGATTTTGAAAAGCAAGTTAAACAGGTGGAGGAAAAACTGGGAAGGGAAATGAGAGAGAAGCAAGAAAAGCATGAAAAACGGGTCAATACTTGCTAAAGGAGACCCAAAAAAATGCTGAAGAAAATAACACCTTGAAAAATAGGCTCACTCGATTGGCAAAAGAGGTTCAAAAAGCCAATGAGGAGAAGAATGCTTTCCAAAGCAAAATTAGCCAAATGGAAAAAGAGGTTCAAAAGCTCACTGAAGAAAATAGTTCTCTCAAAATTAGAATGGAACAGATGGAGTCTAATGACTTTCTGAGAAACCAAGAAATCACCAAACAAAACCAAAAGAATGAAAAAATGGAAGAGAATGTGAAATATCTCATTGGAAAAACAACTGACCTGGAAAATAGATCCAGGAGAGACAATTTAAAAATTGTGGGACTACCTGAAAGTCATGATCAAAAAAAAGAGCCTAGACATCATCTTTCATGAAATTATCAAGGAAAATTGCCCTGAGATTCTAGAACCAGGGGGCAAAATAAGTATTGAAGGAATCCATCAATCACCGCCTGAAAGAGATCCAAAAAGAGAAACTCCTAGGAACATTGTGCCCAAATTCCAGAATTCCCAGGTCAAGGAGAAAATCTTGCAAGCAGCTGAAAGAAACAATTCCAGTATTGTGGAAATACAATCAGGATAACTCAAGATCTAGCAGCTTCTACATTAAGGGATTGAAGGGCATGGATTAGGATATTCCAGAAGGCAAAGGAACTAGGACTCAAACCAAGAATCACCTACCCAGCAAAACTGAGTATACTACTTCAGGGGAAAATATGGTCTTTCAATGAAACAGAGGACTTTCAAGCATTCTTTTTATTATTATTATTATTAATTAATTAATTAATTTAACTTTTTACATTCATTTTCACAAAATTTTGGGTTCCAAACTTTTTGCCCCTTTTATCCCCTCCCCCCACCCCAATACCCCAAGCAATCTAATTTTCCCTATCTCCAATCTGCCCTCTCTTCTGTCATCCCTCCCTTCTCCTCTCCATCTTCTCTTTTCTCCTGTAGGGCCAGATGACTTTCTACTCCTCATTAACTGTATGTCTTCTTTCCTAGTAGTAACAGCAATACTATACAGTTGTTCCTAAAACTTTGAGTTCCAAATTCTCCCCATCCCTCCCTCCCCACCCATTCCCCCTGGGAAGGCAGGCAATTCCATACTGGTCATTTCTGTGTAGTTTTGCAAATGACTTCCCTGATAGTCGTGTTGTGTAAGACTAACTGAATTACCCTCCATCCTTTCCTGCCCCTCATTGTTTCTTTTCTGTCTTTTAATCCTGTCCCTCCCCAAGTGTTGACTTCAAATTGCTCCCTCCTCCCTTTGCCCTCCCTTCCATCATACCCCCCCCTTGCTTATCTACTTCTCCCCCACTTTCCTATACTGTAAGATAGGTTTTCATACCAAAATGAGTATGCATTTTATTCCTTTCTTTAGTCGAATGTGATGAGGGTAAACTTCTTGGTTTTTTTTTTTTTTCTCAGCTCTCCTCTTTTTCCCTCCACTAAAAAGTCTCCTACATGCCTCTTAAATAACATGTAATTATCCCATTCCATTTCACCCTCTTTTCTCCCACTACATTTCTCTCTCAGCATTTACCTTAATTTCTTTTAAGATATGGTCCCATCCTATTCAATTCAATCTGTGCTGTCTGTCTCTGTATGTGTGTGCATGCATGCATGCGTGTACATGTGTGTGTGTGGTCCCACCAACTACCCAGATACTGAAAAGTTTTAAGAGTTACAAATATTGTCTTTCCATGTGGGAATGTAAACAGTTCACTTCTGGTAAGTCCCTTAAGACTTCTCTTTGCTGTTTACTTTTTCATGCTTCTTCTCATTCTTGTGTTTGAAAATCAAATTTTCTTTTCAGCTCTGGTCTTTTCATCAAGAATGCTTGAAAGTCCTCTGTTTCATTGAAAGACCATATTTTCCCCTGAAGTATTATACTCAGTTTAGCTGGGTAGGTGATTCTTGGTTTGAGTCCTAGTTCCTTTGCCTTCTGGAATATCCTAATCCATGCCCTTCAATCCCTTAATGTAGAAGCTGCTAGATCTTGAGTTATCCTGATTGTATTTCCACAGTACTGGAATTGTTTCTTTCTAGCTGCTTGCAAGATTTTCTCCTTGACCTGGGAATTCTGGAATTTGGCCACAATGTTCCTAGGAGTTTCTCTTTTTGGATCTCTTTCAGGTGGTGATCGATGGATTCTTTCAATACCTATTTTGCCCTCTGGTTGTAGAATGTCAGGGCAGTTTTCCTTGATAATTTCTTGGAAGATGATGTCTAGGCTCTTTTTTTGATCATGACTTTCAGGTAGTCCCATAATTTTTAAATTGTCTCTCCTGGATCTATTTTCCAGGTCAGTTGTTTTTCCAATGAGATATTTCACATTCTCTTCCATTTTTTCATTCTTTTGGTTTTGTTTGGTGATTTCTTGGTTTCTCAGAAAGTCATTAGACTCCATCTGTTCCATTCTAATTTTGAGAGAACTATTATCTTCAGTGAGCTTTTGAACCTCTTTTTTCGTTTGGCTCATTCTGCTTTTGAAAGCATTCTTCTCCTCGTTGGCTTTTTGAACCTCTTTTGCCAATTGAGTGAGCCTATTTTTCAAGGTGTTATTTTCCTCAGCATTTTTTTGGGTCTCCTTTACCAAGGTATTGACCCGTTTTTCATGCTTTTCTTGCTTCTCTCTCATTTCTCTTCCCAGTTTTTCCTCCACCTGTTTAACTTGCTTTTCAAAATCCTTTTTGAGTTCTTCCAAGGCCTGAGCCCATCCGACATCCACCGCCCTCCACGTCTTTCCCTGATGGCAAGAATATTTCCTCGTCAGATCCGGAAGTCGGGATCATTTGCATCTGTTCGAAAAAACTCTCTATAGTCTTATTTTTCTTCCCTTTTCTAGGCATTTTCCCAGCCAGCTACTTGACTTCTGAGATTCCTATCCACCCCCGCCTAGATCCACCCAGCCAGTGCTTGGCATCTGAGGTTCAAATGGGCTTTCTGCAGCAAGCTTTAGTTCAGGTGCTGGGGTGGGGGCAGGGCCACCTCCCAGGCTTGGGGCTTTATGCAGAGACCTTCAGGAATGGAGTGGGTGGGGGTGTGGGGGGGCCCCGCATCCCAGGCTCAGTTCCCTCAAGGGCTTTATGCAGAGGTCTTCAGTAATAGAGCACAATGGGGCAGGGCCAGTCTCCCAGGCTCAGCTCCCTCAGGTTGTTTATGCAGAGACTTTCAGTAATAAAGATCCTGCCTGCTGCTGGGGGAGTCCGGGCCGCCGCCGCTGCTGCCTCTGCTGCCGCCCACGCCTCTGTCTCCGCCGCTTCCTGTCCCCATCTCTGCCGCCGCTGCTTCCTCCCGAGGGGGCCCAAGTCACAGAGACACTCCGCTCCCCCTCTCGTCCAGCCCAGCCTTCTCTCTCACTGACCTGTACCTTCTGTGGGCAGAGGGACTTTCCCAGCTGCCGGAGCTTCCGTCCCTGAAGCCTGCTCGGATCAGCTTCTCTGGGGCCACGGCCAGGGCAGCGCTGGGGTGGTGTCTGCTTTCCGGGGCGCAAGGGACTCTGTGGACGGCTCTCCAGGGCTTACTGGAATGGAAATCTCTTCCCCTATGTTTATGCACCCCCTGCAGTGATTCCGAATTTATGGGGATCTCTTTTTACCTTAATTCTATGGGTTGTGGGTTTGGAGCTCGTAAACGTGCATCTTTCTACTCCGCCATGTTGGCTCCGCCCCCACTTTAAAGCATTCTTGATCAAAAGACCAGAGCTGAAAAGAAAATTTGACTTTCAAACACAAGAATGAGAAGAAGCATGAAAAAGTAAACAGCAAAGGGAAGTCATAAGGGACTTACCAAAGGTGAACTGTTTACATTCCTACATGGAAAGACAGTATTTGTAACTCTTAAAACGTTTCAGTATCTGGGTAGTTGGTGGGACCACACACAGATGTACACGCACACGCACACACACACACACATGTACATGCGTGCATGCACACACACATACACACAAGCACGCACACACAGAGACAGAGAGCACAGAGTGAACTGAATAGGATGGGACCATATCTTAAAAGAAATTAAGGTAAATGGTGAGAGAGAAATGTAGTGGGAGGAGAAAGGGTGAAATGGAATGGGGTTAATTATATCTCATTCAAGAGGCAAGCAGGAAACTTTTTAGTGGAGGGAAAAAGAGGAGAGCTGAGAAAAAAAAAAACATGAAGCTTACCCTCATCACAATCGACTAAAGGAAGGAGTAAAATGCACACTCATTTTGGTATGAAAACCTATCTTACAGTACAGAAAAATGGGAAAGAAGGAGATAAGCAGGGAGGGATGGATGAGGGAAGGGAGGGCAATGGAAGAAGGCAGCAATTTGAGGTCAACACTCTTGGGGAAGGACAGGATCAAAAGACAGAATAGAAACAATGGGGGGCAGAATAGGATGGAGGGAAATACAGTTAGTCTTATACAACATGACTGTTATTGAAGTCATTTGCAAAACTACACAGATAGGGCCTATATTGAATTGCCTGCCTTCCCAAAGGGAATGGGTGGGGAGGGAGGGATGGGGAGAATTTGGAACTCAAAGTTTTAGGAACAACTGTTGAGTATTGTTCTTGCTACTAGGAAATAAGAAATACAGTTAATGGGGAATAGAAAGTCATCAGACCCTACAGGACAAAAGAGAAGATGGGGACAAGAGAAGGGAGGGATGATAGAAGAGAGGGCAGATTGGTGATAGGCGAAATTAGAATGCTTGGTGTATTGGGGTGTGGGGAGGGGATAAATGGGGAGAAAATTTGGAACCCAAAATTTTGTGAAAATGAATGTAAAAAGTTAAATAAATAAATAAATTTAAAAAAATAAAAAATTCTAATTGAGACAAAGATATAAAAAAGAAAAGAAAAGAAAAGGCCTCCCAGGGTCCAGTTTGTTCCCTGGCAAAGAGCCAGAGTTTCCTGTTCTTGGAAGGGGTCCCCAGGGCACCCTAGAAAGTTCTAGACTATCAGAAGAGGAAAGAGAAAGCTGGAGCCTGGGCCCCAGGAAGCCCATAACTTACTGTGTGAAGCTGGCCACATTCCTTAACTTTTCTGAACCTTGGGGCTGTCCTGTGCCCATGGAGAGGTGATCATCCATTTCCCATCTGCATTGCAGGACCACCTGTGTGTTCGAGAACCCACCCTGTGATATGGGAAAAGAGTCAGGATAGCAAAAGGAGATTAAACTATTCTGAACTAGGATTAATGAAGCTTCTGAAAGGCAGTGAGGGGGAAGTCTCTGAGATGGACAGACTACCTGTGAACGTGGTCCCTATCACCCAACATCTCCAAGCATAGGCTGGACAGCCCCTTCTCAGGGATGCTGAAGGGAGCATTCTGTCCGAGGTCCTGTCAATTCTGAGATGCCTCCAGCATGCAGTCCAAGTCTATAGTTCTGACAAAGAAAATAAGACAGGAGAGAAGTTAAGTGACTTACCCAAGGTAACACAAGGAGCGTTACACAGAGCCCAATGCTCCTTCTCTATACTATGCTACTCCAGAATCCTGTATCAGCAAGCAAAACCTACAGCATTCAGAGTAAGTCAGGAAGGAGAGGAAGAGGGATGGCTGAAGGCTGAGATTGCCCCAGAATAGCAGGTGAAACAGCTATCAAAATCCAGGGACAGCCTCCAACTGGCAAAAGGAAACCATGCCTGCACCCCATCAAGCCAACCTCAACCCTGCCCCTGGTGGAAAACACGTGGGGAGATGTGCAGGATGGGAGATCACCAACCCATATGAATATGTAATACAAGCAAGGTACAGAAAGAGGAAACCTAAGTGCACCAATGGTGCTCATGTGCACTGTGGAAGGTATCCATCATGGCACCCAGGCTGAGGGGAGATCCCTTCTCTTGGGATCCTCCCAGGTGCAGGTAATAATGTGCAGACTCCATCGAGCACTGAACACTGAAGAGCCCCAGACATGAGATGCATGACCACCCACCCAGGAAAGGCATAGGTCAGTTGCCTAGAATGTGGCTGGCAACCAAATGGGCAAGCTATGCACTTGTGGCTCAGTGGCTATGTCTTTTACCCAGGAACCCTGAGAGTATTCCCCTCCCAGTTTGATTTTTTTTTTATTAAAGGGGCCATCCCTTGAGCAACTACTTAAAGAAGACAATTCATTGAATGGGTGTATCTCACTCAAAGTGAGAATGTGATAAGACCTTAGCCTGAAAGGGCCAGGACCTCCCATTGCATCCTGAGCCATCTCCAGTCACCCTAATGAATATTAGGCCACCGGATCCAGATGGCTCAGGAGTAGAAAGTGAGGTTGGTGACCTTGCCCAGCCTTCCCTCACTCAAATCAAAGTCAAATGCAAGTCATGTCATCATCTTGATGTCACGGTCCTCTTTGAGAACAAAGGACAAACACAACAACGTGGCTAGAATCACGTCTATTTGGACTTGTTTTCTAGATGGGAAAGCTGAGGTCCAGGAAGAGAAAAGGAATTGCCCAAAGTCACATATCTGATCAGTGGCAGTGCACTGTCTTACATCTCAAGGTCTAGGTTCTTCCTATTACACAGCACTCTCTTAGTTTCATGGGGGAGGATCCTATGCCCCCCATCCCAAGCCACTAGTTCCCAGAGGGGTCCGACTAAGCCTGTTCCTTCCTTTGTCCCCGACATTACCCTTCATAGGGCTGGTCATACAAGGACCCAAGGAAAGATAGACTGATGTGATCCAGCTCTTAGCACTGCACCTTGTCACCTGTTCCCCCCATGTCTTCCCCAGGGTCCTGGTCTCTGTGCCTCTCCCTGGTCACTGACCAGGAAGATCTTTGTTTCCTGAAGGTTGAGGAGACCACAGACAGGAGGGAGAGACCCAACAATGACAGTGAACTGATGGTTTTTTTAAGTTTCTCATAGTTTTATTAGGGCCTCAGGTCTACAAAGCACTTTCTTTAGTGGGATCTGGGCTCATGATTCCAGATCTGCCATGACTATTTCCTTACCTAGAAAATGATCATCTCTGAAGCCCCTTCCCCGGCAACAAATCCACGACTAAGTAGGGAGCAGAAACATCATGGCTCCCATCTTAGAGATGACCGAAATGAGGTTCAGACAAAGGAAGTGAGTGACTTGGACACAATGACCCAAAAGTCGTAAGTGGCAGGGCTGCTGATAGACTATTCAGGCCTCTTTCCACACCCCATGGGGTAGTGGAGGGGCCAACTTTAGGCAGACCATCTCAATGCTAGCTCCCCATCCAAGCTCAGTAAAGGGATGCCCACAGATGCCCAGTCACACCTAGACCCTGGGCTCTCGACTCAGTTCTTCTCACCACTTCAGATGGCCCTGACTGTGGGCCTTGGGGGCCACATGCCTCTTAACAGCCTTTCCAACACTCCTGAGCAAACCAGCACTCTGCTTCCTTCTGCAGATGTGGAGAAACCATGGGTAAAAAGCATTTGCCGGCAGAAATAAGGTCAAAGGTGGCAAACAGGAGGCAAGGCTGCCAATGCTGCTGGTTTGGGGGGCCTACAGGCTCTGTCCAGCTTTCTGAAATTATACCTGCCCTGTTCAGTCCTAACAGGGGCTGGTCCCACATCAGCTGTCCTCTGAGGAGAGACTAGCAAACAGACCCTTGGAGTTCTGCTCCATGAATCCACCTTTCCAGGAGCAGCCTTCACTGATACGTCCAACTATACCTGATCCTCCCCTGGTCTATAACCCAAGGCATGACTTGTACCTTTTTCCTAGCATGGCACAAACATGCTATCTTTTGTGGAAATTCTTTGGACCCATAACTCCCCTTCTTCTGGAAATGAGAAAGCTCAGAAAAACTGGCTTCCAAGTAGCTAACGAGTTTCATGGGAAAGAGCCTGGTGCTGCTTGGCCCCAGGAATGAGAAGCAGGAAACATGGAGAAAGTTATAAATATGCATCACCCTTCCTCACCTTCCTCCCTTCCCAATCTTGACCCTAGAGTTGGTTATTCCTACTCCTACAAGTGATTTTTTTTATATCTTAGAGTCCTGTGGAAATCGGAGAATATTCATGTTCTTCATTCCTGTCATCCCCATGCCCCTGCCCCCACTAGGGTCCATACCCTTGAGGGGAAGATTGTTATTCCCACAAGCATGAATGGGGCCTAACATTTCCAGCACACTGAAGAACAGCGCTTCAGTACCCAGGGCGCCTCTCAAGTCCCCTCCTCTAAAAGGGAAGTGTGTCCAGCACCAGAAGAGAGGGGAAGTTGACTACATCTGCATGCTCAGAGATGTCCGAAGCCAGGAATGTCTCCACCCCCAATATGACCATTCCCTTCTCACAGGTCCTGAGGGCCTCAGCTCACAGGCAGGTGGACAGAGAACTGAACTGTGTCACACAACCTTAGAGACAGAGGTCTGAGACCCGACAGTCCAGGAGAGTAAGAGAATAATCCTCTGCAGGACATCCAGGCCAAGCCAATAAGAAATTACTTGTATCTGTGATCTGTGATGAATGTGGCGCTGCACTAAACACAGTCTGATGTTATGACACAAGTATCCCCAAAAGTCAGCAGCAGATTGGACCAAGGAGGGAAAGGAAAGAGTGGGGGATGATTCCACAGCTGGAAACCCAGGGTCATGAGAAGGACCCTGGTCCCCTCAACAGAAACAAAGACTCTGGGAGGAGAGACCATTTCAGAGACAGAGAATGAGTTCAGGTTTGAGATTTCTTTGGGACATTCAGGTGGAGATGGGAACAGGGAATTAGTGACTGGAACTGCAGAGATGAGAGTTGTATATGTAGATGAGTCCTCAGCAGAGATGACAGTTAAAACCATGGGAGGGAGGAAGAGAAAAGAGGAGAGTGAGGGAGCAAGAGAGAAACAGAGACAAAGAAGAGAGAGGGGGGACTGAGAGAGATGAGACAGCAAAGGGCAGACCCTAGAGGGACACTCATAGTTAGAAAGAATGGTCAGGAAGGTAGAGCACCAAGAGATGGGAATGACAAAGGGATGGAAGAAAGGACAGAGAAAGAAGCCAGGAGGAGAATATGACTGACAGCGTCAGACTGCAGAAAAAGCAAGGAGGAAGACTGAGCAAAATCCACAGGATTTGAAGATGCAGAGAGACAAGCAACCCTGGAGAGGGCAGTTTCCTCTGAAGAATGAGGCTCTGGATCCACATGACAAACACATTCAGCCTCAGAGGCAAGATATGAAGCCAGGACTTTCCCATTCTGAGGCCAGCTCTCCATCCATTGTGTCCTGCTGCCCCTCTGCTCTCAAGCCAGCATCTATCATGTGTCTATTGTCTGCCAGGTGATGGGGATACAAAGACACAAACAAGCCAAGCCTGCCCTCGGGACAGAAAGGGGCAGAGGACTACCACTGCTGGCTGGGAGAACACCATCCTGCTGCAGGAAGCCAAGGGTCTGAGAGGCAGAGGGAGTTGGAGAATGGCCTTGAAGCATGGGGACCAGCCAGTAAAAAGACAGAGAGACAGGAGAACTCGGCTCATTCTGTATGCTGAACAGTGAAGGAGTCTTCCTGGCCAGATGATGGAATGCAGAAAGGGGACAGACACATCGCAAGTCAAGAAAGCTGGGTGAGGGCTTGACATGCTGCCGGGGGAGCTTAGAGTGAGGCACTGAAAGTTTTGGGGCAGGGAAACAAGGCCAGCTCTGGACTTCAGGGGAAATCCGGAGGATGGGGGGATGGTTAGGACAATAAGGGAGGCCTGAGAACATTGGCATGCATCAGGTAAAGGGTCAGTAGGTAGGGAGAGACTGAAGATTGAAGTATGGCGGAGGGGGCGGGGGGAGATTACAATTTTCCAACAATAGATATGTCATGTTGTGTACATACAGACACATATACCTGTGTACATGCATCCAGAAGAAGATGGGAGAAAGAGTGAAAGGCACATGTAGAAGGATTGGTCCCAGGGAGAAAAGCTGCCTCTTCCTCGGAGATCAGAGACAGAGAAAATGGGAGTGACATCAAGGGATCGTGAGGTGGAGAAGAAAGAGCTCATGACCGATGTGCAATAAAGTAGGGGATGAGGCCATCTGCGGAGGTGGGAGGATGGGGGGAGAACAGTATAAAAGGCTTGAGAAACAGGAGGATTTGGAAAAGGAGCCATGGTAAAGGCATTAGAAATTCAAATGGTCAAGAATCAAGGGATCATCATGTAGGCGTGGTGGGGTACAGAAGACAGGTGGGGGACCCACACAGGGCTAGGTACTGGATAAGGCCTGGAACAAAGGGAAGAGGAGGAAGAGACCTGGGGATGAGGACAACGTATATTTGAACCGGTTCCCTCAGAGCGAACCTCAAAGTAGAACAGAGAGTCTGGGAGGGGCAGTGAGGAGTAAGAAACACACTGCCTCCTCTGAGCCTAGTGTGTCGGGGGCATGGGAGAAGCTGCCATCAGGGCTGCAGAGAGAGACCAAGAATGCAGGAGCTTCTCGGAGCAGGGGACCAGTGTGAGATGCCACCCCAGCTCCCTAATACCCTCAGGATCAAACACAAAGCCCTCCACTTGGTTTGTAAAGCCTTTCACCCCCTGGCCTCACCTTTCCTTCCCGATCTTTCCTCCCCTTCATGTCCTCTCCAATATAGTGACCCTGGCCTCCGAGCTATTGCTGGCACAGGACCCTCTATCAATATTGGCTCTCCCACCTTCCTGGAATTCTCTCCTTTCCCCTTTTGCCTCCTGGCTTCCTTTATGTCCCATCTTTCACAGAAAGTCTCTTCCAATCCCCCCAACCTCTTAGCGCCTCTTCTCTGAGGTTGTCTCCAGATCACCCTGTTCATAGCTTATTTATGGAGCTGTCGGCAGTTTTTCCTCCATTAAACTGTGGGCCTTTTGATGGCAGAGACCATGTTTTTCCCTTTCTTTGTATCCTCATAGTGTCAGGTATATAGTAAGCGCTTAATAAATGCTTATTGATTCAAGTTGACTTGACTTGAGCAAGAGAGAAAGACCCAAAGGAAGAGGAAATTTACTCATGAAGGAACAGGAGTTCCAGAGGGCAAGAAGTAGTTATCCAGCCTCCACTTAAAGAGTTCCAATGACTGAGGAAAAAAATGACCAAGGCTGCCCAACTGAAGCTGAAGAGTTCTCACTATTAGAGGAATTTTTCCCTAATATAATGAAAATTTATGATTCCATTTTGTCCTTTGGCATCAGGGAGAACATTTAATCCCTAATTCCAAAGTAGTAACGGATGAAAAAGAATAATGGATTTCTAGTATGAAGACTTTTACCAAAATCCTGCCTGTGCTATTTATAGAGAGGACACTGAACAATCATTTCCTTCCTTGGCTTCCACTTTGCCCAGTAAAATGGGTAACGTACCTGCACCATTGCCTACTTCAGAAGTTTGTTGTGAAGATTAAATTAAATAGTGGATTTACTACATCTGCCTAGACAATGACAGGCACTTGGGGCAAGCAGCCACCAACAGAGGCTGCACAATGAGCTACTTTGGCCAAAGCTCCTCTAGCTGGCCTGACGCTTCTCATTCTCAGGAGACAGCGTGCATTGTGGCTGAAAGGCTAGGCTTGGTCTGGCCTGGTATCCACACTCTGGTACTCACTAGTTGGATGAGCCTCAGGGCATCCCCAGGACTAGGTTAGAATTACCAGGTTACAATCTGCATCCATGAATGGAGTTTTCCCCATAAACAACCACAATGCCTGAAGACTCACAAAATGTCAGGCAACCCAAAGAGCAATGAAAGGTCAAAGGGGGCCAGGAGCAGTGTGGAGTGTGTGATATCATCAGAGGCTGGCCACAGAGAAAGTATAAGGGAGAATGCATGAATAGACTCAATGTCACACAAGGATCCATGAAAAAGGGAAAGAAGAACCAACAACAGAGGAGGGCATCTAGTGTCCCGGGTGGATTCTCTGCAGTGGAATAATGGTTAGATGTGGTTCAGAAGGCAGCAGACGGGGCCACAACCAGCCCCACTGGACACAGCCTCATACGTCCTCTTCTATCACACTCTTCTACACTCTCTGCAGTCTGGCTTCTGACTTCAGAACTGCTCTCTCCAAAGCTACCAATGATCTCTTGATGGCCTGCTCTCAATTCTCCACTGCCTTGACCTCTCACCAGCAGGGCCTCCTGGACATTCTCTCCTCTAAGTGTCCACGACACTGTTCTTCTTATTCTCTTCCTGCCATCTGCTGGTTCTTTTTTCAGGATGTACCTATTGGGTATCTCTCCCAAAGTTCTGTCTTGAGCCCTCTTCTCTTTTCCCCCTAGACTCAACATCAGATTCTATGAGCTCAACTATCATCTCCATGCAGACGATGCCCAGTCCTCACTCCACTCCTGGGGCAGCCAGGTGGCACCAGAGTACACAGAGAGCTGGCCATGAAGTCAGGAAGATTTATCTTCTTGACATTTACAAGCTATGTGAACCTGGGTGAGTCACTTAACCCCATTTGCCTCAGTTTCCTCATCTGTAAAATGAGCTGGAGAAGGAAACAGCAAACCCCTCCAATATCTTTGCCAAGAAAACCCTAAACAGGGTCACAAAGAGTTGGACAAAACTGAAAATTGACTAAAGCACCACCCTTATCCCGCCCTCTAGGCAACCCTCACCAATTGACTATTGGAATCTTGAACTGGATGCCCCACAGACATCTTAAACTCAATGTGTCTAAAACTTTAACCTCAAACCCTCCCCCTCTTCGAAAGTTAGCTATGACTGTCAAGGACACCACCACAATCCTGACCACCCAAGATGAGAACCATGGAGTCATCCTCAACTCCTTCCCAGACTGTCATCCTGTTCCCAAATCTCGTTTCTGCCTTCACATGACCTCTAATTTATGCCCCCCCTCACACAACCGTAGCCTTAGCTCATGGCTGCCACCTCCATCCTGGACTTCCACAATGTATTTCTACCTGGTGTCACTGTCTCGTCTCTACCCCATCCAGTCCACCCTCTGCTCACCTGTCAACGAGATTCTAGCTCTTTAGCGGTGATTCCCCCTCACTCCACCCAATAAACACTGCTACTTCCCAGGATTAAATAGAAGTTCATTTGTTTGTCATTTATCTAGTCTTGTTACACTTCACTTCTCTCCATGCACTATCTACAAACATAACCCTCCATCTCCCATTTCTCCGCCATTAGTGTGGGCAAGACCCATGCCCAGAGGTCGTCCTTCCCCTCTTCACCTGTCTCCTGGCTTCCTCAGGATCCCCCTTGAGCAGGGAGCCTTGCCAAGTCTTCCCAAGGGCCAGTGACTTTCCTCTGAGGTCACCTTCCACATCCATCCATACCGTATGTATCCTGTGTGTATGTAGGTAGGCATACCAATGTGGGTATAGACACACATGGACATAGATGTGTCATATATACACAGACAGATTATACCTGTGTATATACATAGATACACATGATTATTTGCGAATGATTTCCCTCATTCCCTCACTCGAGGGACGAGACTACATTTGCCTTTCACTAAATCCTCAGCTCTTAGCATATCAACAAGAAAACAAGGTTTAATGCATGCTTATCAACTGACACCAAGCTGAGTAATAGCTACTGAACAGTTCGGAAGGGGCCCGCGCAGCCTTCCCCAACATCTTCTGGTCAAAGTCTCTTATGAAAAACATACATTGCACTGGAGCAGAGGCAAAAAGAGGTGAGGTTTGTCTTGTGTATGGTCAGGCAAAGTGCCTGGAGAGCAGTGGACATTGAGGTGCAAACCAGACAGCTACAGAAAGCCCTGAGCAAAGAGTGGCCCAATCGCCACCTACTAAAAAAATGTGAAGTCTTCCCTCTTGTGCTAAGGTGAGATATTCACATTTGGGTAACCCCACAAGCTAGCTCTAACCTCCCTTTGCAGTTTTTTCTTTCCCATGAATCCTCTTCGTGCATCCCACTTTTCGGCTAAACTGGACAATGAACTCTTCTGAGATCTCCTCTTGCCTGCCTCCACCTCCACGCGTTTACATGTGCATGCGCTATTCCTAAAGGAGAAGTTTCCCTTCTCATTTCAGACTCGTGAAATTCTCTTCTTTCAAAACTTTCCCTCAGCCCCTACTCCTGATGAAAGTGATCCCTCCTTCCTAGACTACTGGACCATTTAGAGCTCAAAGGGATACCAGAGATCATCTTCCCATTTTACAGATAAGTAAACAGGCTCAGAGAAATAATGTGCTCAAGGTCACATAACTAAAAAGGGACAGAGGTACACAGCTGGGTCTTCTGTTTAGAAATCCAGCAGTCCTGCCACGGCATCTTTCTGCTTCCTCAAATATTCCTTTGGGTCTCTTTGGAGAGTCATAAGTCTGCACTGGGTCTCACCCTTGACTCCCTCACATAAAACCTTACCCAATCCTCCTCCTCTTTTCCCATGAGGTATTCCCAGCCCTCCCCAGGCTCTCTGTGGGGAAGGGCAGTGGTCATTTTTCATCTTTGAATCTGCACAGCTGGCCCCACACAGCAGACTCTCAATAGATGTTTGTTGAACTGGACAGCTCCCATTCTACCCGGTCATCCATCCAAGGGATGGAAATGCCAAGAACAGGAAGCTTTGCTGCCAGAGAGACCAAGCGAGTTGTCTCCCTGCTCTGGCCTCCACACTCTATGTGAGGTCCAAGTCCAGGCCTAACAACACAAAAACACCTGAGATGCTCTTGGATGTTGGGAACAAGTCTCAGGTCTGCAGATCCTCACCATTTGGTCTCCCCTCTCACCCCTTGCCCACCAGTTCACGCATGAGGCAGACCCATCCACTGTCATTCCACTTGGTTAGCATCAGCTCCTCTGCTCAAACCAAAACCTGCCCATTACTGGGGTGGGGTGGAGGGCAGGGGACTTGAAACAAGTCTGGTCCCTCTTAAAGGGGACAGTCTCCCAGGAACATAAAGACAGCTATCCTGGCCCCCAAGTCTTTCCTTCACCAAGCTAAAACCCCCAGTTGTTTTCCCTCCTTCCTGTATGGCATGATTTCCAAGCCCCTCACACTGCTTGTCAATGCTCTACTTAAAATACAGGGACTCTAAATGCCATCTAAGGCAGACAAGGTGGGGAAGACCCTTCACCCGGGCCTCACTGGACATCTGCCAATGAAGAGTGGGCACTGTCTGTTTAGTCACCACACCTTTATACACTCAGCTGCATGGATGGCCCTTAGGGTGAGCTATCACCATAAGACTATGATTTAGCAGCATCTCCCAATGTAGGAGCCCCTTTCCTTTTGGCTAAGGGACTGTGCCCCCCAGAGTCTTCTACCAAAGCGCAAATATTCTGAGAAGCCATCATTAGTAGTCATTAACACCTCAACCTGACTTATCTTACTAGGAGTAACAAACCTATCACCTAGAAAGGCTCTGAGAAAGAGGACAGGGCACAGGAGGGCCACGTTTTGATGGGAAAGAGGAAATCATTCTCAGGAAGGACAGGTAGGGGACACCCCCACACATCCCTTACAAAGAAGTTCTTATGGTGAGAGCAGCCTTTGGGAGAAAATTTTCAAGAGGCCAGATTGGGGAAATAAAGGGCCACTTTCTCTGAGAGCCACAAGAGATGTCACTTCCTCTCCTACCTCAGCTTAGGGCCCACGGGCCAGTATGGTCAGCCAAACCCCTTCTCTGCCTGAACCTGCCAGGAGCTCCTCCCCTCAGGCCTTCCAGGTTCACAGGTCCCTGACAGGCTCGGGGAGGGAGCTCCATTCCACCACGCAGTCCCCACTCCTTTGTGACTTCACATGCTGAAGTCACTTGGGAGACAATGCTGAGCATTCCAACTCCAGCCAACTCCAGGCCCAGCCTGCTCAGAGGACTCTCCCGCAGTGTCAATAAGGGCGCTGCTAGCCTATGTGGGGAAGGGACATGTAGATAGCAGCGTCCGGGACACTCGCCACTTCTAGTACTATGGATGATGCTGCTGTCCTTAAGAGAAGAGGCTACATCATGGGAATAAATTTGGGAGAGGGCTCGTATGCAAAAGTGAAATCTGCTTACTCCGAGCGCCTGAAATTCAATGTGGCAGTCAAGATCATCGACCGCAGGAAAGCCCCAACGGATTTCTTAGAGAAATTCCTGCCCCGGGAGATTGAGATCCTGGCAATGCTGAACCACCGCTCCATCGTCAAGACCTACGAGATCTTTGAGACGTCCGATGGCAAGGTCTACATCGTCATGGAGCTCGGAGTCCAAGGAGACCTCCTGGAGTTCATCAAGACACGGGGTGCACTGCATGAAGATGATGCCCGAAAGAAATTCCACCAACTCTCCTCGGCTGTCAAGTACTGCCACGATCTGGATGTTGTCCACCGTGATCTCAAGTGTGAGAACCTCCTCCTGGACAAAGACTTCAACATCAAACTGTCTGACTTTGGGTTCTCCAAGCGCTGCCTACGGGATGACAGTGGGCACATCATGCTCAGCAAGACTTTCTGTGGGTCGGCGGCCTATGCAGCCCCTGAGGTACTCCAGGGCATCCCCTACCAGCCCAAGGTGTATGACATCTGGAGCCTGGGCGTGATCCTCTACATCATGGTCTGCGGCTCCATGCCATACGATGACTCTAACATCAAGAAGATGCTGCGTATCCAGAAGGAGCATCGCGTCAACTTTCCCCGCTCCAAGCACCTAACAGGCGAGTGCAAGGACCTCATCTACCGCATGCTGCAGCCTGATGTCAACCGGAGGCTGCACATTGACGAGATCCTCAGCCACTGCTGGGTGCAGCAGATGAAACCCAAGACTCAGCCCTCAACCTCCACCACCAAGGAGGGGGAGAGTTCCCGGGGAGGGCAGGACATGCTCAGGGTCCCAGACTCAAAGTTAGAAAAGAAGTCTGCCACCAAGGTGGACACAAAGGAGGAATCCAAGCCGGAGGCGTCCTTGGACAAGGAAGAGTCTGTGCAGGTGACGAGGCAGTCGGAGATCCTGGGCTTCAACTCAGACCATCCGGCCATGGAACCCAAGCAAGGGAACCCCTCACCACCTCCAGAGACTGTACACACCTAAGGAGACTGACAAGGCCCCAGGGAGCCAGAGAAAGACAGAAATGGAGCCCGAGGTTTGGTTCGGAGCTTGGATGGGAGAGGTCGGGAGCGTGCAGGAGAAAGTAAACACGGTCCATTATAAGCTGCTATTTTCATTAATTCCTCTTCCCTTCCTTCGAACACAGTAACCACATGGCTAAAGAATAAACCAATAAATCACGGACTATATTAAAACCCAAATCTGGCAAGTCTTTTTTCCCTGGGTAGCTGCCAGAAACACAGGCCCCTGGCCCAGCCCCTGTCTGGTCTGGACTTCCAAGAAGGAACACAGCCTGGGGGGGGGGGGGGAGGGGGGGTCAAGATGGGCAGCAGAGGAGACTAGGAAAAGAGGGCCAGATTTGCAGTCAGAGGACCTGGGCTCCAATCTTGGCTCTAGAACTTATTGGCCAGGTGACTTTGCACAAGTCATTTCTCCCCTGGTGACCTCAGCTGCTTCTCCCTCTGTAAAATGAGAGGGTTTGAACATGCTGATCTCTAAGGTCCCTCCCCGTTTTAAGTTCTAAGATCCTTGTGAACCCCCAATGAAGGAGCTCCCCAAGTAGCTGTCATCCATCCCTCTGGTGACCTTCCCAGAGCCCAGGGTCAGCAGGCCTCTGCTCCATGACTTGTGCACAGGCAGGTCAAGACCATACTCATTCTCCTTGGGATCCCACCCTTGATCTCATCCCACCATGAACCCCTCCCTCCCACTTCAGGGCCTTTAACTCAGGGGAAGTCCCCAGTACCTGGAAGCTCTGACTAGCCATGGTTTTCACTACAGAATGGAGGCGGGGGGGGGGGGGGGGGGGGGGGGGGGGGGGGGGGGGAACCAAGGAGAGAGGGAGGGAAAGAGGAAGGGAGGGAGGGAGAGAGGGAAGACAGGTGGTGCTAGGCAATGGCTTTAGAATCAGATGGCCTTGATCTGAATCCCAGGTTGGAAGCAAGCTACGTAACCTTGGGCAGGTCACTCAAGCACCCTGGACCTTCCTTCCTTCACTGTAAGAATGACTTCCATGATCTCCCAAGGTCCCTCCCAGCTCTAAATCCAGATCCTCCCGGACCCCTTCCCTTCTCATCTCTAGCTGTGTTATCTTAAATAAGACCTGGCATATCTTTGGGCCTCACACCTTATCACCAGAATATTGATAGAATTTGCCTTCTTTGCCTTTGTGAGGATAAAATGAGAGAGCAGGTAACAGAGGATCATGGAAAATGTCTTGTAAGTCAGCTGCAGAGGGGGCTGTGGAGGCAGGAAGGGGCAGGATGGAGAAATCACAGCCTGAGAGTACCAGTCACCAAGAGGCCTAAACCCTCCCCTGGCCTATGCCACCTGACTCCCTCCCCTCGAGGTGATTTTTGGCATGAGACATATATATGGTTACAAATGTCCAATTTCAGTGTCCCTCCCCATTTGTGCCCTGTTAGTGTTAGCCCTCAAGTCCCAGATACAGGGATGCCCATCCCCAGGAAGCCAAGGTAGAGTCCTATCTTTGACTGGGCTTCTCAGTTTAGGAGGCATGGGAACCATGGGCTGGGGGACAATCTTAGAAACCCTCTGAGCCTGGGCTCACAGAGTCACAGGCCCCTCGGAGAAGAGTCAGAAGGCTATTACTTTCTGCCCAGGTAAGGCAAGCCCTTCTCCTCTCTGGGACTCAGTATTCCCAAATACTAGATGAGGGGCTGGACAACACGGTCAGCAAGGGCCCTTCTGACTCTTAAATCTTCTCTGCTCTGATGAAACTCAATCAGAAGGGGCCTCAGCAGCCATGTGAGCCAAGCTCCTGGCCCCAGGCAGGAACTCCTATGGTCACCCTAATAGCAGGTCACCACCAAGTCTCTGATGTGGAGGTTCATTTGACTAAGTCTAACCTCTTAAGAGCCCAAATATGTCAGATCCCTAGGTACTAAGCCATTCTGCAGACCAGGTTCACTGAGCTCATGGCTTGCCGTGTGTCAGAATATAGGCAGGATGTGTTCAGAGGACATGTTTTGTGTCATATGCAGAAAGCAGAAGGGACAGGCTGCAGGCCTCCCCACACCAGCCCAATTCAGGTCCCTACCCATGCTGTCCAATTCTGACATTCCTATTACCTAAGCTGTACCTTCTTGGCTTTCCCCAGTCTCTTAATGACTTTCCCAGGACACAGAACAGAAAAGATTCAGGAGGGGAAGCCACCAACAGTCTTACCTTGCTCTGATTTGAGAGTCCAGGATGGCTGAGCCAGACTCTGAACCACAAGCCCTCCATGCCAAGAGGCCCACCATGCCCAGCCACCCTCCCTCCACAGTGACCTCTGTCCTCTGCAACTCAGGTTCAGCTTGGGAGCTAGTTCCCTGATGATTCACGAACTCACCTGGGAGCACAGTAGGGCTTCTAGGATGGGCTGTCTGGCTTCCTGTCTCCAGTCACCTGGCCCACAGATCACATCCCTGAGGAAATAGGGATTTCCAATGAGGCATTGCTGCGGCCAGAGCCTGGCTGTCCGCACTCAGGGCTAGGCCATATTCTTTGGGAAGAAAATCAGAGTTGATGCTGAGGGACCTGAGGAGGGTAGTCCCCATCCACCAGACTCAGAGATGAGCCCACAACTGAGTCGAGAACACCAGACTTAAAGTCCTAGATCTGGGGTCCCAGCTCCCTCTTACCTGAAATAGTCACAACCTCCCTGGGCCTCAGTTTCCTCTTCTGTAAAATGAAAGGGCCAGACTGGATGACCTCTGGTATTTCTTCCAGCTATAGATCTAGGAACCTACATCAAAGGCTTTGCAAGGATGAGAGTGGGATACCAAAGTCAACCATTACTTCTCTATTTCTTCTCCTCTCTGAGCCTCAACCTCCCCCTCTGTACACACTAGCACAAGCTACCTCATGGGACTGTCATAAAGGGAAGCACTTAGTGAACCTTACAATATGACAGAAACAGGAACTGAAATCATTGGTAGGCATGCATTGTGAGCCCTGCCTCTTCCAAGACCCTTGAGCCCAAACTTCGGGCCAGGAAAAAGGAAAAGGTCAATCAGTGTTCCTCAGTCACAACTGGGACTGACAATCCCACCTCCCCATGGCAGCTGTTCCAAGACTTCTCTTATCTCCTCCACTGGGGACCCTTCCTATTTCACTGTGAAAACTGAGGAAATCTGCCATGAACTCCCTCCCTCAGCTCAGACCTCCTGGACATTATCTCCCATTCGCATTCCCTCTACTCCAGTGTCTGATTAAGAAGTGGACCCCTTCTCACCAAAGCCTACCCGCTGCATGTGCCCCAGATCACATCCCTTCCTGTTTTTCCAGGAGTCGCCTGCACTCTCCTGCCCTCTCTTTCCCCAATCTTAGATCTCTCTTCCTGTCTGCTGGTGCCTTCCCTGCTACCTACCCTTAAAAAAAAGGTTTTGTCCCTTGATCCTAGCACCTCTGCAAGTGGGCACCTTCTATCTTCTTCACTTTCCTAATGTCTTGGAAAAGCTGTCTCCACACACTCAGTTTTCCATCCTTTGCAAACTAGTTTCCAACTTGACCACTCAACTGAAATTGCTCTCTTCAACATGACCCATAACCTCCCAATTGTCCAATCTGCTGACTTCTCCGTCTTTATCCTTGAGCCTCTAAGAAAGGTCAGGTGACTGCCTGCTCCTCCTGGAGAGAGCTCCTCTCTCCTGGCTCTCCAACCTGTCTGACAGCTCCTTTTCAGTCTCCTTTGCTGGATTATCATCCATAACCCATTCTCTTCACTCTAGGGATTGTCCAACACTCTGTCCCACGCCCTCTTTTCTCTCCACACTGTCTCACACTGACATCATCAATTCCAATTCTCCTCAGAGCCAGCCCCATGGCCAACTAACTGCCTAGTGGACATTTTTCACTCTCCTGCCCGTTCCCCGCTTCTCTAGTCATGCAGCCATTACCTTCACTTTGACTGTTCATCACCTCACCTGGACCCCTCTAAAAAGCCTCCTTTTAGTCTCTGTCTCAATGCCTGCTCACTTCTGCCTCTGACAAGGCAGTTTCCTTTCCTTGAAAGTTCATGAGACCACCTTTCTCAATTCTCCCCTAGCTGCTAGGGCCCACCCCTCCCACATTATCCTGTATTTATAGACTCAGGCTGAACACACTTAATTTGTGCTTATGTATCGGCTGCCTGTAAGGTCTTGGAGGGTAAGGACTGCTGTTTTTGCCTTTGGAGTAAGCACTTAAATGAAATGCTCCCTTTGATCCTAGACCCTGGAGAAGCGAGAAGAGGCTAGCTCTCCTAAGCCTCCCCCAAACCATTCTACATCCACTCTTCTCATTTCTGTGTTCTAAGAGTTCAAAAAAGTCTAACAGAGCTGGGAAAAGCAAAACCCACCCTCTTACTCCTAGGGGATCCCAAGGCCCTTAGAGACAGCTAAAGCTCCAAGAGTACCAGGTTCCTAGAATTGTCTCTGACTTCAAGTCTCTGACCCAGTCAAACATAGTCCAGGATCCCAGGGTCCACACCTAGTACTTTTAAGCTTTTAAAGGATTATCAATGGGCAAAGACATTATTAGCCTTGTTCTGCTGGGTCTAGAGGGGAAAACCCAGAGTAACCAATCTCAGTTGTGGAGCCAAGTTCAGGCTGGACATTAAGAAAAACTCCCGAAGAGGAGGCTCTATCCCCAAGTGGAGTGAGCCGCCCAACAAGTTGGTGAGTGGGCTTCCTCTCACACAAGCTAGGTGACCACTTGTTTGGGATATTGCAAGAACTCACCCACAAAGATCCTTCCTAGGGCTAAAAAATCTGCAGCTCTACCTTCTGTTTCAGAAGGGAGCCCAGCACCCTGCATCATGCCTCAGAACATGACCTTCCTACCTACTGACAAAGGGCTCATCTGAGAAGCGGTATGGCCCAATGTTAAGTACAAAGACCACAAGGCCTCATTTTGCCACCAGCTTGATACATGAGCTTGGCAATGTCTCTTCCCCTTCCTTGGGCACAGTCTACTCCTCTGTAAAATGAGGAAGGACCTAGATTCAGGCGTGTATTGGATTCATTCCAAATGTACTATTCCACAGGTCAGGGGCCCTCAGGGACCATCAAGTTCAAGCCATCCTTAAAAAGGAATGCTCCCAACGTTTCCTTCTGGTCATCTAGCCTCTGCCTCAACATCTTAAAGCTTGTTCTCTGTACTCCTGGTCCAGTTCCCTAGTGCCAAACAGAACTAATCTAAACCCTCCTCCATATGACGGCTACCACCTCATTTCCTATGGCTCCTTCTTATCTGGCTAAATAACCCTCACTCCTTCCAGCCACCTTCAGATGGCACAGTCTCCTGGCCGTATACCTCAGTGAGTCCATGTCTTTCCTTCAATGGGGTGGCTAACCAAGGCGGAACACAGTATTTCAGATGGAATCTGCCAAGGGCAGTGGGACGGTCACCTCCTGCTTTTCTCTTAATATAAATAAAGACTGTACTAGCTATTTTGTTGGGGCGCAAACTCAAGTGGAACTTGTTCACTGAAACCCCTAGATCTTTGGGTATCTTATCTTCTAGCTCATCTTCCTGGAGGACTGAACCCAACTGTCTATCTCTACCCTTCCTAAAAACTGCTACTCATGAAACTCCAGTAAGGTACACCTTATCCCAGGCCCTGGACCCAACAGGACATTCACACCAGGCCATCCTTAGCATAACAGACACTTCTCTTCCATAGCCACTGTCATTAGCTCCCCTCCACTTCCGCCCTTAATCTTGGCCCCAAGCCTTCTAATCCCTAGGCTGTAGGAATTATAGCTCATAGCTTAAAGGGCTGAGAACTGCACAGTCCATAGACATCCCAGCACAGCTCCTTCTGCAGGGCTCCAAGCAGCCCACTTAACCCCCAAACCTGTCCCCGTTCACAAACACTACTGTTTCCATCCCAATTCTCCAAATGCCAGCTCTCCAACTGGAGCATGATCTCTACAGTCCTCTCTGCCCATCATCACTCAGTCCTTCTCCCAGATATGCAGAAGCTTCCTCCTCAACTCAATCATTATCCAGTTCTCTGACCAGGATGGCTTTCTCATTACAAATTAGTACAAAGAATTACAGGGACATAAAAAGTAGAGAGATATCGACCTTGAAGAAGAAGCACGGGGTTTGGAGTCAGAAGGATCTACATTCAATCTTGCCTCTGGCACCTACCGTTTGTCTGACCCAGGCAAGTCACTTAACATCTCAGTGCCCCTAAGCCCCTCTCTAAGGGTGGAAATTATAAATGAGCTGCCAATCAGCACTAGTAAAAGGAGTTTCTACATTCCCTACAAAAGATAATCAGGAATAATGCCCTTAGACATGTCCTGACTGCCATTACAAAGCAAGCTTGCAGAGGGTAGTCTTCCTATCCCCTACCACATAAGGGTAACCTTGAGCTCTCAAAAGCCATGAGAGGAGAGAATCAACTAATCTAGCAAGACTCTGAGTCTGGGGCCTGTGTTAAGTGGTATCCCTTCCATTCAAAGACCAGGCCAGTCAAGGCTGGAGAGTATTGTCAGCAGAGGCCTGGATCCAGCTGCTCAGT